>OZ035960.1:96934732-97307232 GCA_964034945.1 Chrysopilus asiliformis | reverse complement strand
TTACAGGACCTTTCGTTGTATATGCATTTTTTGATACAAGCGCATAGTTTCCGAGAAATTTTCTAAAAACTTTTTTTTCCTAAAAAAAAAGGTTGAGAACCGTTAGAAATACGTACAAACCGTTGAAGCAAAAATGTGGACATCTGGTTATATGCATTTTTTCATAAAAGTGCATAGTTTTCGATAGATTTTCAAAAAACTGATTTTTTTATTTTCATATATCTTCAGAACCGTTTGAGATACAAAAAGTACTTTGGAACAAAAAATGTAGAAAATTTTATATCCTTTAAATTTTGTTATATTCATTTTTTCTCAAAAGCGCATAAGAATCGAGAAATTTTCAAAAAACCGTTTTTTTTTAAGAAAAAATTGTATAGGAGGTACCCGTTATACCGAAAAGTTGACACAAAACTACGAATTTCGTAAAACTTATTTACAAAAAATGTCAAGTTGCTAGCTCAACGCGTTCTCGAGGTATTTAGGATACGTACAACAGAAAGACCGACCGACAAATGCACGTACGGACATCCTTAGAATTTTGCCTGAGGCGGATTTCGTACTGATCAGAAAGTTTATATCTCTACTCCCGCTCTCGAGTCGGTCTCCGTAATGAATACAAAACTTTCCCTCTATATAGGAAAAAAGTAAAAACCGTGAAAAAATTTTACTAAGGTAAAATTCGAGTGATGTATATTACAGACAGCCTCTAGGATAATCTTTTAGAAGCTTTAATTATCAATATTAAGAAATCACTACTTCCAAATTAACTAAAGAAATTTTTATTGATTCACACAAACATAAATTAATTTGACAAATATTTTAAGATACTCCCCAATCTATACCTTCGAAATGCATTTTAATTGAGGACAACGCCTCTAGAAAATACCTTGAGCTCGCGGTCATTTAATAGACGAGACAAAAAAAATTTCAAAGAAAAACAATAAAATTCAAAAGCAATTTATTTTGAAGCATTTCCGATGAAAAAGAAAAACTTAACAAATCGATCTCTGAATCCTTCCACTCTATAAACGACGAACGTACATCAATACGTATATGTAATAATGGGCTAAATTGCCAGTATTCACATATGTGAATGGACCGGGTGTAGAGCAAAATCAAGCTGTATTTGAATCGGTGCACATTTGTCTTCATAGAGTGGATTTTTTTGGAAAAAGGGCCCGGAATTCTCTATGAGATAAAAGTATTAGTGAAACTGTTAATTGCCCTCGTTCCATGACCACGATTGAATCGACTTTATTTTCCTTTAGTTTTACCCTTTTTTTTGCGATGGGATTTTTTTACACGATTTTGCCACTTTTTTTTGTTTTATTTCATTCCCAAATCCAAAATCGATTGGCTTTTTGTTGAGTTTCTCGCTGGTTCGTGATGCGGGTGAACTTAAATTCTACGTAGAGCACGTGCTCATTTCACCCCTTGCTTTTACCACCCCATCATCGTTACAATTCGGCAGCTAAATAAACCGAAAAATTCCCTGGGGGTGTGGTACGGCCAAATAAATCATCGAAGCTTTACCGTTTCCTCCTCTTCTATTTTCCTCTTTTATGTTTCAGGTTTTTATTGGAAGTATAGTTTTTTGTCTGGTACTAAGTGTGGGTGTCGAGTCCGTGTGTTACGGCATCATTTCTTCTACCACCCTCATTCTTTTCATTAATTTTTCTCAGCCTTTCCCCAGTATTTTGTGCCAATAGTCACGAACAAATATGTAGGAACGGATTTCCTATACTAAAAGTGCTATATCCACGTGTATCTATGGAATTGTCAGGAGAATTTCATTTCATACTTTTACCTACTTGCTAGGTCTATGAAAATCATGTTGTAGAGTGAATGGGTGGCAAATTATGGAACTCAATTGTATAGGGGTTAAACTGTGGAGGAGTTGTGCGTATGTTTCTACTACACACTATACTAATGTAGGTATACGGAAAAGTTTTGTCATTATATTCTCACACTCATATTGAGAAAACATTAAACTTCAATGAATTTGAAAGGATTTTCAAAATGAATGCAGGAAGTAATAAAAATGAAAATTTCATATAAACATCATGAATATGCTTTCACATTTAACATGAGGTTGTTTTTCACTATCGTCGTCTGATTTTTTTTCTATTTAGACGATGACGAAGCTCAGCGGTTAACATTATTCATGCTTTTATGACTTTTAATCGCTGAGTAGTGATATCACTCTACCACAAGGTAGTAACGCACTTAGGGAATCAAATATCACTTCAAGGATACATTTATATGATTAAAATGTCGGAATCTCGCACATTTCCCCACTGTCACTGTATTTCCCATGCAACTTTTGTGTCATAGTAGGGAGAATCTTTAAACCATAACCATCTAACTTTTCATGCAAATTCATGTTTTTGTTAATTCACCGCTCCACGTCAAGGAAGAAACAGATAATCATTAGGTATCGTGGCGAAAACGGTTGAATACTAAATTCAAAACCATATTTTTTTTATGGAATACGACATATTGATTTTTCTCTCAAAATCAATTGCACAAAAGTTTTAGAAAAATACTTAAAACCGAGATTTAAAGATATCGTGAAGTTTTCTAATGTTTGCAACATTTGTGAGGTTTGCAAGCTTCAACAGTAGAGGGCACGGTAAAACTAGAAGACAGTGAAGACTAAGAGACGCTAAGCTTTGCTGACCATCGATTTACTCAATCAACAGAAAAATTTTGGTAATTTTATCTACAGTACAGACAATTGAAGAAACGCGCCGCAGGTGAATTTTCTTTAATACGAAAGTGCTATAGACAAAAATCCTTTAAGAAAATCAGCTGCAAGAGGTCAAATAAATCTTATGAATCTCCACTCCAAAATCGACGACCAAAAAATTTCAAATATTTCTTGGGAGTCGGTTAAGACTATTTTGGCGACCGCTGGTTTAGATTTATCAAGCAGTAGATAGAGGCTGCTCGAATAGCATTTTAAGTAGCCGTGTCGTCTTTATTCACATATTTCGTCACCATGCAAATCGCGGTAATGAGCGAATCTTGTCGCGGGCACATCGGCCTTGTGCAAATGAGATACGCAACGACATCCATAGTGGGGAGCACTTTTCAGTGGTTTGCCACGCCACAATTATGACATAGGCACGTAATTCTGACGCTACCATTTCACAAAAAAAGACCCCCCCCCCCCCTAATTAACAAAATTAGCTGCTTCAAGCTTTATGCGAGCTCCATCTGACGGCATTAAATCACACAAAACTTCCAGCGGAGTTTTCTTTCTCCCTCGAATGCTTACATAGCTTACCAACCGAACAGAGATGAACAAATAAAAACGTAAACAGGAAGCGAACAACAAAAATCTAATGGCGATAAATTAATGGAAACTTTTTGTGAAGTACTGTTTTGTAATGGAGTTTTCCTCCGATTGCATGTCGTGATTTTAGTTGCAACTAAGAATTTTCGACAATATGAAATCTAAAATTTAAACAGATTTTATTGGGCCATCAAATTCTTTTGTTTTTAACGAAAAATTTCTTTAATTTTATTTTGCTGGTCAAATTTTGTTTTCTTTTGCAATGAAATTTTGATGCCAGTAAAATTGTGCTGTCTCAAAAATGTGTGCTATCCACTTTTTATGCAATTTCCTTCAGTTATTGGGCTGAAATAAGAATTCTAATTCTCGAAGTGAAATCATTTGTGTCAAATGTCAATATGGAATATGGCGTCAACTTTTTCTCGTTTGTTTGTACAGCGGGGGCTTTTAGGTAACTCTAGTGGCAACCGTGTCGACCCTGTTTCCATTACACGCTTCTTCAAAGTGAAACTGACATTCAGGTTCCACAGCTTATCACTGTATCGACCCGAGTACCGTCAAATGTCGCTCTATAGCTGCAGGATTTTCATGAAGCGAACCCAAAGACGACCCGGCGATCACTAATGTCCTCATTAAAGATATTGTGGCTTTGCAGACACATTAGTTGCGACTATCACTTCTCATTTCGTAAAGCAAGTTAAGTGGTCTTGAATGACAGCGTACCACAATCCGGAAGCGAACCCCCGACCTCCGGATTACTGGCAAAGTATTTTACCACTTGGACCACGCTGTCATTTGGTCAATCCTTCCAATTAAATTTTTGACGAATATTTATAATTTTATGTTACAATCCTGATTCCTCCGATAAAATTTTTATGACAAACTGAAATATATATTTTCGATTTATCACAGTTATTAATCAATTATTTTATTCCGCGATGTAAAGTACACAACATTTTCAAGTTTAATTAAAATTGATAAAACCATTTTAATATGAAATCATTAAATGAGTTGTGAAAAAACATATTATTAAAATAAAAAAGTATATAATAATAATATTTTAGCTACTTTTAACGACAGATTAATATCATTCAATGTAGTTCCGATTCATGAGAAATTCCGAATGATTAACAAAAATACTATTCAGAAACGATTATAATTATATTTTTATCGATTTTTTAATAACTCTTTAGAAATTCATTTAAATGTGAACAGATTATTGAAATTAATTTCATAATTCAATTAAAAAGTTATTTCATAAAAAAAAAATTGTGATTTAAAACTTTGTAATCTGTGTTTGTGTACCTACTTGTATGTTTATTTCCCCAACGACTATATAGAATGTATTTCGAACTACGAAAGCAATTATTTTGAGGGTTTTTATTTCTGGGTTAAAAGTACATATTGGTGTAAGTAAAAACCGTGGAAATAAATTCTTTCGCTCAAAACACTCTCGAGAAAAAAGGCTGAACCTAAAAAATCATTTGAAAACTGCTTTAATTTAAAAAAAAATGTAGTAAGAAGGTGGGAGAACATTTTAATTTTTAGTAATCAGAAACTCTCCTTAGGGGACATTTTACCCAATGGCGCAAAGCGCGTCAAAATTGATGCAACGGTTCAGGAGATAACTGGAGAGGGGTCTACTGACAGTGGGGTAGGGGTGTAGATTGCATACACACATATTGCGTTGTCATCGATGTTACGTATACATATGTGCAAAATTTCAAGTCAATCAGCTGATTTTATTTACTGAGTCACAAGATTTGACCCTTACAGCCAAGCAAACAGTGACAGACAAACAAACAAACAACCAGAGATTTTATGTATCTGCTACATAAAAGTTTGCAACAAGCAGCAAATTCAGCCACTTCCTCTTTTTCATCTTCTTTTACTTCTTCGGTTTTTTTTTCTTTGTTTCTGCCATGTAAGCAGCGCAGTGGCGCCCCAAATATTTTTTTTTCTTTCGAAAATTTCAAACCGCTATAAAGTTGTTATTTCTCAATCGATTAGAAATCCGTAAACCTCAAATGACGTGTAAAATATTCTTTCAATTTGACAGGGCGACCCCCCCCCCCTTTATGTTTTTATTGCCATAGAAAAACGAAGTTTCGTTTTTTTTTTGATGGTCTATGTTGGAGCTAAACTTCAGGCTAATCGGCTCGGTAGTTTCCCCGCGAAAGAGTAACATAGCGCAAAAACTAAGTTTCGAAATCACTTTACCCCATCCCCTTACTCCTCCCACCCGTCGCACTTCTTTTCCGTATGCCTATGTTGGAAACAGAACTACCACAGACACTCATGCCAAATTTCAAGTCAATCGGTTCAGCCGTTTTGCGTGAAAGAGGAACAGACAGACAGACAGACAGACACAACTCATTTTTATATATTAGTATGATATGACTTTCGAAAGGGTTAAACTAGAGACGTTTCTCGTAAATAGCATGGCTAAGTCGTTGAACGGACAAAATCGGATTATCCCTTCCCCCTTCCCGCTTCCCCGCTTCCCACAAACGAAACAGTTTTTTACAGTTTTTTATGCAATCAACAAGAATTGTAATATTTTTAACGATAAGAAATAATTGAAGTAATAGTACTTTTTTACATGTTAAACAAATTTACTTTACATGCGATCAAAAAAAAAGTTTTTGGTGGTAAAATCGATTTTCTCACGTTTTTAAATGATGCAAATGGGGTCAAATCTCCGAAATTCCACTTTAGATTAACAAAACGCTTTCATTTGTATAGCCATAATGTGTTAAAAAAAATCGTGATATTATGTGTTATACGGCAGATGTTTGGCAACACAAAACTTTACGGTCCGAAATCCTCCAGCTAGATTATTCCATCTAAAAGAAAATACCTGCAAGCCATTTAGACAATATCTTATTTTTTTTTCTCCCGCTATCTCGTATCTCATTTCACAAACATTTTAAAATAAAACATAAAATACAGGTTTTAGGCATGTCGATATTTTTGCTGGGCATTTACCTTAAAGTTTTGTTGAAAAAGGTTTTAAAAAATTGGTTCTCTCTTCCTTCACCTTCGACACGTGTAAACTTTAAATCCAACATCCTCAACATCCTTCATGCGTGACTAGGAAAATTTTTCCACAAAAAAGGAGGAATTCCTTTTTATATACTTTAACCCAAAACCGAATTTTTTCAGTAAGACTATTCGCACTGACGCATAGAGACATCAAAGGTGCGTAAAAAGCAGAAAAATTGAGATATTAACCTTAGCCCCGAGAAAATAAAAGAAGAAAAGCCTCAACATCTTTTAAAGGAGAGAAGAAAAAATTTCCTAAATGAAGAATGAACGACCAGTAAAAAAAAAAGTGGTGCGACTAACGAACCCTCCGGCGAAGCCTCTAAAATACAGGCTTCATTTTTGGATGAATCGGTTTGGGGTGAAGGGGTGTATGAAAGGAAAACTGACTGAGTTTTTTTTATATAGACTGGCTAACGTTATGCGGATGCCTATATCTGTACAAACTTGATAGAATCTATCATTTCGATATTTCAGCACTTTATGATGCCTAGCAGTTGTGTATTGTATAGTGATGACGATGTTTAGATATTGCTAGAACCTCAAAATGCTAGAAAAAAGAAAGAAAACCAGGGAAACAGGAGAAAAAACTAAAGAAACCTAATAAAAAAAATAATACTATGGGATAGCTATTCTTTCAACATAGTCTCAGGCATAGTATAGTCATAGGACGCCATCGTGAAAAGAAGTGTCTTTTACACTTTGCCAGTCAATAAATGAACAGTTCGATACCATCTTTTTTCGATCTCATACTACTACTATATGAAAAAAAAACTCCTGTGCAAAGAAAAACATCAGAATAAAGAAGAAAACCCTATATCCACTATACTAACGAATACAATATAAATGAATATAAAAAATAAAAAGGACTCCGAAAACAGTATAAATATATATGGCAATGGGGAAATATCGTCATCGTAGGGATGAAGACGAAAGGAGACTCACAACATTAATATTTTTATCGTAGGGCGACCATTCATATTTATGACGACATTAGCAGACGTAATCGCCTTAATTGAAACACTCCAAACACCAGTAGAAAGAAAAGTGACAGGGGAAATAATATCAACTGTCCTGATAAGAAGGGAAATGTGGTGATGGTGTTTGGCTAAATCGTCCGAACGAAAATATGAAAAAAAAAAATCTTGAAAAAATATCTTAAGCAAAAAAAAACATCAAAACACAACAAAAAAAAAATTGTATGAAAAATACAAATAAAAATAAATGCTAAGGAAAAGGGAAAATTCTATTGTGGTACCTACATAGATCCAGATACACATTTAATATTGCATCGGCTACAAACTGACTAATATAGCGACAACAAATTTAAAAAAAAAATGAAAGAAAACTTTGGATTATAAAGCAAATTCCCGGTCCCGTTCTATGGAGAAATATCCCGGAGAGGAGAGTTAAAGAGGCGTAATTTGTCAGGAATACAATGCAGGAGGCTTCTTTAAAGTACAATAAAATAAGGAAGAACAGCCAACCGTATAACATTAGCATCAGTGAAAGGAAAAAAAGGACTCTAAAATCGTATCAGCGACAAGACGAGCGGCTGTTAAGGAAAACTGCGGAAGCCCCATTGGACAATTCATAAGGGAAATCTTTCGTGCAACATGTATGCTATTAAAATTTCATGTCAATTTTAAGTAGATTTTGTAATTCTTTAGTTTTAGTATACAGTTTTCAAGTTAATTTTTATATTTTAAAGTATTATGTAAAACCATAAATTCGTATGATTTCGCTTTAATAGCCCCCCCCCCCCCCTTCCACCCCTGCATATTCAATATTTTTTAAAAGAAACGAGTTGTATTTAAAATAAAATAACTTTAAATCCTTCTTAAACGATTCGAATTTCGTTATACAAGTACGTTAAATCACGACTCTATTCCCACCACATAGACCATGTTTTCTCATAGAATTTCAAATAACGCATTTTTCTGCCAAAGAAATTGTAATCAGTGTAGTACCAACTCAGCGTCTCTTCAGAACAACCCTCAATAGTGAGATTCTCAACTTCCTCTTGAACACAAGCTAATTGGGCACAGCAACATATAACTTTAAACAATATAGAATAACAAAACGACCACATCTTAGGACGAAAATTTCGATTGGGCCTGCTGTTAGTACGAGTATATCTTTTCATTTTTGGCTCCTCATTCGGTTTTTCTTTTGTGTTTTCCTTCCATCATCAGTCAAATAGGGGCCAAGAGGTCCCGACAATTTCTAGCTGTGCCCTCTGTCGGTAGGACCAAAGTACAACTTGTGGTGAGATCCTTATGGCCGGCGCCGGCAGCGGTTGGTGGTGGCACAGCTTAATCAGGAAAAAACGCCTCGAATGAAGTGAAATGGAAAGTCATTAAGTTCCTTTCTGACAGATAAAGTTCCTTTTGAAATCTCTGAATGAAAAAAGAAAAATTAAATAAATAAAGAAAAGAGAAAAGAAAATAAGAAACGCGATTTTCTTTCTTTAACATCGTTTTTCCCTCAATTCGTTGGATTTTTTTCGTTTTTTTTTTATTTTATTATACTCAAGACTTGTTAAATAAAGTCGGAACCACTCTGATTTAAATTCTTCTAACTTCGGGTATTTTTTTTTACCATATTGTTAAATGTGATTTAGATTTCTGTTTTAACTGACAAACATTTAATTAAGGCATTTAATATAACAATTAATCTTTGGGATTCATTTAAATTTTAAGTAGAAGACACACACCATTACTGAATGTTTTACACCATTTTGGAGATTATGTGTTTTGCGGGTTGTAATTGCAGTTTTTTTAACACAGAAGAGTAAAAAAAGCATCAGGGCTGGAATCATGTATCTCGATGCGTGTCTGTCTTTCGACTTCGACGTAGCTTTTGACTCTTGACTTCGCCATATCTGCAGCTTGAAATTTCGCGGAATCGTCACTATGAATCGAAACGTGATTCTGACTGTCACTCCAGCAAATTTGAAGCTGCTGATATGGCGAAGTCAAGAGTTAAAAGCTGCGTCGAAGTCGAAAGACAGAGACGCGTCGAGATATATGATTCCAGCCCAGAAAAAATAAGAGATTTCTACTGATAAACATAAGAAAAGCTATAATTGACAGGGCGCAATCATCAAATATTCTCTATGAGGGCACACAAAATGAAAAAAAAAAGTTCTGGGGGAAGGATTGGTAAAATCTTATGTAAAAATTAATTCCATCTTATTAAATTTTTTGATACGATGCACAGTTTTCAAGAAAATAGGAAAAAAGTATTTCATTTCTATGGAAGAGGGGGGAAGCAGTTGTCCAATTGGATTTTGATGTAAGGACGAGTTATGTAAAATCCTATTCTAAACACATCTTACCTCTATAAATTTTTCAATATGACTCACCATTCTGGAGAAAATCGTAAAAAACAGTTTAGTTTGTATGAGGCTTTCAATCATAATCAATCAATTAACAAAACTACAGAATTTACGAAAAAGAGAATAGTTCACTAACTTACGAAAAATGTTGTTTCATTCAACAAAAGCAAACATGTAGAAATACTAAATGTGATGAAACAGTCACAAATTAGCCAAAAAACTTAATTATAATTTGTGGGTAAAGGATTGCTCAAAATCTTTAAGGAATGACGAAAAATGGTTTGTGTCAATCGAGAACAATATATGCCATCGGAAAAAGAGAGAGTCTGACGAAGATTGGCTCAAACAATTTTTTTTTCAATTCACCCTCACCCTCATCTTCCTCCCGCTTAAACTTGAAACAGAACTGCAAATTTTATACATAACAATTGATTACACAAGTTATGTAATCAATTTCGAAAAAAAAAACAAAACAACTTTCAGATCCTTTTTGTGCTTAACAAAAATTGTGATAAAAAATTGAATAATCCACGACAAAAATTTTGGCCCACTGTGACGTCACTGTGGCATCATGCCCGAATTCGAGACTGTCTCTCGACAACGGTAAGAGAAGTCGATTTACGGTGAAAATAAAAAGTGTAGAGAATTTCCATACCTTTAATTCTGTGATTAAGTGTTTTTTTCGAAAAACCGTTAGTTTGCAAGCGATTCGCAAAAACATGTTTTTTTTTATTTTTAATGATAATATCTCGATAACGGTAAAATATATCGGAAAACGGTAACAGACCGTTTATGGCAAACATTAATGTTTTATGGCAAACATTATTCTCTTCAATTCATTTCATGCAAAAACCACCGAAAATCCGTTTTTTTTCGCGATATTCGCAAAAAAGCAGATTTAACGATATATCTCGATAACGGCTTGAAATACGGAGTTCCAGTAAAAGACAAATATGTAGAAAATTTTATTGTCTCCAACTTTTGCTATACGTAAGACTACTGAAAAGCTTGTAATATCGAAGTAAATAACAAAAAACGAAATTGCGATTTAAAAAAAAACCGATTTCCTAAAAACTAATAGAGTTAGAGCCATGAAATTTTACAGACATGTTTGGTCCTGGAATGGGACGATCTTATCAACTTTTGGTGGAAATCCGTTAACCGAAAGTACTCAATCCGGTCAATTTTTTGAAACTAAATATTGCAGCGAAAAGTTTTGTGTTGATCACAACTGATATTTCCTCTAAATAATAATTTAAAAAAAAAATAAAAATTGAGAGAAAGTTACTTTCCTCTGATTGGTCTTTCAACATTTCCAACCACGGAAATATTCATTTTTGTTATTTTTTTTCAATGATTTTTTTTAATTTGTGGCGCCAAATTCAACGTAAACCTCGTGCGCCACTTTACTTCTACTCGACCTTGACTATTCCAAAAATTTCTTAGAAAATTTCTCTGATTTAATTTTTGGTTAAACAAAGTTTTTTTTGTGGCAGGTTATTAACAACAAGGGGACGAGAAAGACCCAACCTCAGATGACAAGAAGGCTTTGACCAGGATGCGAAAAGAATTGGGATGCAAAACTGGAGGACATCGGCACGCGACCGAGAACTCTGGTGAGAGACACTGCGGCAGGCCAAGACTGGAAACTAGTTGTAGCGCCGAGAGAAAGATAGAAACAAAGTTTTTCATGAGATTAAACAATTGAAAATTTCTTTATTAACACGCTAACTGCCACGACAGTTTTAAGCCTTTTCGAATATTTAGTTGTCAGTCAAAAAGGATGCACTAGGAGAAAAAAAATTGAAACAAAATTATACCTAAATGTTATTTTATTACCATAAAATGTGTGCAACTACAAAAAATCGTTGCGGTTGCAGCGAACATTTTAATAATTTTCATTGTGGCCGTTGTGTACAGTTAGGTGTCAGGTCTTTTTGACTGACGTGGCAGTTAGAGTGTTAAAGTGGGTAATTAAATTCTTTTTGATTGTCTTGCTATCATAAAATAACTTATGTTGGATTTAAACTCCCATGGAAAAAAATTCTAAATTGATTTTTTTTATATTTTAGGCTTTTAAATAACTTTATTTGTCAGTTAATAAATTTTAAAAAAAAACATTTTGTGTATCTAAAATTAATACTACATTGTAATTATGGTTCCTAATATTTCTAGTACGCATTTTAGATACTTCTAAGCCAGTGGCTGACCGTACACAACATTATTATATAAATTTTGATGTAAACTCATTTCACGCTTTTATTAGTTAGCCAAACACTAGAAATATTTCATACAATGCCGTTTTAATAAAGTTGCTACGATAGAGTGATTCAAAAAGTTTTGTTTTCCATTACTTTGATATTGTTCTAAATGCTGGTTTTATTATTATTCTAAATGGACATAAATATTTCGATAAATATTTATATTGTTGGCATGCACTGTATCATTTTACAGACGAAGTTATAGCGTGCCCAAAATTTATGATTATATGTATATGTTTGTATTATTGAACAAATGCATCAAATTGCATTTTGCTGGAAGAGGAAAAGTTTTATGAAAATCGTACCTACTTGTAACACAAAACATGCATATGTATGAGGTTAAAGTTTAGGATTTTCGAATTCATTATATACACATATATGGAGGTCACATACAAAAAGATGAGATTTCGTTGATGTTCCGTTTTGTGTTTTTTTTTCTTTCGTTTTGCTCCCTTTCTCTTTTTCGCAAAACGTCCTCTATAAATTTTCATAGCAATCACAAAACTCAGGACTTTTTTATTACACCCTGGAATGCAAACAAAAAAAGCCAGACCACACCATTGGGAGAACATAAAAACTTTCTGGGAATATGTTTCCTTGCCGAATACTTTTTTATGCTGGTTTTCCGTTTGTTATATACAGCAATTTTAACGTTACATAACATGTGTTCATTTTGAATGCATTGTGGGTACATACATGTATTTCACACTATATATATTCATACGTGAAAAGAACGAGAAAAAAAAAAGAAAATTCCTTTCGCACAGATACTTTTTTTTACTCCTACTTGTAATCGAGTTTTACTGCGTCAAGTTTTATTTGTATTGACTTTATATATCCATCTAACCAGGAATATTGAAAACGGGCGAAAAGAAACATTAAATATGTCCTGAGAACATTTCTTTAGACGTTTTTCCTTTTGACCTTAAAGGCGAATAAAGTTTTTTCATGAGTGTAGTTATTCATATGAGTATCTCTTCATATTCTGTCAAATATGCGTTGGCTAACAAACCATGCGGGAATATATGTTTTAAAAAAAACCTCTCACAGAAAAGCATAAATGTTTCCTGAAAGTTCGGCAAGAGGATTTCACTTTATTTTTAAATGCAAAGTTCAAAATGCAAAATTACGATCTTCAGTGAATTCCATTGGCATTCTAACATGTAAAATTTGTCGTTGTTTGAATAAAATTCGATGTTTAGCCGGCAGGAGTCATTTAGTGCCGTTTGCACCAACAAAACTTAGCAACTTATGTACAATTTAAAAAATTTAAGTCGAAGAATTTCTACGGTTTAAGTAGGCTAACCATAACTTAATTTTTTAAGAATAATACGCGCAAACGGGCCTTATTAACGTATCTTTCTTACAATATTCAATACTTCTCGCAGCGGTCGCCCCTTTTCAGAACAAATCGTTCCATAGATTATTTATTTAAACCAACTGTCCTCCTATTATAGAAATGTCCTACAATACGTCAATAATTTCTTATATTCTTATGGAGAAACATAAACTTTTTTGTTTCACAGTAAATCGATACACACCTAACCCGATCGAATTTTGTGTTTTAATTTATAAAACATAACAAAAGCTATAATTGCCAATCTGGCAATTATTGAAAACCCGTATGGTGATTTAATTGAACGGTGTATCAAAATTTCATTTGAATTCAAATTTTCCAATAAGATTTTTTTAAAACTTGTTCCAATCGGATTTTGATGTATGGGAGTTTTATGTAGAATCATATTCTAAATAACTTTTGTTCTTGCACTTTTTGATAAGATGCACCGTTTTTGAGATATTCGCGAAAAACTTGTTCGTTCCTATGGGGGGTACCCCCCCTAATGGTCCATTTTTGCCCATTAACGAACTTAGCCTCGCATTTTACGAAAAACGGATCTGCGCAAAATTTCAAGTCTCTAGCTCAATCCATGCGCCCGCAATCCGCGCCACAGACAGACAGACAGACGGACGGACGGACGGACGGACGGACAGACGGACAGACAAACGGACGGACGGACATGCAAAATTCAACTTTTTTTATCATTCTAAACACACTGGTGTAACTCATTTTTTTGTGTGATGACGGGATCTTGGCGTTACAAACGGTAAGGCAAAGTTAATATACCCTTTGGTTTCACCATACGGGTATAAAAATACTAGCTTGCATACCCGTCGTTGCCGGGTTAAGTTTTTTTCAAATTTTTTTTGATGGTCTATGTTGGAGCTAAAATTCAAGCCAATCGGCTCGGTAGTTTCACCGCGAAAGAGTAACATAGCGCAAAAACTAAGTTTCGAAATCACTTTACCCCCTCCCCTTACTCCCCCACCCCTCGCGCTACTTTTCCGTATGCCTATGTTGGAACCAGAACTACCACAGACACTCATGCCAAATTTCAAGGTTCAGCCGTTTTTGCGTGAAAGAGGAACAGACAGACAGACAGACACCAACTCATTTTTATATATTAGTATGATCATATAAAAGTGTGCTTTTCTCAGTATTTATCATTTCGCGTTTGAAATTAGGTATGTATACTTAAGTCCATAAGAAAAGCTACAATTGCCAAGGGCGAGTCGTCAAATACTCTATATGAGGGCAGACAACATTTTTATTTTAAAAAAATCATTTGTTTGTGAGGGAGGGGAAGAAGGAACGATCTAATTGGATGCTGATGTATGGAACGGTTATGTAAAATCATATTCTAAACACATTTAATCTTTATAAACCTTTCGATACGATGCACCGTTTTCGAGAAAATAAGAAAAAAACGGTCCTTTTATATGGTGAAGTAAGGAAGGTGTAGTCCAACCTGATTTTTATGGATTTTTATGTAAATCCAATTCTAAATACATTCTATCTCTCCAAATTTTTCAATATGACTCCCCGTTTTCGAGAAAACTGCAAAAAACTGTTTCATTTGTATCAAGGAGGGGGGCGGGGACTTAGCCGACTTCGTTTTTCCTTATAAGCATACCTGCTTTTGAAAATTAGCTTTAAAAATCACTTCTTCCAAGAGCAGATTGGTAAATTCTAGCAAACTTCGTCCAATAATTTGAATATTTATTCCGATTATCTGACCATCATATATCATGTGTAAGAGATTTTCTCTCATTCAAAATGAATTAAATCTTTGTTTTTATTATTTTAAAAATTAGTTTTGGGCTCAATTCGCAGATATCCCAGATGGACGCACCCGATTTTTGAAATATCACAGATTTTTTCTAAAAACTAGTTCGGCCTAAGCGTTTTAGGATAAACTAGTTTAGCCTAAGCCAAACTAGTTCGTCCTAATAGAAAAACGCACACTGTAGGAACGTACAGACAAAAAATGAATCCCTTTTTAGATTTTCCTTTTAAAATATTGTATTTTGGAAGGGGGAGTGTGGCAAATCATATATATATAATTAAGGAAACCACCAAATATTTAATTACTATTAGTTGGTATGGAAAACCCCACAAAAACAAGAATTGCTGATTTTAACCGAACTTTTTATTTCACTCGGAACCGGGTTACCCGGTTCTCGGTTCCTCGCCAGGCGGGAAATTGTGTACTGTGGCTAAATCCAAAATTTTACATTTCTCTATTAGAATTTTATCTGAGATTATAGTTTAAAAAAAAGTTTGAGAATCGTTGAAATTTATAACTAGATTCAAAAGCTTAAGTCCAAGGTTAGCGTCTAGGATAAGTTGTAGTCGAATCTAGGATGAAACGATCGAATAGGAGACGAAGAGTTGAAATGGAAAATTTCATAAATAATTGCAAAACGGAAATCAGATTTGAATACACATAATTTCCCAATATTAGGTAAGAAATATGTCAAAGAATAATCTACAAACTAATTTCTTTACCTATGGGATGCTTTAATGTAATCGGGGAAATGTAGACTTGAAAAGTTAAAAAGCATTTGAAATTATGCGAAAAAAAGGTAGTTAGAATTTTGACAGGATCGGTACCAAAAAGCATATGGCGCCGAATACAGTCTCAGAAAATCGTTCTTCTCTCAGTCGTGTTCCAGAAGTCCAATCAGAAAGACAAGTGATAACCGCACGTGTAGTTTTAGAGATGAAATAAAGGTGAAAATTCTTGGAGATTCTGGGTAGTTAGGAGATAAAATAACAGGTATGTGATATCTAGCCTAATTTAGCGTAACCTGAGTGCCGTGAATAACGCAGTTTTCTTTTTTTTAAACAGTCCTCGAAAATAGAGAGAAAGGGTTAAATACGGTATTCGGCTGCTAAAATCTGGTTAAATTTTTGGTTAAATCTACCCACGATTCGAGATTTATACACGGTAAAAGATTTCACCTCACGTGCTGGAAAATTTGAGATCGTGTCACACACGCGGTTCGGATACCGTATTATAAAAAGAACTGATGCCGTATTGTATAAATAACGGAAAAGAAACGGATCCTTTTCAAGTACCGTTTATCGTAAAAACATCATCTCATACTGAATATCTTGTACAAGATAAAATAGAGACAACGTTTTCAAAAAAAAAGGAATTTTGCGTGTAACGTCTTCGGAGAAGACGAAATAGAAAAGGAAATATTGTCCAGCAGTAAATTCCGCATTTTCACGCTGCATTTAAACTAGAAGACGCCGCGTTTCCCAAGGAGTGATAAGAGGGCACTTCGAACAGTCCCAGAACGAGGGGGACTCAAGCGGAACGCAGCCACCATTTTTTTTGATTCGATTAAAAGACGTCCCAAAGCCGGTTGTCAAGGCGATAAAGACAACAAAAGGAGATCGAACGCAGGGAACGGAAAAGAACTATCGCTAGCAACCATTTGTTTTATGATCATTGTTTGTTCACTAGTTTTTGTCATTATTGTTTTTGAGAAGTTGTATTGAATCATCAGATCAGAATCTGTAACGAAGTTTGTAAAAGGAAAGTTTGGTTCCAATTTTGTTTTCCAGTTAGATTAAATTTTAATTTAGCATTTTAGTATATTTTAGCAAGATCGTCAAGATCATATTATACTGCCATTGATTGCGAAGGATTTGTGCGCACAATCTCCTAGTCATCAAAACGTAAGGCGAACATAAACATAAATAACATAAATGAACTTCCAAACTGTAAGTACAAACTTAAAATTTATCTAACCGAAATAAAAATAACCAAACTATTCAACGGTTATGAATCGTAATTATAAGTATTGGTTTACATTTTTTTAAAATAATCATTTTTGTGTCAATTTGACTGAGAAAAAATTCATAACTCTGTGACCGATACTATTTGTAAGCACTCGGATAATAATATTAGTTCAGATTTAATACTTTTTTTTTATAAATAAATTTATATAAATATTGTCTACGGCATACGATATTCTTTTCTTTTGGAATTGGTGGAAGATTTCCCGACCGTTTGCCCGCCAAAGTTCTTTCGATGATCGATAGATTTTATGAGAAAGAAGTTGAAGCTCTTTATGCTGGCACGACTGATCGAAGTCAGGTGTCTGGCAACGATTTTAAATTTAAATGTTAAAGCATTGTTTCTTTTTAAATTCAAATAGTGTTAGTGTAAATTCAAATATGTTAGGTTAGATTTGTGGTAATGGGACGTGAAACATGATTTTTTTCGCGGACTGACCGGACTGAGTTTTGGTGGACTTTGTTTTCCTAAAGGGTAAAACGCTTGTAATTTGTATCTAGCTAATTCTGAAATTTTCTGCTTTTCATTGAATTTTCCTGATTTTTCTTTATACTAATTTCAATTTCCTGTCCACTCTTTTGGAATGCAGATACGAATTATGAAGGTGCATGGTAGAAAAACAATAGGTACAATTTGATGATAAAATTTTCTCGTTATGTGGTTACTTTTCCACTGGCAAGATCCCACCCAAACCGACGAGTTCAAGCCGGCACAGAACTACGTACCTAGCCAGGAGTGAAAAGGATCATAGCCAAGGGTAACTCAACAGCCAGTCTATCCCTGTTTTCAAGTTTTGAAAAAACTAATTTTCAAACAAAATCATACCATAACAATTGGTTCCATAAAATGACGGTTCCCAACCGCCCTAATTAAAACCAAAAACCACAAAATCCCGATTTCGTGGGTTAGACTTTTTTTTATAAAATACATTTAATAAAATACAGTGGGTCGAGAAGAATTTGAAAAAGTGTGACCACATCTGAGTTTCTAATTGACGAAACGTTGAAGCTATATAAAACCGTCCCGCCCTACCCTACAATATTTTCTTTTCATCAAATAACTATTTTTTAGTATATATTTTTTACTGAATTTTTCCACATTTTATAAAAGACTTACCAAACTATAATCACTTTACAAACTCCGTTTTAAAAAAAATACGCTCGATTTAAATTTTAATGTGCGCAATTAGTCGAAATTAATAATTTTTTCGCTCAAAACATTACATCAGTGTGAATATTTTTTTTATAATTCTAGCCGAAATCATAGAAATTACGGCTGGGATTATTAATAGTCCTATTTCTACCAAATATTAAAAGCATTTCCCTCCCGTTCAGTTAAAAATATTTCCCCAGTAGCCGGCATATTTTTTAAGAAAAAAAATCATTATTGTAGTCCTTGCAAACGTATAATCCTACCCAGATGGTAACCGCACCCATTAAAAAGTTTTACAAGGTTTAATCAAAAAGTTTATGGGGTGAAAGCTAATTAAAACGAAGTTTTTCAGTTTCCACCTCTTTTCTGTGGTGTCGTGAATTCACTTTTAACGCTATATACGATACGGATTCGTAGATTTCAAAACTGAAATGAGCATATCCAGGGGGAAAGTCTTTGGTATAGATAGGATGGGGAAAAACTATGAATGTACATAAAGATAGATACGAAGATACAGTTAACTCTATTAACATCCAATACAACTGGGACGAAAGCGAGTTGCAGAAACACACCCCATTCCAGCCTGACGACGGCGATAGTAGCTACCCCAAAAATTTTCATCGGCAGAACGAACTACCACAAACATACATACAAATTTATATGAGCATAGATGCATATCAATGGCTGAAATTGGCAAATCCGTAACTTTAATTGGAAATAGTCACGCGCTCCAGTTAAAAGTATTATATTAACATGCGATATTTATGGTTCCCTGAATTCAGAGTCAATTGTGCAACTAACAACTCGTTGCATCAATGTTCAACTTTTCACCTTATTCCGTTTATTTTTTTTTATGTTCTTTGCGGGACCATTAGAACATATAACACTTAAATTGGAACCATAATTATGTGTCTACGAAATTTGAGCGCTCGACGAACTTTACACGTTTGTACGATTTCCATTTATAGCGAAATACATGAATTTAATTTAGATTATCTATGATTATTTAACCGGATGCCAAATGATTACAACTTCTATTCTGCAAATAATTAACCCCATAATTAACCATTTGCCATTTTGTCCTGAAATTAGAATCTAATACAGATGCTACCAATGTAACATATGGCACAGTGTATCTAATAACGATTAAATCGACATTTGATTGGAAATTGAATCTATCAGGTTTTAATTGCAACATCAGGATATTAGTTTAAATATGTACAAGTGGAGCTTAATCGTCAAATGAAAACTCACTGAATCATTGTGAAATTTAAAATATTTTATTATTAGATTGTTATAATATTTCCTGTTTCTAAAATGAATATTAACTTTCCATAATTTCCTGTTTGTAACTACACTCTAGAAAATTTTATTGTAATTTTACCCCTATTATCGTAGGAAACCATTTTGCTACGATAATAGGGGTAAAATTACACCGAGTCGTAATGGCTTAAAAGCTATGCATTTTTACTCATTTTGTGGCGTACAAAAGCCTCTTTTACGGGGGAACTTTAAGCTAAATAAGAAGTAAAAGTACAATACGGGTGTAATTTTACGATATGGATGTTAAAAATTACCACATTTTTGTTGTAATTTTCCTCCTATTTGGTAGCAAAACCGCGTCTTAAAGGTGTAATTTTACGACATTTTTTGTTTAAAATTACACCGAAAATGGTATTAGAATTTCTCGGCTTATACGGTCTGCAAAAACAAAAATATTATATTATTTTTACATCCAAATTTCCCGGGCATGTCTGCCATGTGGCAGGCGCCACACAGGATTTTGGTAGAGTAAAACTCGATTGGAGTATTTATACTCCGATGCCACAAACCTTATGCGAATTATAAGGTTAAGGTTAAATTGTCCGTACAATAATGCAAAAATACCCTGCGAGCGTGTTTTTACACCAAAATGAGAGTAAAAAATACGAATATTGGTCGAAATTTTACGCAAGGTTTAAAATTACCCTATTTCTAGTGTAAGATTAATGTTTTTTGGGTAATTTTACAACTTAAATGGTGTGCGAGCTAAATTCTGATTTTTTTTCGAAATTTTACGACGTTTTTGCAAATTTACCCCGTTTTTACCCCATTTTTCGGTTTAAATTCAAATTCATTTTCTACAGTGTATTTTATAAAAAAATAAATCGAAAAAAACCAGTGTCGAGACGGTAGAAGAGATGAGATATCGCACACGACTATTATTCTTACGTGTAAACCCCGTGTTAATGACAAGTGAAATAAAGCAAAAGGCTTTACTGAATAAACTAGCCTCTTGAATATTTCTCTTTAAAGCAATCTTTTTACCAAATGCCTAGCCTAGACTAAAGCGACTTAATAACTAGAGTGTGGTCAATCCTAACTCTTCTTCGAATAAGGACTGTTCAAAATTCTGTATATCGTGAGGAATTTTCCCCTCTCTTTTCTATTTTTTTAAAGCAATTTGCGTGAATTAAACTTTTGTAACCCTCATACAATAAGCAATATTTCTGTATTACGAGGTTACAGTTGTTAATTTTTTTAGATCTGAGACTATAATAAATTATTTTGAAAAATAGCGCCAAAAGCTAGTTTCAAATTGACACACTCTGATTATCTAGCCGCTCCAGCCTAGACGGAAGACGGAAACTGATTCTGTCTAGTGAATGCCATAGAAACTACAACAAAATCCTTAACTCGTTTCATTTGTCACCATGAAAGTTTAAGACAGAATAAAGCTCGTCTATGTAGTTGAGTTCTGAAAAAGAAACGTAAAATTGAAAAGCTCATTGCATTTTTTGAAGAGAAAAACGTAATTTTTGCCTATCTTCAGGCGTTTAACTCATTTGACGCCTGTAGGCAGGCAAAAATTACGTTTTTTTCGAAAGGATAAATTTATTTTATTGCGTATTTACATTTTTCCACACTAATTTTCCATAACAAATTTTGAAATGTTTAGAAAAAGTAGGTATTTGTTAATAAACATTTCACTGTATTGTTTTAGCATATTTAATTTAAACCCATTAAAAAATTGACTAGACGCTGTCAAGGCTGTCTATATCGTAGCTTAGCCACTGAAAAAAAACCCTACTAGAAAAAGAAATGGCTGAAGTATTTTTAGCGATTACTGGTTTTCATTGTTACTGATAATCAGCCTTAACCCTAATCCGCATTCGCGGTGACTTTGAGACACCGATGCAGTTTTGAGAGTGATTGTTACGAATGTTAAAAAAGTTGTTGCATTCATGCTCCTTGACTTTGTTTTTTTAAGCCAATACTATTTAAAAACGAAAAAAAAATTAATTTTTTTTACCACAACAATAATATTTCGCTTTTATGAAATTTACCCTTAATCCACGCAGGCGGTGTCTCAAAGACACCGTAACGGTTTTACCAGCAAAGAAAGGTTATTTTGGTATCACTTTGCTTCTATTTCGTAAAATATCGGACTGTGGCGATAATAACTGTAGCACTTCCCAAAAGAGAAAACGTTGCTTCCTGTGTCCCCATTTCTAAGGTCGCGCTTTGAAGCAGATAAGTGCAAATCCAAGAAAAATGTTTGTAACGAAAATTCTTAAAAATCAATTTTATGCTACAATTATAAAAAGTACGAATAATGTATATACAAATAAATAAATATTATTAACTGAATTAAAAAATGCAAACTCAAAAAAAATTTTTTTTATTAAATTATTCTATTTTTCCGGCATGGTGTCTTTCAGACACCGCCTGCGTGGATTAAGGATAAAATTAGCCTGAGCTGATTAGGGTTAATATCTAAAGCCCCATCTCCAGTCCGAAATCTATAACTTTCTTTGCAATTTTCTAAATATTTATACTAAAATTTCAGAGATTATAGTTTAGAGCTTTTCCACACGTTTTAATGATCTATCATTTAAAATAAATTTGATTTTTTTTTTCTAAAATGTAAGATTTCGGAAGAAAAGCACAACCGCCTGTCCATACTCATAGCACAAACTAATCATAAGCAGACTAACATATTCATTCAATCCGTTCTAGAACAAAATTGAATTTCCAATTCCAAAAAATAAATACCCATAGCAGCCACTCCAGCCGTAGCAGTCGTAGCAGCCGTAGCAGCAGCCGTAGCAGCCGTAGCAGCCATGAGCTTTTCTGCCAGCAGAAGTGAAAATAGCAAAAGAAAGACAAAATGCGATCAACAAAACGAACAGATTTATCGGACTTTTACTGCTGGAAAGCTTGCATCACGAAGTCTTGTGCTGTTGGCGGAAAAGCTCATAGCTGCTACGGCTGGGGTGGCTGCTATGAGTATTTATTTTTTGGAAGTTGAAATTTTATTTTATTCTAGAATGGATTGAATGAAAATGTTAGTCTACTTATGATTAGTTTGTGCTCATAGTAAATGAAAAACTAGAGTGTGTCATTGCGGTACTCTAATGTGTGCTATGCACTGCAGAGAAAGTTTTTCCTTACTAATATTATAAACCCTATGTCGACTTTCCCCCCTCCATTGGAACCCCTCGCCGACTAACTATTGAAACGTTCAGCAGTTCAAATGCTATTTAGAGAATTTGTTTACACAAGATCTCGCCAATTTAAAATAATTCATCTCCTCCCTTTAAACCCCTCTCCTGTTATCTCACGAACCGTTAAATAAATTTTGATCGAGTTTTAGATAGGATGCGCTTAAAAAAAATTACTCCCCACTAAAACCTACCCACCCCGTTCTTTGCTACCTCCTACATCTTTGAGATAATTTTAATTCCATTTATCAAGAAAAAGATTTTCCAAGAAAAAACGAGCCTAGTTAGTGATCAAGAAAGAAAGGAAAGAAAAAAAATCCTTAATTAGGAAAAACATATCAATATGGCAAACATTTATTTTTTCAAACTTTAAAGCAAATGTTTTTTTTTGTATCTGCTTTAAAGCAAAAGTTCATTTCAATCAAGTATTATATTATTGTATCAACGTTAATGGCTTTCTGTTTTTCAGGTGAGAGTTCGTCATAAAACTCTTGAGGAATATTTTCTAAAAAAAAAAGATTGATTTATTATTTTCTTTTCTATCTAATTATTCTCAGTAAACCCACCATTACATCTGTAGATAAGATTTGACCATGTGATCTTTTCCTGTGAAAAACAATAAACGCCAAGCCTACCTCCTTGTAAAGTTTCATCAAAGATATTTCCCGAATCGGTTATCAAATTAACGCCTTGGAATATCCTAGAAAAAAGCCAAAGAAATTAAATCTTTCTGTTTTTTGTGGAAACTTTTATCAACTAACTTGAACCGAATTAATCCGATTTTAGGTTTATGCCACAACTGCCATCGATATGCAGTTTCATAATTCCATCCGTCCTGCTTAGCATCCTTCCACAGGAGCTTTACTTCATTTTCAGTGGTATTACTGTGCCATAGAGCATTTCGTAGCATTATACCCGGGCCGGTTTCACTATCAACCAATTTCAATTGAATTCCTGGCTCACCTTTCGCAGAAAATGGCAACGGCTCCCAGTAATCTTGGAAGGACATTTTCCATGTAACCACATAGAACTTTCGGTTACTCTGGTAGCTGAAGACGAACCCAACGAAATCGTCGTCTATATTTTGGTCCACAAAGTATGTCCCTTCGAAGTCAATCCCGCCAAATGACTCGTAGCCTACTGCAAGTCCCGGATCACTGTTTTCTGTTTGATGAATTTCTGCCCCGTTATCTGAGATTACCCAAATTGGGTCCACTTGCGATATCCCAAAGGGATCCAAGGCGACCATTTGGAAAGCTCGAAAATCTGTGGTATGGATTTCAGCGTTATGTGGGCAATTGTCAAGATGGTTCGGAACTTTATCCGCGTCAAAATCATTCTCGCAAATATCACCAACTTTATCACCGTTGTCGTCCTTCTGATCAGGATTCGGTACCAACCAACAATTATCTTGGTAATTCAGGATTCCATCGTTGTCGATGTCGTTATCACATGCATCGCCCCTGAAATTTCGAGATTTCGCATCAACAGTCGATTTTTTTTAACCAAATTCATTTCTCTAAGATATTTTTTTGAAAATTTTAAATAAAATTGGTGCTGAAATACACTGGTTTACGATTTCGCACCATGGATTGTTTAAAAATCAGAATATAGAAGATTTTCAACAATATTTAAAACCATCCCTGATCAACTTTTCAATCTTAAACTGTAAGCTGTCTGAAATTTAAATAAAAAGGTACATGGAAGAAGAATTCTATTCACATCAACATATTGAGAAAAACACAAACAGGCACACTCAGAAAAATGGATGCTAACTCGACGACCTACATACGGCGTAATTGGCCTCGGGCAGGCGCGCGTTCGCCTGCATGTGGGCAAGTAAAACTGAGTTGACCTGTGGTCGGAGAAATTCTGAAATTAAGCCACCAGCAGGTGAAGTAGGGCATTGGGAGCTGCACGAGTTGACCTTAGATAGGTTAACTCTGACCGCTAGCTGGCTTACAGAAACCTCTGTGAGTTAACCTGACAAAAAGTTGACCTGGACATTTTTCTGAGTGCAGACATTGTTTAAATTCAGTATTTTTACTAACATTCCATCATTATCGGTGTCCAATTGATCAGAATTTGGCTTCTCGGGACAATTATCCAGACTATCCTGAATTCCGTCGCCATCACTATCGAATCCGCTGTCGCACAAGTCACCCACGAAATTTCCGTCCGCATCCTTTTGATCTGAATTACTTATATCAGGACAATTGTCACAAACATCACCAATTCCATCGTTGTCCTTATCCTGCTGATCGGCATTTGCATCCTTTGGACAATTGTCACTTTGGTCCGGCAATCCATCATTGTCGGAATCATCATCACATTCATCTCCTTTTCCATCACCATCCGAATCCAGTTGGTAATTATTTTGAATATTGGGACAATTGTCACAAGCATCCCCAAATCTGTCGCCATCCGTATTCGCTTGATCAGGGTTACTTATGCCGCGACAGTTGTCCTAAAACGAAAACTTGATTAAGTGAATTCGAAGAAAATTTGTGTAACAATTGAAAATATTTCAAAATTTTCAGAAAATCGCCAAAAAATTTAAAAAAAAAGTACGAATTTTGGGCTTCAACAGCGATACGTGAGACCAGTTTTGAAAAAAATCTCAAATATTTCCTTGAAGTAGAAACTTACAACATAATCGTCAATTCCATCGCTATCCCGATCTGTGTCACAGTAGTCTCCAATTCCATCTCCGTCGGTATCCTCCTGCCCTGAATTTGGATTACCCGGACAATTATCCTTTTGGCAGTGCTGCTCAGAACATTCAAGTTCATCGTCAGGCCAACCATCCAAATCTGTATCCTTGCCACACACGAAACCATTTCCAGCCCATCCAGTTTTACATTTGCACCTGTAGATGGAGAGTCCAGCTGATCTACACATGGCAAAGGAATCACAGACAGTTCCATCGGGGCATACACTTGCTGCATTTGAACAAATTCCAGTTGCCGTCTTCAAATATCCAGGTTTGCATTCACATTGAAAGTAACCCTAATTTTTTTTCAAATAGCTCAAAATATCTTATATTGTAGAATTATTACGCACCTTGACACTCAGTTTGGTACACTCGATATTAGATTCTTTTTGGGCAATGGTTTGATTGGGACAGCTCCAGTTTTTGAGTCACGGAGGGTTAATCAAAAACTCCTCGAATTGTGTGAACCAATTTATAAGCCGCACTAGAGCTGAACCAGCCAAACCACCGCCAGATTTTAAATCGGTGACACTAAATAACCTTTAATATCGACTGCAACACTTTAAGTGTCGGTTTGTGTTGTCAATAGTTACCCGTTTATTGGTGCATTTGCTATTAGCAGGGCAGGCATCCGCTTTTTCACACTCATTTATATCAATGCAAGATTGTAGCTTTTTTCCACGAAAGAATGCATCGGCTTTGTAACCTTAAAATTATTCAAAAGGACATTCAATCAAAATATCTGATGTGAAGATCACATGATTTTCTTATACAGGGTGGGCCAGAATAGACGCAGGGGTTTGAAGTCTTTATAACTTTTTTTTTATTTTTATTTTTTTAATTTTGTTTCAGCATTTTGTTAAGAAGACTTGGGCAATTTAAAATGGACCTGTACACAATAGAACAACGAACCGGTGGGCGGTGGGCTCAATGGCTCTTTTACGGGACATGTTTGGCGGACGCATTATTTCGAAAAGTGGCGCTTTCAATTGGCCTCCGCGTTCACCTGATCTAACTGCTCCAGATTGTTTCTTTTGGGGATATTTGAAAGAAAAGGTGTACGTCAACAAGCCAACAACCATCAGCCAATTGAAAACCAACATTCGCAGTGAAATCGAGGCCATAACACGAAAAGTTATGGAAAATGTCTTGGAAAGAGCACGGATTTGCGAAGCAGAAAATGGCCACCACTTGCGGGATATAATTTTCCATGTTTAGACCAAAAATATTCCCCATCAATCAACTACATGTATTTGAAAAAAAAATTATAGGTTTCGCTAAAACAAAAAATTTATAAAGAATTCAAACCCCCGCGTCTATTCTGGCCCACCCTGTACAAAATATATGTTCCTGTGCAAATAACAATATAACCCTATAAAAAAATATTAGCTTATATAAAACTAGGATTTTTTTTTACAAAACCTGAAATACCTCTACGAAGATAAAAGGAAAAATTTAAGGAAAAAAGTGAATTTATAGAGAATTTTAATTTCTTTAATTTTTACCTATTTTTTTCGAAAAACCATTAGTTTGCAATCAATTCGCAAAAATCTTTTTTTTTTACTTATTAATGAAAATATCTCAATAACGGTAGAAGACAGCGGATAACGGTAAAATATAAAATTGTGTCAAATGTTATTTTCTTCAATTTATGATAAACCACAAAAACCCCTTTTTTCGAGATAATTGCGAAAAACTGATTTTTATACCCGTATGGTGCAACCAAAGGGTATATTAACTTTACCTTACCGTTTGTAACGCCAAGATCCCGTTATCACACAAAAAAATGAATTACACCAGTGTGTTTAGAATGATAAAAATATTTAATTTTTGCATGTCCGTCCGTCTGTCTGTCCGTCTGTCTGTCCGTCTGTCTGTCCGTCTGTCTGTCCGTCTGTCTGTCCGTGTGTCTGTCTGTCTGTCTGTGGCGCAGATTGCGGGCGCAGGGATTGAGCTAGAGACTTGAAATTTTGCACAGATCCGTTTTTCGTAAAATGTGAGGCTAAGTTCGTTAATTGGCAAAAATGGACTATTAGGGGGGGTACCCCCCATACGAACGAAATCGTTTTTTGTGAATATCTCAAAAACGGTACATCTTATCAAAAAAGTCCAAGAACAAACGTTATTTAGGATATGATTCTACATAAAACTTCCATACATCAAAATCCGATTGGAATAAATTTTAAAAAATCTTATTAGAAAGTTTGACTTCAAAGTGGAATTTTGGTACAACTGTTCGAATTTTGATACGAATATCACCATACGGGTCTCCAATGATTGCCAGATTGGCAATTATAGCTTTTGTTATGTTTTTAAATAACATTATATCTCCATAGCGGCTTGAGATACGGAGTTATAGTGAAATACAAAATTTTACTTAATTTTACTGCCTTTAACTTTTGTGATACATACACTGAGAGAAATACCCCATTGCGATTTTTACAATGATGCATTGTAAATCTTCGCATTGTAAAAACTTTCCCCAAATTGGAAAAGCACGCAATTTTCAATATAAACTTATTGATCTTACATATACATTAATATGAAAACAGGGAAAACTATGTTTTCATGGTAAATTTTACATTGTTTGTTGATGAATTGATACGTACTATTGAAAAACCCAGAGTAAAATACAAAATAATATAAATCATATATCATTTTACATTGAAGATTTGTAAATTTTACAATTTTCGATATCATTTAATACATGTGAGTTAATAAAATCCGAAATTACATTTTTCGACTATAAAATCATGCATTTTACGTAATTTTTTTTACATTTCAACTCAAACTTTTGTATTTTTGTGAGGTTAATTTTGCATTTTCAAATGTAAAAAGAAAAAAAAAGTTGATGCCTTCAGCCGCCATATTACCCATTGACATTTAATGCAAACGATTTCCCTTCGAGAATTAAATTTCTTATTTCAGGCTAATGACTGAAGGAAATTGTATAAAATATGGATAGGAGACATTTTTGAAACAACACAATTTTATTGGCATCAAAATTTCATTGCAAAAGAAAAAATAAATTTGACCTGTAAAATAAAATTAAAGAAATTTTTCGTTAAAAACTAAATAATTTGATGGCCCATTACAATTTGCTTAAATTTCAGATCCAATATTGCCGAAAATTTTTAATTGCAACTAAAATCACGACATGCAATCGGAGGAAAAGTCCATTATAAAATAATACTCCACAAAAAGTTTCCATTAATTTATCGCCATTAGATTTTTCTTGTTCACTTTCTGTTTACGTGTTTATTTGTTCATCTCTGTTCACTCAACAAGCTAAGTAACCATTCGAGGGAGAAAGAAAACGCCGCATATTTGCTGCTTAAAATGCACCTATCAATTCATATGGCAAAATGTTGAATTCACAATGCGGCCGTGTTGCGCATTGCTCAATGTAAATCTTACAATTTTGCGCAATGGCGCCCTTTTATAGTTGAAACATACGAATTCATATGCGTTTTCTATGACTTTTTCGCTCAGTGTAGGACTACTAAAATAGGCGTAGTTTCGCACTAAATCGCGAAAAGCGAAATTGCGATTTTTAAACATAACAAAAGCTATAATTGCCAATCTGGCAATCATTGGAGACCCGTATGGTGATATTCGTATCAAAATTCGAACAGTTATACCAAAATTCCACTTTGAAGTCAAACTTTCCAATAAGATTTTTTAAAATTTATTCCAATCGGATTTTGATGTATGGGAGTTTTATGTAGAATCATATTCTAAATAACTTTTGTTCTTGGACTTTTTTGATAAGATGCACCGTTTTTGAGATATTTACAAAAAAAGTTTTCGTTAGTATGGGGGGTACCCCCCCTAATGGTCCATTTTTGCCCATTAACGAACTTAGCCTCGCATTTTACGAAAAACGGATCCACGCAAAATTTCAAGTCTCTAGCTCAATCCGTGCGCCCGCAATCCCCGCCACAGACAGACAGACGGACAGACAGACGGACAGACGGACAGACGGACAGACGGACAGACAGACGGACAGACAGACGGACAGACAGACGGACAGACGGACGGGCATGCTAAATTCAACTTTTTTCATCATTCTAAACACACTGGTGTAATTCATTTTTTTGTGCGATGACGGGATCTTGGCGTTACAAACGGTAAGGCAAAGTTAATATACCCTTTGGTTTCACCATACGGGTATAAAAAGCCGCTATTTTGGTTACTTTCGGTTAACGGATTTCACCAAAAGAACCAAATATCCCTGTAAAATTTCATAGCTCAAGCTCTAGCAGTTTTTTTTATAGTTCCAGCCAGAACTTAGGGGAAGACCCTTCAATGCCGAAGCACAGCTCAGGATGGAAGTTTACGTCTATTTTATACGCAGTGCAAGTTTTGCCTTGCTGATTGCAGGTCAATTAAAAACAGTAGGTTTTGATGAAAAAATAAGAAACTCGTTGCTGTTTTTAAAATTAATAGTTTTTAAAATATCGTAAGACAGCTGTTGACGCCGAAATAGCATTCTCTAGAATTGAATTTGTCAATAAAATTTACCACTAATTTTGAATTATATTAAAACTTGAATTCTTTACGAAATGAAACCGAAATTCTAAATTTGTATTATCCATTGTATTAACCATTGTATTATCAATTGTATTGTACTGCTCATCGACTTGTTACAATTGTTTGAATTGCTGTAACGTTTAACATTCTTGAGTCAGTACGTTCGGAACTCCCGCTTGAACTTATATTCGTTGAAATATTATTAGAACTTGAATTCGAAATAAATCGATTAATTAAATTTATGATTTTTCTTTTGTTCGAGAAGCAACATTGTTGGTCCTTCGAGCCGGATACCGCGTTTAGTTCACTCGTTCGCATAACACTAAAATCCGCTAATCGCAAGTCCAAAGGAAACTCCTCTTCGAGGAATTTCACATTACGTGTCCAAATTGTTCATTTAGAACGTACTGCCGAGTAATCTTAACACATATTTTCGTAATCCGAAATGGCCGCTAATGCCCGCCGGACCACCGCAAAAAACGCTATATCTCGCACGCTCGCGGCGAGTAAAAAACAAGATTACGATGCAAGTGATTTAGACTCTTATCTAAAACTCTTAGCCGAGCAATGGGCGGCCTTTCAAACCGCGCACGAATTAGTGCTAGATTCGTGTGGCTCTGCAACGCTAGGCGATCAAGAGGTCGAATATATCCAAGCCGAAGAATGGTATCGTACAGCTCACGCTAATCTCAACCGGACCTTGTCGGTAATTAGATCCACATCAATGGAAGCAATCAACGCAAACGTCTCTCAGGTATCATCGCCATCAACTAGAGTTCCCTTCCCTCTCGCCGCGGTAAAGTTACCTAACATCAACATACCAAGATTTGACGGAGATGTTAAGGATTGGATCCCTTTCCGGGATTTATTCGCCTCTTTGATTGTCAACAACGCGACATTGGTCGGGAGTCAAAAGCTACATTATTTGAGGAACGCGTTAAATGGCGAAGCCCTCCAATTAATTAAGGCCTTCCCGATTTCTGATGACAATTTCCGCGAAGCCTGGTCAGTGCTAAATACAAGGTATGATGTAAAGCGAGTCATAGTAGATTCGCATTTTAGTGCTATTTTTGCCCTGCCTAAGGTGAATAATGAGACCTCCACCACGATACGTTCACTAGTCGACACCACGCAAGAACACTTGAGGGCTTTAAAAGTTCTCGGCCGTCCCACCGATAAATGGGATGACTGGCTAGTCCATCTCACTGTCCAAAAGCTGGATCCCGAATCACACAAACAATGGGAGTTATCGTTAAGGGACCATGAAGTACCAACCTTTAAAACCTTAACCGAGTTTTTGGAACAGAGGTGCAGATCACTGGAGGCCATAGAGTGTCATTTCCCAGCAACGACAACCAAAGGCAGTAAACCGATACAATCGTCAGGAAAATCCAGACAGGCAGCCGCTTCACTTCACGTAGCTGATAAACCGCAAGATAGAGGAAGGGGAGCTGACCACTCAAAAATGGTTCCCTGTCCTCATTGTGCTCAAAATCATCGTATATACCAGTGTGAGAGCTTCAAGGCAATGACGTCAAGCGATCGAGAAACGATTCAAAAGCGCAAAAAACTCTGTCCGAACTGTCTGAGTCCCGGTCATTTTTCGGATCAATGCAGAAGTCCACACACTTGCCGAATTTGTTACAAAAGACATCATACGTTACTCCACCATGACCCACCAGACGCCATGACATCCACAATTCAAAATTCTGCCGCCTCCACATCCACTATTTCAAATTCCGCCGCCTCCACATCCACTATTTCAAATTCCGCCTCCTCGAACTTGACTGAATCCTTACTCGCCACCGCTGCTGTACAAGTCCGAGATGCATCAGGCTGTTATCAAACCGCTCGAGTTTTATTAGACTCTGGCTCTCAGATTTCCTTTATCGCAGAGTCATGCGTGCAACGCTTGAATCTAACTAGAAGTTCAACGATAATGACTGTGGAGGGAATTGGCTCCGTATGCGCAGGAACATCAACAGGTTACGTGCCTTTGTCAATTAAATCGATTTATAGTTCTTTTACAGAAAACGTTCCGGCATTTGTACTTCCACGAATCACCAGTAACTTGCCAGTCAGTCGTATCGCTACTTCTTGGCCACACCTGACTAACTTACAACTTGCTGACCCGCTATTCTATCAACCAGCTGCAATCGACATTCTTATTGGAGCCGACGTTCTTGGTAGTCTTCTTCTTGAGGGAATCATCAAGGGCCCACCAGAGACACCTATAGCACAAAACACGGAGTTGGGCTGGATTCTTTTTGGGAGGCTACAAGGATCACTTGCTTGTCAATCCAATGTTGCCCGAATCGTCCTCAATGCCAGTTTGACGGATGTAGTTGCGAGGTTTTGGGAGTTGGAAACCATTCCAAAAGTTAAGTTCCTCACTAACGAGGAAGAGTCATGTGAAACTATTTTCGCTGAAACACATCAACGTCTACCTTGCGGCCGTTACGAAGTAAATCTGCCGTTCAAATCAAAGGGGTTATTGGGTAATTCTCGTCATATCGCTATTCGCGCTTTACTTCGCATGGAAGCCCGATTTGCTAAAGACTCCACATTGCGCGAGAGTTACACCAGCTTCATAAAGGAATACATCGCAATGGGTCACATGAAGAGAACGACAAATTTGGTGTCTCCCCCCAATTGCTGCTACCTCCCGCATCATGCCGTTCTAAAGGAATCCAGTAGCACCACGAAACTCCGCGTAGTTTTCAATGCTTCCATGCCGACGTCAACTGGTATTTCCCTAAACGGTACGCAGATGATAGGACCACAGCTTCAGCCAGATCTTGTGAGTATCTTAATCAAATTTAGGACGCATCGGATTGCCGTCACTGGTGACATCGAGAAGATGTATCGTCAGGTGAGGGTTAACGAAAATCACATTGATTTTCAAAGAATTGTGTGGCGTGACTCCCCAATGGACGAAATTCAAGACTTCTGCTTACTGACGGTTACATATGGAGTCGCTTCGGCATCTTATCTCGCAGTAAAAGCGTTGCAGCAGTGCGCTTTAGACGAAAAACTTTCTTATCCTCTCGCCACAGCGGTTATTCTTGAAGATTTTTATATGGACGATCTTCTGACAGGGGCTTATGACGAGACGGAAGTAGACGACATCATGCATCAAGTCTCTGACGCTCTTCATAAGGGTGGCTTCAAGATTAGGAAATGGGCATCTAATTCCTCTGCGTTACTACAGAAAATCCCAGTAGAGCATCGAGAAATCAAGACGTCCTTGGAATTTTACGATCAAGAATCTATTAAGGCATTGGGACTGCAGTGGATCCCGGCTTCTGACCACTTGATTTTCCAGGGCAGCATCCTTCCACCGCCAGGCCAGTTTACGAAACGGAAGCTTCTCTCAGATGCCGCTACGCTTTTTGATCCCTTGGGTTTACTATCACCAACCACGATTATTATCAAGATTTTGTTTCAGAAGCTGTGGCGACCTAAGGTAGATTGGGACGAGGAAGTGCCGGCGAAGATTCTGGAACAATGGTTGCACTACCGCGAAAACTTGCTACATCTCCACGCTATTCGTATACCTAGATGGCTTGGTACTGGGGAACCTAATGCAATTGTCGACCTACATGGATTTTCTGACGCATCCCAGGCCGCGTATGCTGCTGCGGTCTACATTCGCGTGGAATCTTCAAAAAATCCCACCAGTGTTGTTCTAGTTACCGCAAAAACGAGACTGGCTCCACTCAAAACCATCACTTTACCGCAACTGGAGCTATCAGCCGCTGCGCTACTCGCCAGCCTGATTTCTTACATTAAGGAATCTTTCAAAATAAATATCAGAAAAATTTTCGGCTGGAGCGATTCAACAATTACGCTGGCCTGGCTTCAAAAATGTCCCAGCCAATTAGTAACTTTCGTCGCTAATCGTGTTGCAGCAATCCAGAAGGTACTGCCGGCTGGGTCATGGCGCCACGTACCTTCCGAACAAAACCCCGCTGACTGCGCATCCCGTGGAGTCCCACCACAAGAGCTAGCTAGTCACCATCTCTGGTGGTCGGGTCCTCCATGGCTGCATATGCCGGAAAGCTTCTGGCCCAAGCAAACAACCGAGTGGACGACCAGTGTGGGCTTTAAAAAGCAATCATTCGCAAATCCTCAAATCTCCAACACAACGAAGCCCGAACCAGACATAATACTCGCTTATTCTTCTCTTAACAAGTTGAAACGAATCACCGCCTACATCCTCCGGTTCGTTTTTAACGCCAGAATTAGCGACGCAAATAAGCGACGAAAGGGCTGGCTACGACCTGCCGAGATTAAAAATGCATCAACACATTTAGTAAAGCTTACACAACAACATCATTTTTACGAGGAGATAATGAGATTAAAAGAAAAAAAACCGTTGTTTACTCGCAGCCGTCTATTAAAACTACGACCGTTTCTTGACGACGAAGGAATTCTCAGGGTAGGCGGTAGGCTCCGCAATGCTGCCGTATCACTGGATAGTCGCCATCCAATCTTACTGCCTGCCAAGTCTGCATTAACCACACTTATCTGCCAGGATATTCACCGCTCTGCGCTACATGCAGGGCCACAAATTATGCAATCCATGCTGCAGCGGCGTTTTTGGGTTTTAGGAGCTAGACGCGTCGTTCGTAAAATTGCGATTAACTGCCCAACGTGCATACGAGAGAGGCATCAACAACCATCGCAGCTAATGGCTGACTTACCCACAGTCAGGGTGCAACCTTGCCGGCCATTCTTCAAATCAGGAGTTGACTTCGCAGGGCCGTTTCGAATCCGTTCATCTAAGGGTCGCGGAATCAAAACCGAAAAGGCATATGTTGCGGTTTTCATATGTATGGCAACTGGAGCGATGCATTTGGAACTCGCTGGCGATTTATCAACGTCAACGTTTATCGCGGCTTACAAAAGGTTTACCGCTCGACGTGGGCACTGCCGCCAGCTTTATAGCGATAACGGCACAAACTTTGTCGGTGCCGATCGAGAAATGAGGAATCTGTTACAAAACGCTTCACGGGACGAAGGTGTTTGTAAGTTGTTAGCAGACGATTATACGGAGTGGTCTTTCAATCCCCCGTCTGCACCGCATATGGGTGGTTTTTGGGAGGCAGCCGTAAAGCGCTTCAAATTCTTTCTAAGACGGACTCTGACGGATTCTACGCTTACCTTTGAGGAATTCTACACGCTTCTTACTGAGATCGAAGCCTGCGTGAATTCTCGCCCATTGTGCGCACTTACTACCGATGCTGATGATCTCGACGCCCTCACACCTGGCCATTTTTTGGTTGGTGAACCCATGAAGAGCTTGCCAGAACCCGACTATACCCACCAAAAATTAAACCTCTATCAAAGATGGCAGTTGATATCGCAATACCGTCAGCATTTCTGGCGACGCTGGAGTCAGGAGTATTTAAGCCAGCTGCAAAAAAGGGCTAAATGGAATAAACAAACCAAAAACCTCGCTATTGGAGACTTGGTCCTTATAAGAGATGACCGTTTACCGCCGTCTAAATGGCGATTAGGCCGAATCACTCAGTTACATCCTGGTAACGACGGCCTCGTTCGAGTAGTCACAATGAGGACGTCTGAAGGCTCCCTTACTAGGCCAATCGTAAAAATTTGTCCACTACCTAGTTGAAGCGAATGTGCAACTCGTTCAAGGGGGCCGGGATGTTGACGCCGAAATAGCATTCTCTAGAATTGAATTTGTCAATAAAATTTACCACTAATTTTGAATTATATTAAAACTTGAATTCTTTACGAAATGAAACCGAAATTCTAAATTTGTATTATCCATTGTATTAACCATTGTATTATCAATTGTATTGTACTGCTCATCGACTTGTTACAATTGTTTGAATTGCTGTAACGTTTAACATTCTTGAGTCAGTACGTTCGGAACTCCCGCTTGAACTTATATTCGTTGAAATATTATTAGAACTTGAATTCGAAATAAATCGATTAATTAAATTTATGATTTTTCTTTTGTTCGAGAAGCAACAACAGCATTTATTTATTTGTCCTGCATTTCATACGCGGCTATTTATTTTTCAAATGAGATTTTCCTTTTAAAAATTGAGGCTCGTTATAGTAAGTCCGCTTTAAGGGCAAAATACAATTGGCCCGACATAACATTTACGCCGACAGATTACGGCGACAAAATTGTCCTCCAAATACAATTCCGCACACTTTTTTGTTCTAAACATCATTTGTTTATACCCGTATGGTGAAACCAAAGGGTATATTAACTTTGCCTTTCTGTTTGTAACGCCAAGATCCCGTCATCACACATAAAAATGAATTACACCAGTGTGTTTAGAATGATAAAAATAATTAATTTCTGCATGTCCGTCCGTCTGTCTGTCTGTCTGTCCGTCTGTCTGTCTGTCCGTCTGTCTGTCTGTCTGTCTGTCCGTCTGTCCGTCTGTCTGTCTGTCTGTCCGTCTGTCTGTCTGTCTGTCTGTGGCGCGGATTTCGGGCGCACGGATTGAGCTAGAGACTTGAAATTTTGCGCAGATCCGTTTTTCGTAAAATGCGAGGCTAAGTTCGTTAATGGACAAAAATGGACCATTAGGGGGGGTACCCCCCATACGAACGAAAACGGTTTTTGTGAATATCTCAAAAACGGTGCATCTTATCAAAAAAGTGCAAGAACAAAAGTTATTTAGGATATGATTCTACATAAAACTCCCATACATCAAAATCCGATTGGAATAAATTTTGAAAAATCTTAATGGAAAGTTTGACTTCAAAGTGGAATTTTGGTACAACTGTTCGAATTTTGATACGAATATCACCATACGGGTCTCCAATGATTGCCAGATTGGCAATTATAGCTTTTGTTATGTTTTTCATTTGATTTTGACATTCGGACGGTGAGCCACATATAACATTTTTTGTTACCCATTATCATACATAATAGGAATGTGAATGTAAGCACTTTTTTTATACCCGTATGATGAAACCAAAGGGTATATTAACTTTGCCTTACCGTTTGTAACGCCAAGATCTCGTCATCGCACACAAAAATGAATTACACCAGTGTGTTTAGAATGATGAAAAAAGTTGAATTTAGCATGTCCGTCCGTCTGTCTGTCTGTCTGTCCGTCTGTGGCGCGGATTGCGGGCGCACGGATTGAGCTAGAGACTTGAAATTTTGCGCAGATTCGTTTTTCGTAAAATGTGAGGCTAAGTTCGTTAATGGGCAAAAATGGACCATTAGGGGGGGTACCCCCCATACGAACGAAAACGTTTTTTGCGAATATCTCAAAAACGGTGCATCTTATCAAAAAAGTCCAAGAACAAAAGTTATTTAGGATATGATTCTACATAAAACTCCCATATATCAAAATCCGATTGGAATAAATTTTAAAAAATCTTTTTGGAAAGTTAGACTTTAAGTGGAATTTTGGTACAACTTTTCGAATTTTGATACGAATATCACCATACGGGTCTCCAATGATTGCCAGATTGGCAATTATAGCTTTTGTTATGTTTAAGTGACGAAATTTAGATTTTATGACGTCTCCACAAGATTTCATTTCCAATCAACCATGAAATTTTGTCGGCGAGCTGGCCGACAAAAGTTGAATTCGATTGAACTTTTTACGACGACAAAGTTTGTCAGATTGATTGTATAAGCGTAGGGTGCTAGGAGTTTAAAATCTGAAATGTCGCCGTAAATGTTGTGTGGGGCCAATTGTATTCCGGCCTTTACACTTTTTTTGAAATCTATTAGTGATTGACATATCAGGACAGTAAAATAGCTATATTGGGTTGTAAAATCATATTATTCTGTGCCATGCTAGAATGAAAGAGACGCTAGTAGTTTTTGAGAAATCTTATACTCAGCTTGACTGACTGACAGATGGAAGCCATTTTTGTAATAACGCTCCAATCGACTGGGGAAATGTTTTTTTTTACACAAAATTAAGAGACCGAAAATTTCATGAATACAATACTTTATTGTACTTTGTATAAGAAAGTAAAAAATCCGTTTAAGAACTAAATTTGTAAAGGACAGGAGTATCAAAAATTTAACAGTAGTTTAGCGACTGACTAAATAAGAAAAGTCATGTGATAAGAATTATACTTGTTGAGCGACAATCCTATATATAGTTCCGAAACTTCTCAAAGACGACAATTTTTTTCAGCTATAGAGTTTCAGTATCATTGCCTTTTCTCAATAATTCTAATAATTTACCTTCGCTAAGATGTCCTGTATATCCTGGTGGACACGCATCACATTTGTAGCCCGGATTTAAGTTCGTGCATTCAACCACAAGATCGCATGGCTCGTACAATTCACACTAAAAATAAAACCAGTCTTCAATATAAATTACAATATTTTGGCAAACAAGTTTTTTCTTACCTCATCAATGTCAAGATTGCAATATTTTCCAGTAAATCCAGGCTGACATGGGTCTTATATTGCGAAATTAAAAATAAGATGAAAAAAATGTGCGAATAATAAAAATAGCGTTGAATTAACGATAAGGGAAAATGGAATTTGATAAAAAAAAACAGTCTCAGTCATGATATTTATAGTTTACTTGGAGAAATAATCATAGTTGTCCATTTATTAACTTTGAAGCAATAACCCAACAATTTTTTTCAACTCTTATTGCTGTCAATGAAATAAGTCACGCTAATTACCCCCCTCCCGCTCCTACCCAAACTTTTTCGCCTATTTTGTAAGGGATTTAAGCATAGATATACTAGATCGCTCGATTTGCTGTCTCAAATGGTCCCATTTCAATACAGTTCAGTGAATCAAAACGAGTCAAGTAAGAGCAAGATAACCGTATGAAAATAAATATAGTTCTCTCGTTTAAACCGTGAGCTGTCAAAGGAAAATAGACTTTCGGAATGGTGTTGGCGCCTAAAGTTCGTTTTTGACGCCTAAAGTTAGTCTCAAACTTGTGAAATTTGAATATCGCGGCAAACGAAACTTGAATCTCGCGACCTTATACAGTTCAGTGGATGCGTTCAAGTACGATAAAGAGGGAAATACTTTTGGGACCATTTTTCAGCAGAGCTTTGTATGGTGACAGTTGTTCTATGTTATATAGTTCTGTGGATTTAAGTCTCTTCTTTCTTCAATCTTTTTTTTGTGTATTTTGTGAATTACACATTTTCCCCACTTGCAGAATTTCAACTAAATAATTTTGCGTTTTTTTTACGCCTGTAGACATTTAGTGATTTCTGAAATTTTTCAACTTTTTGTGAAACCAATTTTCAGGTTTATTACACTTTTAATGTAATTTTGATTTAATTTACTGAAAGCATTAATCTAAACTGATTAATCGAAGAACCTGGAAAGTAAAAGAGATCTTACTTCGATTTGATAACTTACTTTCTTCATATCCCACACATTCAGAAACTACACTAAGAATTAAAAGCGCAATCACAGTATGGTGTTTTATCATTGTAGCTGATGTAACTTAAAATACACTTTGATCATTTAAAACTATGTAAATCTATGCATAAAGTTCTTTTATAATTAATGTCACATTCCAATGATAGTTCAAAAGATTTAGATTTTTTATTTTCAACCCACTTCAATGAAAGTTCCAAGTCAACTGAAGATAAGTTAATATTAAAAAATAACTTGACGATAATTCATTTATGATAAAATTAACTAAAATAATTTTATTTTGTTTCAGATAAATAAAACTGGATTTTTTTCGATATAAACTTATTGGGTTGGAGCAAAAGTATCGGGCTTGTTTCTCGGCAGATGGCTCTGATTCAACATAACTGCAGAACTAATGGGTGGACTCTGGCAATGCTGTACTGCTTTACAGTTGATAAACAAATTACTACTGTTAAAAAGAATTTCATTGACATCGGTTCAGTGTAGCCCAAGTTATTTAGTTGCAAAAATGTGAGAAATTTCTAAAAAGAATCCGCTAAATTTTACAATTTTACTATGATAAAAAATGCGGCGTAAAACCGTGAAAAAATTTGTGCTGCTTTTGGTCAAGACAAATTATCAACAACAACAATCAAGAGATCGATGGAATATTGGAAAAAATTGAGCGGCCGTCAAGATATCCTCATGAAATTTAACATCGACCACAAAATAGTTTTAAACCAGGGCCAGGCAAGCTATGAAAGTTCTCGGGCATCCACTACCACTGACAAGCGATTTACTTGTTTATATGGCTAGCTCTCCGAGCCAAGTTCAAACTTTGTTGAAAGCTCTTTTTCGTTATGCTTGGTTTTGACACACTGTTAATTGTTTTACTTTACGTTAAAAAAAGTTTTGATAATGAAAAACTTTTATATGAAATTTCCGAATTACAATCGGAAAATAAAAATAATTTCATAAAACCAGAAACATTAATTTGATCAATTGATATTTTATGAAACGACTGAAAATGCCTATTTAAATTGTATTTTTTTATTGTTTTAATTTCCTGAAATCATAGTAAACATTGCATTGTGTTATCACACCGAATGAGAAAACAATCATGTCCAAAATTCGTGTCGTCTTTTGAGACAGAACGCTTCATAATTTTCAGCAGTGTTAAATTTTTCATGATTTTCAGCAGTGTGAAATACACCACTACTTCAGTCAATGTCTTAATGACAACTGAGCTAATAAAAATCTCTCGCATAAATGGCCTCACTTAGAACTCAGCAAAGCTCCATGATATGCAAAATGCCCAAGTGGAAGCAGAACGGGTTATATGCAAAGTGAAACAGATTATTTCTTTCATATGCATATGTATGCAGTTTGCGTACAAGCCAGAATGAAACGGGTAGCATGAAGAATCGATGGATAGAAGGGCAATTTGAGCCTCGAAGTTGCCCTTCGTGCACATGGCTGTAGAGCGCTGTTTTAAACCATTTAAAATTAAAAAGCTCGCGTTTGGAGGTGAATTGACTGCAAAAAATTTAATGGATCACATTTCAATCTGCGATACACTACTGAAACCCAATAAAATCGAGCCATTTTCGAAGCGATTCATAACAGGCGGTGAAAAATAGATCACGTATGACAATATAGTGCGTAAAAGATCGTGGTCGAATCTGTGCAGGTAGTGGCAAAGCCAAGATTAACGCCTAAACGATTGTTTCTGCAATTTGTTACGAACAACTAGTGCTATTGAAGCGAACGATTGAGCAAAACTGCCAGAGTTGATCAACAGGAAAGGTGTTTTATTCCACAAAGACGACGCCCGTCTACACATATTTTCGATGGCTCGACAAAAATTGAGACCTTACACCGTCGCACCATCACTTGTTCCGGTCTCTGCAACACTCCTTTGCTGGTGCAAAGTTCGCGTCAAAAGGGACATGTGAAAATTACTTGGTTTAGATTTTCAACCAAAAACCCTGGAAGTTCTACAGCGATGGAACAATAGTTTTACCAGAAAAATATGAGAAAGTGGTCGAACAAAACGATACATATTTGGTTTAATAAAAATGACTTTAAGTTGAAAAAAATTGTTTGCATTTGGAATCAAAACAATCCGATACTTTTTATCCAACCCAACATTATAGCAAATATTATCATGTCAAAAATGAATGAATCATTTGTATATGATAAGTAACATTGGCGGTTCCCCAAAAACCTATCTTCAAAAAAGATGGAGTATTTATGTATTTGTCAGCATGTGTGAGATTAGCTTAAACCCCCTTTTTGGATTTCTAAGCAGTTCTTCAATCGTTATTTTGAATTTTATCGCAGTTGTTTGAGTTTAAATTTTAGTGACGGAAAAACTCAAGCACTAAGTCATCTGTCTTAGCCTCCAAATAATCTACAAAAAAAAGGTTCTCGCCACTATTAAAACGTAGCAAATATTTCCACAAAAAAATTTTTTTCTGAGTCCAATGACTTTTTCCATGCATACCCAAATAGCATAGAAAAGCACGGACACATGAGGTTTGTTCTTTGCGACTTAAAAATGCAGCAATTTACACAATCGGGTCTAAAGATTTAACCCTATAATTCACATTCGCGTACAAGAAGCGTAAAGCCCAATTCAGACTAACGATTGTGATTACGAGTGAAAGTTTTCACCGATAGGGACATGAAAGCATTCATCTTTTTGGTCGAAGAAGCTCAATCGTAATCGTAATTGCAATCGTTGGTCTGTATCTGTATTGGGCTTAAAAAGAACGACACACTGATTAATAATATGTCTGCAAAGACACAATTGCTTTAATGGGGAATTTGGTGATCGTCTTTAGGGCAATATTCGTTTCATAAAAATCCTGCAGCCATAGAGCGACATTTGACAGTTGTCGGCTCAATACAGTGATAAGCTGTGGAACCTGAATGTCAGATTGACTTTTAAGAAGCGTGTAATGGGAACAGGGTCGACACGGTTGCCACTAGAGTTACCTCAAAGCCCCGCTTTACAAACAAAATAAAAATAGTTGATGCTTTCAGCCATCATATTCCCCATTGATATTTAATTCAAACAATTTCGCTTCGAGAAATAAATTTCTTATTTTAGGCTAATAATTGAAGGAAATTGCATAAAAAATGGATAGAAGACATTTTTGAAACAGCACAATTTTGCTGGCATAAAAATTTCATTGCAAAAGAAAACAAAATTTGACCAGCAAAATAAAATTAAAGAAATTTTTCGTTAAAAACAAAATAATTTGATGGCCCAATAAAATCTGTTTAAATTTTAGATTCCATGTTGTCGAAAATTCTTAGTTGCAACTAAAATCTCGGCATGCAATCTTTTACCCCGATTGCATGCCGAGATTTTAGTTGCAACTAAGAATTTTCGACAATATGGAATCTAAAATTTAAACAGATAAAATAATACTCCACAAAAAGTTTCCATTATTTTATTGCCATTAGATTTTTCTTGTTCTCTTTATTTTAACGTTTTTAATTGTTCATCTCTGTTCGGTCAGTAAGCTATGTAAACATTCGAGGGAGAAAGAAAATTCCGCTCGAAGATTCGTATGATGTAATGCCGTCAGATGGCGCACTCATAAAGCTTGAAGCAGCTAATTTTGTTAATGGGGGAGTCTTTTTTTGTGAAATGGCAGCGTCAGAATTACGTTCCTGTGTTATAATTGTGGCGTGGCAAACCACTGAAAAGTGCTCCCCACTATGGATGTCGTTGCGCATCTCATTTGCACAACGGCGATGTGCCCGCGACAAACATCGCTTATCACCGCGATTTGCATGGTGACGAAATATGTGAATAAATACGACACGGCTGCTTAAAATGCTTTTTGGGTATCCATGGCTTAAAAAAGTATGAAAAATGTTCCATCAAAAAAGACCAATGGACATTATGTCTGGGAAATGGCTCAATTTTAGGTAAATCGTTGGATTTCCATGCCATTGAATTTTAGCAAAAGGTACCGCATACGTTCATTATGGATTTGACAAATTCGTCGAAGAAGGACTCTAAAAGCTGAAAGGAAGCATTTTTTTTTTTGCATTCCAAGTATTGACTATAAATATATATTTAAGTTTATGAAATTGTATATGCAGTAATACGAAACACAAAATTGTATTTTACATGAAACCATTCAAATGCCATTTACTATATTAAATGGCGTGAAGCTAATAAATTCCTCGTTTTTATGGTCAAAGCTGCTTCCAACTTGCACATAAAATAAAATAAACAACTTAAACATAATACAAAAACAGAATACACTCGCAAGCAGTGTTTTTTTTTCATGTAGAAAACTATTTGTTTGCTTTATGGCTACAGGTGGTTCTAATTACTTCCATTACAACTTTATACCCTAGCTATTATTTATTGTAAATATTTTTATCTGTAGTTGTAGGTTTTTATGTGTGGCCAAGGTACGTTTAAATGCTGTTTATAAACATATTTAATACGCGAGAAAACATGCATATGCATTATAATGTTGTTATTATCATTAAATTAAACACAGGATTTTCCAGCATTTTGAGCTTTATTAACACCAGGATAGAAGATTCATTTAAAATTTCAGAAGAAACAGGATTCTTAAAACAAGAAAAAGTTACAAAAAATATGAAAGAATTTGAGGAAAAATTATGTTTTGATTCCAGCGTAAAAATCTAAAGCTTTAACACGTTTAGATAAACACTAAAATGCATTCTTTAGGAACGCCAACGTATTGAGCTTCTCGAATATTTATGTGGGAAATGAATGTATTGTGAAATAGAATTTTGTGAAGAAGAAATTTCACGAAAATTTTAAGTTATTTTATTATAGCATTTTTCGTGTCGCCCCTTCCCTCTCGCTCGATGCAGCCTCCAGCGAACATAATTTAATCCGACGCATATTTTTAATATGAAATCACAGTGATAACTTGAACAGAATTGGTCCACATTTGTTCCCTTCGTAAACGGCTATCCACAAAATACGTCACGCTTTTAGATGGTGTAGGGGACCTCTGCTGAAGTGTGGTGGTGGTACTAAACTTTATCTTAAACTAGCTTGCAAGAACCCGGCGTTGCTCTGGTAGTAATAAATTTTTGAATATGAAAAAATCATTTTTTTTTTCAAAATTATTTTGATGTATCGAAAATTGCAACTTGAACTGACAAAAGCGGACCATTCCCTTCTCCATATAAATGAAATTTTTTCGCAATTTTCTCGAAAACGGTGAATCGCATTGAAAAATGTATAAAGCTAAAATGTCTTGAATATGATTTTACATAACTTATCTATACATCAAAATTTAGTTAGACTACCTCTTTCCCCTCCCCGATACAAAGTGAATACTTTTTCCGTATTTTCTCGAAAACGGTGAATCGCATCGAAAAGTTTATAAAGACGAAATGTATTTAAAATATGATTTTATACAATTTATCTATCCAGTTGGACCACTCCTACCTCTCTCTCCCAAACAAATAGATTTTTTTAAATAAACGAATTGGTCGGTGACAAAATACCTTATTTAAATTCGTTCTCCACAAAATGAATAATTTAAATTATCAAATCGCACAAAAACAGGGGATGAATAAATTTAAAAGTGGGAAAAACAGCGATAATTTGCGCACTAGTTATATCGATAAACAACCGCTTCGCATCAATCATCAATGAGGAAAGAGCGAATATATTTTCTCAGCTGTCAAACGTGAGTCTGAGAGCATAACGCCATCTGTTGGCGATAACATCATCGTGAGGGACCAAATTATCCGTTTTTCAGTTCCAAATATAATTTTTCCGATATTCTCGCTTTTCCCCAAAATTTTTCTCGACTTTTCCAACAAAACGAAAAAAGAACCGCGATTTTTGATTTGGAAATACTGAAACTGCAAACCAGAAAACCGCTGCGACCAGCAGCCCCTGAAAGTATGCAATTTCGGTTTTTCAAGATTTTACGACTTTTTCGGTGGAAATTTCAAATTTCCGCTCCGTAGTGTTTTTACCTGGTTCAACACGAATCCAGCAAAGAAATCCCCATGCAAATCGGATTATATTCAGCCGAGTTATGGATAGTCTTACTGACCACGATTCATTTTTATATATATAAGATTGCACAAAAGCCTGATGAGAAGATGTTCAAAAAGCTAACTGATCTAATTAACTTGAAACATTGCACACATAAGTAACTCCAGTGAATATTTTCACTATTTCGTAGCGCAAGATTTTGTAAGGATAACGTGATCATCCTTTTCCTCAAAATTTCTGGACAAAAAGTTTATCCTTTTGCTGAAATTTTCCGGACAAAAATCACATCTGGAGATTTTTGGGTCGCAGAATTCGATTCTGGAATCAAAAATTCCATAAGGATATCTTAAAGACAAGAATATATATTTGAAAACTAAAAAATATTTTAAAAAAAAACAAATAAAACTTTAAAACATAAGAAAAGCTACCATTGCCAGTGGCAAATCATCAAATACTCTATATGCGGACAGACGGAATTCGGACGAATCCTTCTCCTCTCTCCCATCATTTTGAATGAAAATAGCCCGATACTTTTTGTCCAACCCAATCGATTTTTTTCATAAAAATTTTGTCGGCCCTCATATGGAGTATTTAACGATTGGCAATTATAGCCTTTCTTATGTTTTATATTAAGATTAAAACTATCTCCGTCATATTACCACAAACCTTCACCACAATAAAAGTGAGACCTACTTAATAAAAGACCCCTTTATTATTTTTATCCTGCAAATTTTTAAAATTACCTCACGATGACTTAAAATCCTTGCAACAAAAACATCATCGACTTGTAAAACTTTGCAAAATTCAATACACAATTTTATCGTTGACTACCTACGAAAAAAAATAAAAATAATTTAAATTAATTGATAGAAAATTCTAAAATGGAATTCGCCAATTTAATTTTATCGAAACGCGATCAAGGTAATGCCTCTAGTATTAAAAAGCTTCAAATCGCTGGCATGTAAAACATTTTTAATCCACATATCGATTGTTAGAGGAAAATTGTGGTGAAAATTCAAAAGGATTTTTTTCCCAATTTAACTTTATTAAAAAAGAGATGAAAACATTTTTTCCCGATATTTTCCAACTGGAAACCAATTGGAAATTTGTTCATTGTCCCAATTTATTTCTTTTAACCTTTATTGAAGTCATAAAAACTAACTACCTCGCTTAATTGAAATTAAATAACTTTAAATAAATATTTACCATTAAAGTAATTCAATATTTTTTTTTAAATGGAATTTACTTTGTTTTTCATATAAATTGAAACGAAAATTCTTAAATCGATAAAGCCTCAAATTCTTGATCAAATTTTCAACTTGAAATTATTATCCTGAAGAGGAATCAGGACTGAAGTATTATTGAAACACAAATTTCTATTGAGGAAGGGATTTAATATGCTTCTGCAGATACCTTGCATAAAACATACTGCTTTAAGGATTTGGCTTTTCAATTTAACAATAGTTTGAAAATCAATCTTCTTATTGCAAAAAGATACTTTTGTACATGAATTTAGAAATTCTTAGCAATTTAGCATTAAATTCTTAATTCATTCGTGTTGGAGAAATTATTTTGCAACCCTTTTTCCATCTGAAACTTTGTTTTTTGATAAATATCTTAACCCAGAGCCGCTAAAGTAGGCAGTAATGGCCTCCAGTAACCGTTTCGAAATTTTTGGAAGTGTATTTTGGCCGAGGGGTGGCTATAAAAAAATTTCTTGCAGCGCATTTTGTAACAAATTTGTTTTCAACCATAGTGCATTGTTTTAGCAACCTAATATCTCAAAAAAAAAAAAATTATCAGATGATGTGCAAAAAATACGTCACACATTCAGTGGGGACGGAGTCTGTGGTAATGTGACGGCAGTATTAAATGTCATACGATGAGGAAGAAGGGGAGGATGAAAATTAGCGTGATGCATTTTAGCGTAAAAATGAAAACCTGCTCATATCACAAGAACTGTTATAATATTTTCAAAATGCCGGTTTTAAAAATAAAATTTCCCTTAAGTAAAGTTTGAAAAAAATTTAAATAACCTTCAAAACCAGGAAAAAATATATACCCTCCATTGATATGTTGTTGGTGTAAATCGGCTTATCAATTTGTTTCCTTTTTCCTGTAATTTGGCTCCTATCTAGATCTGTACGATAATTTTCGATTAACTTGTGCAAAGCTGAAACATTTTCCACAGAAATGATCAAAAACACAAAATCATTTAACATTGTTAAATCGTTCGGTATCATCGAATTTACTGTTGGGGTGTATGTCACTGGTGTGTGAATTTTCCGTCACCCCCCAATACCAAAGAGTAATTGCAAGATCGTAACCATAGCCAATTTTCCAAGTTGAAGTCACTGTCATTGGAGATGTTCATGTGCACATGTATCCGAAATATCTAAGGTTTCTTCTACCTTCTTAAACGAAGAAAAAAAAAACTGTTTCCTTCGTTCAGTTTGATATGCAAACCACTTTCAAAGCCATTCCAATCCAGCCTAAATTATCCCACTTCTGAGAAATTCTGAATAAAAACGCACACATTCACGATAGTTACCGATCCCAATTTGTAAGCGTATTTAATCTCAAGGGATGTATGAAGAAAGCTTGTTACTTGCTTGAATTTTCCGAGGCCTTTGACAATCGTATCAACATTGAGTTACCTTAGAGATTTTCCTCTGAAAAAATGTCTACATTAAAGATATTTTTTCTGTTATTTCTTTAGAATGTTTCTCGAGCCAATACCCCCAACTTCGAACGACTACCGTTCAACTGATCTAGATCTCATCGTTCAATACTTTTAGGTATCTTTCCTTTTGAGTAAACAAAAATATTTTCCATGGATAGAAAGGTGCCTGAATTATACAAATCGGGGACAAGGAAGAACACTCGTTTGTGAAATTCTTCTCTAACTAAACTAAATTCGTTTTTCTATTGATTATTTCCCTCTCAGCTCAATTTTCGTTCATTTGCATTTTTTCTAGATTTCATTTTTCCAGGAAAGGTGTGCCCTTTTCATTAAAGCAGCTACCAAGAGAGATGGAAGCAAAGATAAAGTAATCTTTTGCTAATAATGTTTTACTTCCTAAACTTGTAAAGAATCATTATATTTACGAAATTTTGAATAATATCTCAAATTCTTATCTAAGAATGTATAACCCTTTTTCAGGAATTTCTAACGATTGAAAAATCTTATCAGCGGCCAACTTCAAAAGATTGAACGTTGATTTCAAAAGTTTGATGGTCGAAAATGTAAGTTACAATGTATGCAAGCGTAGTTCATTAAATCGAAATATTCAAATAATCGCAACAAAAAAATATTTAAATATATTTTTTAAAAATACTATTAATAACTGGTGATTTCCCGATCTCATTAAATTTTTATCGGTTATAAATTTTTCAATACGACTTACCGTTTTCGAGAAAATTGTACAAAAATTTTTTGTTTGCATGAGGGAGAGGGGCGGGGGAGGAATAGTCCAATTTTGCTCGTTAAACAACTTAGCCTTGCTATTTACATGAAACGCAACTGTAAAAAACTTCAAAGCGCACAGACAGACAGACCGGCAGACAGACACACAGACAGTCAGACAAACGAAGGAACATGCGGAAATCAAAATTTTTTGTCATCCCAAACACCCTGGCTTTGTGTCCGACGATTGGTTCGATGCCGTACAAACTGTATACTAAATCTAATATACTTCTGTATGATTCTCAAATAGAGTGTATAATGCGGTACACTTTTGGGAAAGGAAGTCTTGAGTAGTGTGGCGGTGGTATTAAACTTCACACAAAGGGATCTTCGAAAAAACGAAAATTAGTATGATGGATTTTTAAACCTTTTATAGGCAAAATTGATTTTTAAGGTAAATTGAACCGTAGAACACGAATTTGTCATGTTTTTTTGTCCAAGCTTACCTCTAGCCGACAACCATTGGGAAGACTTCCACACCGAAATACACAATTTTCGTTTTTTCATTGGATTCTAATGCCTAGTTGACATTAAGGTGCCGCTTCACATGAGAGTAAATGCCGGCGAGAACCTCTCGATAGCAGCAGGGAACAACTATTATATAGAATGGAAAGCTCTAACAAAATTTTTTGTGTTGGGAGCGTACCGAGGATTTCTATAGCTGTTACATGACAGTGTACATGAACACTGAGCGATTTGGTGGTGTGTGGCAATATGGATTCCCATCTGTCACTTGAAATGAAAACAAATCAAAACAAAATCGGATAATGGAAATGTTTTATGGAGAATTTGATATTTCCATTAAATTAGTAATGTTCTTATGTGTTGAAAGGTGTTAAATTTAATTTAGTTTTAGTTTTTAATTGTGCCCGTTCATGTGCAATTCTGTCGATCTTTCGTTATACTTTACCTTTCTGTTGTTGATGGGACTCGCAAAAACTTTCTGTTTGGGTTTTTAATGGAATTAGCGGAACATTCCTTCACTAAACAGTGGTGAATTTGTGCTTTATTCATTTTGATGTGAAATTATGAAATGTTAACACGCTAAAATGTGCATTATCCACCAAAACACACCAAAATCAATCGGTGCAATGAAATGTCATGCAAAATGTAAACAAAAGTGCCAGCACTTTTGTGTATGTATTGTAACAGGTTTTTCTATTTGATTTATTTGGTCGAGTGTATGACAGCAGAAAGGGGAAGTGAGATAAAAAACCCGATTTCTATAGTGTAGTGACACCATAGTTTATACTAGTTAGGAAACGTAGGGCTTTTTACGTGTACCTACGTTGGAGTAAAGATAACCGATATACTCTGGACGCGGTTTTTCTTTCTTTCCTATGCGTAAATTACCAACAAAACACAACACATGTAAAACCTAGCCATATTTTCATACACCACCAACACATGCAATTTTCCGACAGCGGGAGATTGCATGTGTTGGTGGTGTATGAAAATATGGCTAGGTTTTACATGTGTTGTGTTTTGTTGGTAATTTACGCATAGGAAAGAAAGAAAAACCGCGTCCAGAGTATATCGGTTATCTTTACTCCAACGTAGGTACACGTAAAAAGCCCTACGTTTCCTAACTAGTTAAACTATGCAAAAGTGCCAGCACTTTTGTGTATGTATTGTAACAGGTTTTTCTATTTGATTTATTTGGTCGAGTGTATGACAGCAGAAAGGGGAAGTGAGATAAAAAACCCGATTTCTATAGTGTAGTGACACCATAGTTTATACTAGTTAGGAAACGTAGGGCTTTTTACGTGTACCTACGTTGGAGTAAAGATAACCGATATACTCTGGACGCGGTTTTTCTTTCTTTCCTATGCGTAAATTACCAACAAAACACAACACATGTAAAACCTAGCCATATTTTCATACACCACCAACACATGCAATCTCCCGCTGTCGGAAAATTGCATGTGTTGGTGGTGTATGAAAATATGGCTAGGTTTTACATGTGTTGTGTTTTGTTGGTAATTTACGCATAGGAAAGAAAGAAAAACCGCGTCCAGAGTATATCGGTTATCTTTACTCCAACGTAGGTACACGGAAAAAGCCCTACGATTCCTATCTAGGTAATCTATGGTGACACGCACCCACTGAACTCTCGGGGAGTTGCTCGCCAGATACGAACGGCGTTTGAATTTCGCTAGTAGCTCTCGAGAACTCGCCAAAGCAAGATGTCAAAAAAATCAAGATATTGGTCTTGAAAAGAGAAAAATCACCAAAATTAACTCTCAAATGGACAACCTCCTGCGAGTAACTCTCGAGACTTTTTGAGAGTTACTCGCGTATTTACTCTCATGTGGAGCGGCACCTTTAGCATAGAATAAGGAAACATAGAAAAAACTCTGCCGAACAAATTTTCGACAAATTTCCCCGTCGAAGGGGGGGAAAAGGTCCCTATCATTTACTAGCTACGGCCTAAAAGTTAAATACTTTTAGACTAGGGAGCACGAAGCAAAGAGAATCATTTTCGTCGTATCTATTCAATGAGATGGAGGAATCGAATGGATAATTTTTTTGCGTGTTACATCGGATCCTCTTGCTTCCTCTCACGGTGGAAAAATTTTCTCTAAAAATTTGTTCTAAGAGTTTATTCTCTAGATTCTTTTTTCTCTGCCTTTAGGTTGGTTGCGAGCTACTAGTTAACATTAGCTAGGAACTAAAGTTCCTTTAGTATAATTCCAGCTGATTTTGGAATTAACATCAAGATATTTGGCAACTTCCATGTGTGACATCCAAAATGATGACGGCGAATAAATTTAAGGACAACCAATCATTAAAATTTATAGGAATATATAAACCACTTGATTGTCTTCGGAATTATCAAATTTCGAGCTATAAAAACCGCGTTTTAATTTTTTTCCGGCTTTAATTTTGTACTGGTGATATCGATTGCAAAATATTACTGGTGTACTAGTTGCTGGTCAAAAAGCAGCTGACAACCAGTCCTATGTACACTAAGCATTAGTCTACTAATTTCAAGATACTTGTTTTCTCAAAGAAATCTTGCCAAAAAAAAACCTAAAAATTTAAACAAAAAACCGAGATTTTGCAAAACAAAAAATTAATACTTATCTCTTTCAATAGATATAAGTATTATTTTTTTTTACACCACCGTCTGCGAAGGAAAAACGAAAGTAAACCGTACTGCAAGCATTTACTCAATTAACATGACTTAATCGTATTTTTCATGTATTTAAATAACTTAAAGGAGGAAGGGGGGAAGGAATGGTCCTGACAAATCCTTAAAACGAATATAGTGGTGAATACATCAATATATCGAAAAATAAAAGTTTTCAAAAAATCTGGTAAAACTATTGGTACGCCTAACACTTCTATAAACATTTTCATCACATTTGCATCCATTTTTTTATTTACTTTTTTTCGGAAAATATTTGAAAACACAGCATCAATGAAAAATTTCCATAATTCTGTACCTTTTGAATAAATCATAAACCGTTTCAAATTTTCATTATCATGATAGTAAAAATGAAATCGATCTGATATCACATTTGGATAAATATACATAAAATGTAGAGTAGTCGAGTTGACTGCACATACCTTTCCTACAGTTGTACGAATATCCACCTGATTGAAATTCAAATCATCCCCAGGTAACAGGCGAATAGACAAATTCAAAAAGTGTTTATTATGAAGAGAGAGAAAAAAAAACACGATAAAAAGATCCATGTAGTTTTTTGTATCCTATTAAATCCTTTACAAATTTCCTATTCAGATGTATAGTTAGACAGTCAATCGTATTCAGTTTTCCTTTTCATATTGAGATATTTCGACCCTATTATTCGCATACCAACATTCACCAAAAATGTATCTTGCAAATACACATTGCCCGCTTGCTACCTTGACCGATTCAATCAAAATCCCTTTCTATACCGATTGAAGCTGTTGATAAGGTAAAGGTAAAATCTTTGTTATTACATGTATGTATTGTATAACATTTTTCTGCTATGATACACATTTATTCGCCTTCTGATTTTTTTTTTGCTTTTTTTGCGCTTGCCAATTTGAAATGGGTAAATACAAGTATACATTTTTGACTGCTAAACAAAGCATATCAACATTTCCTGGCGAAATGGGAAAGGAAAATACAAAAAACACCTACTATCGTATTATCCTAGCATAGTAGAAAAACCCATAGACGAACGTTTCATTTTACCTCCAGACCAGGTTGGAATAGAATTTTTTTCCTCATCACGAGATGTTATTATTTTTAGCAAATAGAAGGAAATTCCGGAATCCAAGATGGAGTTAGCCTCTTCAATCGGGTGACCATATTTATTTTGTGTCAGTACTAGACAATGTAAGCGGTGGGAAGGAGAAAGATTGGCTAAAACGGTACTAGAAATTTTAAATACTCTAACTAGACATATTAGAACGGAAATCATGAAATTGAAGCCGGGAAAAACAATAAATATGGTGAAACTACTTCAACTGTCCTAAGAACTTTTTTTTTGAATTTTACGCACTATAAATTTTAGCTAAAATGTTAAAAAAATCCAAGAAAAATGTACCTTAAATAAAAAAATATATATATAACTAAAAGCTGCGCGCTGACCACTCCACGGCTTGACCCCTACTCTCTTAAGGGTATTAATATAAATCAGGCTTGTCCAATACGCTGCCCGCGGGTTGCATGTGGCCCAGGGCATGTTTGAATGTGGCCTAACAAAAACTGATATATTTACAAACTTTATGAATTAATAAAATTCAAATAACTTAAAATTGTTAACTAAGTATGTATTGTATATATTCTACGTTTTTTTAATATTCAGCTATCTTTAGGGTTAGTTGTGGCCCAATATAACTCATCTTCTCCCAATGTGGCCCAGGAAAGCTAAAAGGTTGGACACTCCTGATGTAAATAATCTCTGAAACTTTCATTCGGTAATGTCGACGCATTTTGCTAGTGGTTAGTGGTGGTTAAACAATACAGGAGCTAGCAAGGATGGGACGAGGAACTTTGGGTACAACCATAGCCAAAAACTCGCTCCTTGATGCAAAGAAGCTCTCTTAGAAATTTCATCAAAATCTGTTTAGTAGATCTCAAGTTATAGGCGAACATACATAAAAACAAAAAACAATATACAGAAATTAAAGAAACTGGTCAGAAAGAAGAGAACCTTTGGGTAACACATAGTTCAAAACCCTCTCCTTGATGCCAGTAGGCTCCCTTGAAAGTTTTATTCAAATCGGTTTAGTGGTTCTCGAGTTTTAATCGAACAAACAGACATACAAGCCTAATATATAATAGACTTCCAGCAGAGATGCCCAATTTATATCTGTTGAATTACCGTTACTCGGAAGTTATTGGTAACTTATGGCACACGAGAACAAAATCGAAAGAGTGGCGCTCTCACGTTCTCAGTGGCAAGCTGACTTCATATAAACACAGTGGACTACAAAATTTTGATTTCAAACAAACTTTTGACATTTTTATTATCACTTTTTCGTTTTATCTTATTAATTTTTCTCCCGAATATCGAGGGAAAATAGTCCACCCTGCCAGAGCTCTGAAATAGAAGGGCAAAGAATTATAGTGGCGCTCAAAATTAACTTTTTATGCTAGTGTTATAACCTTCCAAACACTGCAAACTTTCATTATTATCTACGATACTACAAAATTATTTTTCCTAATCTGAATCAGAATTTCCTCGCTTCATGATTGAAAATAAAAAATAAAAGAGACTTAATTCATGGAGTGAATGTTTGTATCTCATTGTACCTCAGCCTAAAAGAGAAAAAAACGGCACTCAACCAATCGTACCAATACCGACAACATGTGGTTCCAACAGGATGGCGCTACATGCCACACAGCGCATGCCACGATGGACAATCTGCACGAGCGATTTGAGGGCATGGTTATCTCACGTGGCAGCGACGTGATCTGGGCACCGAGATCGTGCGATTTAATGCATTTAGACTTCTTCCTTTGGGCCTATCTTAAATTGCAAGTATCTGTGAATAAACCGCAAACAATTGATGCCCTCAAAGCCAAGATACCAAACGACATCCCGCAAATTCAGCCAGATTTATGCGACAAAGTCATCGAAAATTGGACCTAAAGCGTCTGACTCATAGATTTCGCTTATTTTTCGTCAGCTGTTTGAAAATGTGACAATATTGGTCTTAATTGCGTAACATGCTCTGTTACTATAGATAAAAAATTTAAGCTTAGTGAGCCCAAGGCGAACAACTCTGATTTACAGTGTCCCCTAACCGGAGTCAAGTATATTTTGCTTGTTTTTTGATGATTTTTTTATTATTCGATAGGCTACTTTTATTATTCTCGGGACCCCGAGATAACATATCTAAATCCGGGACAAATGGTCACCCTACTTTCAATACCATCACAAAGTTAAGGAACAAATTTATTGGATAAATTTTTTTGCAAATATTTATTTGAGTTTTATCTAATAGCCCAAAGTTATGATGTTTTCATCGAAAATTCTATTCAACGGAAACGAAAAAATACTGAAAAATTCTAAATGTGCGAGTACAGGTTAAAGCCCATATCCTACTTCCTCTGACCATTTTCCATATTTATGCCTGTTTGAAATTTTTTAATATTCCTTCCTTATGACCATCCCTAATGCTTTTCAGGGCCATTGTTTAAATAAATCTTCACGTTTTGTGAAAGTTCATGAATGAATTTTAAGCTATCTTGGCAAAATCCACTACGGTGTGGTATGATTTTAAAATATTGTAGGTGTAGTGAAAGTCGAACGAAAATTATAAAGTCAAAGTGTAACTTTTTAAGGAGACTTATCGTGTTGATAAATATTTGGATGGTAGTGAGATAAACATCGGAAAGTTACAAAGTATTTTACTGCCGGCTTTTAACTACAGGATATTTCAAGAATTTTCTACTCTAATATTATTTTGTTAAACTTGATTTCACGTTTACATAAATTTATTTTTGGATTTTAACAAATTTATTACTGGAGTTCTGACAACATGTTCAATTTTAGATTTAAATTGTTTACATAAACTACGGAAAGTTTCCATCAAAGTTTGTACAAAAAACAGGGATAACAATTACGTATTTTCCACAAAAGCGAATTGTTTCCCTGAGCTTTCTGTAATTAATGAGTAAAAGTTAGATAAATATACCTACTGTGTTCTTAGAAATTTAATAAATTTTATATGAAAATTCGTAGAAGATAAATTTTAAAATTGGGTCAATCAATATTTTTATACTCTATATTAGATTCAGTATACCGTTTGTAACGCATCGAACCAATCATCGGATACCAAAATGAACTACGCCAGGGTGTTAGGGATGCCAAATATTTTGTCTTCCGCATGTACGTCTGTCTGTCCGTCCGTTCGTTTTTGTATAGTTACATTCGTCGTAAATGGCTATGGTAAGTTCTCGAACGGGCAAAATTGGACTATTCCTTCCCCCCTTCCCTATACAAACGAAACAATTTTTTTGCAATTTTCTCGAAAATGGTGAGTCAAATTGAAAAATTTATATATGTAAAATGTGTTTAGAACAGTGTTCAAAACTCTCCCATTTGTAGTATTTCGTTCTGCTCCCAAGGAGGCATTGAAATCAATAGAAAATAAAAATCACTCTCTAGAGAACGAAATTCGGCATTTCAGAAAAACGCTCCCAAGAACGAGAACGAAATTATAGTTTTTACGTTCTTGCTCTTAGATCTTTACATTTGCATTTTGTTTTTACGTTCTTTGAGAACAGAACGTTAATGCTGGGAGCGAAATATCGTTCTCTCACTAGTAAAATAAATACTTATATGTGTGTGTGCATCATACCAAAAAGCCATCGCTGAGGCTTTCATTCATTTTTATGCGAGACCCACAAACCGGTTTGAACAAGGAGCGAAAACTTAAATAGAAATCATTTCGTTCTTAACTTGGGAGGGAGAACGAAAAATGTGCATAGCTCGTTCCGACTCCTAGCAACAGTACAGCGGAGCTGAAAATTTCTCTCTTTACAGAACGATTGCGTTTGAAAATCATTTTCGTTCTTGAGAACGGGAGTCGGAAAACGCAGCAAGCGTTCTTGTCGTTGGGAGCGAAACTTTTAAGAGCGAAAAGAACGATATAACAAAATAAAGTTTTGAGCACTGGTTTAGAATAAGATTAACTTATCCATACATCAAAATCCAATCTGACCCCTGCTTCTCCCCTTTAATACAAATGCCATACTTTTTCTTCAAAAACTGTTCTCGAAAACTGTGCATCGTATCGAAAAATTAATAAAGATGAAATCTGTTTAGAATATGATATTACATAACCGTCCCATACATCACAATCCAATTGGACCACGTTTTCCACCTCTCCCATAGAAATGAATTTTTTTAAAGAAACTCTCCCATACAAATGGAGATTTTATCCGTTCAAGAACTTAACCTAACCATTTACGAGAAAGGCAACTGTACAAAATTTCAGGTCTCTAGCTCAATCCTTTCGAAAGTTATGGTGTTCACGGACAGACGGACATGCAGAAATCAAAATCTTTTGTCATCTCTAACACCCTTGTGTAGTTCATTTTATGTCCGATGCGTTACAAACAGTATACTAAATCTAATATACTCCTATATAATATTTCATATAGAGTATAAACATAAAGTACATTGGATTTTAGATACCTTTTCTGTGACATGAATTTTACTTAAATCCCACAAATTTCCTCTATTTCACTCCACAGTCTCCTGTTATCTCCTGGAACTGTCTATGGAAATTGTATTTGGTTTTCGCGGTTTTCACAAGTTGCACCTCAAGGAAAGTTAACGCTCACTAAAAGTAACCCCAAATCCTTTGGATCCGCTCTCCAGCTGGCTTCTAAGCCAGGCGTAGCCAAGCCAAATGATCTTGTGGGCTACTTTGAAAATGCAATATTGCCCATATATAATAGGGTCCTTCAATAAGGACGCTCGAAGTTTGTGAGGTTATAGCGGCCATGTTGTTAAAGCAACATCTGTCAAATTTGTTGTGAATTGTTCAGTAATGTATGGCAAATCACCATGGAAGGTTATAACGTTAAGCGACTTGGGCTGTGGAGCAGTTGGAAGTTTACCCAAATTTCGCTAAAAAAAAAGTCATTTTAGCGACGAGGCTCATTTTTGGATGAATTGGATATGTGAACAAGCAAAATTGTCGGATTTGGGACGATACCAATCCAGACGAGATACACCAGCATCAATTTCATCCCGAGAAAGTCACTGTTTAGTCCGAATTTTGGTCTGGCGGAATCATCGGTCCGTACTTCTTCCAAAATGAAACTGGCATTGCCATAACCGTCAACGGCGAGCGCTACATATCGATGATAAGTAACTTCTTGTGGCCTAAACTGGATGATACGGATACCAACAACATGTGGTTCCAACAGGACGGCGCTACATGCCACCCAGCGCATGCCACGATGGACAATTCTGCACGAGCGATTTGAGGGCATGGTTATCTCACGTGGCGGCGACGTGAACTGGCAACCGAGATCGTACGATTTAACGCCTTTAGACTTCTTCTTTTGGGGCTATCTAAAATCGCAGGTCTATACGAATAAACCGCAAACAATTGATGCCCTCAAAGCCAAGATACCAAACGACATCCCGCAAATTCAGCCAGATTTATGCGACAAAGTCATCGAAAATTGGACCTCCCACCAAGTACTTGCCACCAAGTAAAGCCGCTAAAAAAACATAAATAAAACACAAAAATATTTAGTATTTTGATTTTTATAATAATTATAAATTTTTATTCATTTTAAAGAGTTGTTCAACAATACAGTTAAAGACAAATAAGATTTTACAATTTTATTAATTTTTAAAGTTTTTTTTTTCATATATCTATAGAGTTTTTTATTTCTCATCATTTTTAACATTTTTTTAAATATTAAAATTACTAAACTTAATAGCGAATATAGAGATTGTTTGCTTTTTTTTAAAAAATAGACAATAATTTTTTTTTGTTCATTTGAAATCGATTGAATAACAATGTTAAATATATATTTAATTCTTAAATTTTATTATTATTAAAGTACCAATTTTGGTTGATTTAGATTTTTGTTTACTTTGCTAAGATATTAAAGATCTTTATTAATTTCGTGTTAATACTTTACATATATGTAAATATTCATAAGATGATATTCTTAAAAATTATTAAATTATCAATATATATATATATTTTTAATGTTTTAGTTAATTAGTTTTCATCTCTTATTATGTCATTAAGGATTAGTTCAGATACACTTGAAATATTCAACAATTTTTTCTAACCTGCATAGGAGATTGTCAAACAGATTTGTTTTTATATTTTTTATATATATATTTATATGTATATGACGTTTATTTATGTTAAATCCTATCATCTATTCATTGAATTTTTACTATCAAGTGATTCTTCTATATAAAAATGTTAATTTTAATCAAGCATTTGAGCTTTAAAAATTTTAAACTATTTGATGTTGGGAGTGTGGCAAATATTTGAACGCGAATTTTAAAAATTGACAGTTTTTTTAGTGTAGAAATAATTATTGTCTTAAAATATTTTTCAATTTATTCTCAAAAGACATATACAGTTAAAGCTTGCATAAGCGAATCCTCATGGGATCAAGATTTTGGTCCGCATAAGGGAGTTGTCCATTTATCGGAAGTGTCCGCAAAGGGAGCTTTCACTGTATTTTGCTTGGAAAATAGAAATAAAAATTCCAAACAAGTAGTCAATTTTTTTAAACTAATTAATTATTGTATGTACAAGTAAACCTCCTACAACGCTATATAACTAGTAGTTATGTTCCTCAAGAATGCTGCGTTGTAAAAAAAATTACGCCGCAGGGAAAACGTCCACAATTCTTGGATTGCATTGTAGAACGTTGAAGGTGATCTACTAATACTTTCATAATAAATTATGTACAAATTTCGTCACTAAACCAAAATTCAGAAACACATTTAAAAGACAAAGAAGTCATTTTTTATTATCTCCCAAAATTTTCAGTTCCGCCGGCGGAATTATTTGTATTAAATTTTAAATAAAATTTTGTGGAAGTAATATGTATCTGGATTTCTCTGATTTGTAAAAAAAATTCAATAAATTTCCAAATTAATATTTTTTTTGTCAATTTTAATTCGAGATTCTGATATACAAAAGTTTGAAAATTTTTCTAAGAAAAAAATCAGAAATAATTTATAAAAAAAATTTGAAAATCGAAATTAAAACCCGTAAAAATCAAAAAAAAAATTATATAAGAGTTCGATTCCAGCTCGAATCACTTCGACTTTTTAAATTCCAAAAAAAAATCGTTTTAGGAACCGAAATTTATAAAGAAATGCACATTACAAAAGTTGATTTTTGGTTCGAATTGTATAGAATTATTGAATAAGTACTAGAAATCTTGAAGAAGTGAACTATTGAGTCGTAGAACTCAGGACAGCGGTATAAATTTCGGACATCCAAAAATTAAACCGTTTTTTGAATCTTGTTACCATGACTGAAAATTTCTGGACTTTTTTTTTTGAAAACTTTCTGAAAAATTTGAAGACTTCCATTCATGGAACCGGGTTAAGTTCCATAGTCCGATCAACTAATTTCCTCTACCGTAATCAGTAGTGGCGTTAAGAATTTGTGACGGACATCCCATCTCAGGTACCGGATCTTATTTCTGAAACCCGCCAGAGCATATGCCCTTTTTCTCCGGCTTTAATCCTTTGTAAGGCTGGCTAATCCTTTTAAAATTCAGTGCTCGCTACAGATTCAGAAAATCAGATATATTTTAACCGATCGTCATTACTTCGATAGCTAGCAAAACCCTACAAATGTTGCAATCTCATTATTGGTTCACAGTCCAGTTCAAAGTATAGGAGCAGCAGCAGAAAATTAGTTTATTAGAAACCTTAGTTTAAAAAGACTCATGCCAAATCCACACGACAACCAAAAAAAGTTGAACGTCAACCTTTGACGATTGCTTAGGTGTTCACATGACATCAGATTCCCGAAAAACACTTTGTAATGTTGGCCCTCAACCATTTAAGATGGATGGAACAACATACAACGGTCGACTGACAAATTCCGTTGATGAGCCACGTGTTTTCACTATTTTGTTTGACAGTGTAGAATAGGTTCAGTATTCCGTAACTTGTTTCAATCGTTTGTTTCGAGTTAGAAGAAAAAGTAGTATTCGCGATCTCTGTTTCGCCCTGTGATTTATCTTGATCGGAACAAAGACAGCGAATATTACTTTTTCTTCTAACTCGAAACAAACGCTTGAAACAAGTTACGGAATACCACTCCTGATTTGGGCCGTTATCTCTGTCATTAAAAGAATATATGTTTGAGTTCATGAAAATTTCAGACCCACTTTTATTATCCTCTGCTATAAAGGACCAACAGTTTTGTCTTTTTCCACAGAAATGTTTAGGTTTATGCCAATTCCTCGCCTAGATCAATTTATCCTTCGTCGATTTATACTCTTCTGTAGAATTAATTGAAAAAAGAGTTAGTTTTGATATCTTGCCATGTTTATAAACAATGAAAGGTTGAAAACTGTTGTCAACAGGATTAGCGAGAAAGAATGATTCCTTTACGAAACAGGAACATGTTCCTATAATGTTAAAAACTTTATAGATTCTACTAAGAGGTGTTTGCCGAGTAGTTAAATTAAAGATTAGATTTGGTTACTATACGGTACCCAAAACACTTTTTTCGGGACGCTTTTGACACCTTAAAAACTTCAGTTTGGTTACATTGTAGTATCTGAATGAAGTGGCTTGAGTGTTGCGAAACCTTGTATGTAAGGTCTGTAAAGTCACCACGATTTTAGGGTGTTTTTAATGGGACTCTGTTTCTAATGGGACTCTGTGATTATTTTGGAGTTGGGACGCATGTAGTGCCAATTTATCCCCGCTTCTAACAAGTGATAATATTACCATTTAGTAGCATTAAAAAGGGTCTTTCAACAAGGACATAACAATTTTGTATTTAAATAAAACACAGAATAATTGAGATATCGGGCTGAAATTTATTCCAGGTGTAGTGGACATGTTACATTTAAGTATGAAATTCGATGTCGTTCATATGGCCACCGCGAGCGTTTGCACTGATTGATTCTTTGGAGCCAATTTTCCATACATATCGGCCGGAACGTTGGCAATTTCGCGTTCGATATTGTTCCTGAGCTCCTCTAACGTTGTTGGCTTGTTGGCATAAACCAACGACTTAACATAATCCCATAAAAAGAAATCCAACGGCGTTAAATCGCATGAGCGAGGTGGCCATTCGACCGGACCATTTCTCGAGATTACACGATTGCGACCATCGACTCAGAATTTCGGTAGTAAGTTTTAATAATTTCCAAACGTTGCTCGTTCATGAACTTCACCATGATAAAAGTGTAAACCTTGACTGACGTTTTAGCATTGCCAGATCATAAAAAAAACTTTTAGGGTGCGGTTTTATTCAAATACAAAATTGTTATGTCCTTGTTGAAAGACCCGATAGATTACAGTCACAACCGGAGTGAGTGAAATGTCCCTTCAACCACATTTTGGAGACAATTTCAATAGACGAGGGTCTGTTACTAAAATTGCTAGTTGGGATATTTTTTTAATATATTTTATACACTACTCTTTAAGAGTTTTCCTCAACAAGGTCAATAATTTAAAAAATTACCCGAGTTACAGGGTCTGACGTGTAGGTATTAATAAAGAATTGCATGAGAATTTAAAAAAACAATTTCTTTCTGACTGGCCTTCTGTTTTTCCCCGCCAATTTTAATACAATCGCACCGTATTTTTTATACATTAAATTGTCTTCAGTTAAACATGCGATTTTTTTCGTAATTATTATTTGTTAGTATTTTAAACATTAAATAAAAGGACTTTTGGGTGAAACTATTGATTTTTTTTTTGGTCAAAGGGCTGTAAATTGTTGGAAAAAAATTTGTTTCAAAAATGGCTTTGCTATATTAAAATAGAGCAAAACTGCATTTATACATTTTTTCCTCCGGACCAGAAGTAGGAATAAATCGAAATGCTAGGCACACATGTTTTCGCTGAATAATAGTACAGCGACTCGAACATAATTTATGGCATGAACATTACAACGCATAATATTTTTAGCATCTATGTATGCTTCAGAAAAAAATTTGAAAAAAGAGACAATTTCAATAGACGAGGATCTATAAAAATACGTATTTTTTCGGGATCATTATGATGGTCTTAGGAAAAAAAACATTTCAATATACAATATTAAAATCCGCTTATTTTTTTTTTTGTGAAATAAATAAAATACAATTTTGTTATGATTTAATTCAACTTCAAACCTATAAAATCAATTATTCTCGATAAATTTCTATTTTTATGAATAAAAACGCAATTTAGTAAAATCTACAACACGCGCAACAAAGATCAAATAATTTTTAAATAGAAAATAAAAAACAAAAATATTAAAAAATATTTGTAATAATCAAAGCTTTTTATTTCATATCCGGAAAAGTTGTACAAAACAGATATGATAGGTGGGGGATCTGCCAGTTTCTGCCATCTAATTTTTTTTTAAATCGTACAAAAGTTTTGTTCATTAAAAAAAATGCCCAATAAAAACGACATTTTTTGTGTCGATATCAAAGATATTGAATTTTATGCTATTTTGATGTCGCTAATTTCGCAAGTCCGATTTAGAATCAAATTATGATTAAAAATACTATCCCAATATTCTTAATTATATTTTATGCGGGTGGTAGGTTTGTGGGGTTATACTTGATGAACTTTTGTGAAACGTACCACAAAAAAATAATAAAAAAAATAAAATAAGGCAAAAATAAATAAATAACGAAATAATTTTTTTCGGTTTTCGTTACGTTTTTCGTTATTGTGTCGGAATTAAATTTCTATAACGTTATAACGCAATTTTGAGGAAAAAACCGGAAAATCGTTATTTCTTTTCGTTATTTTGTTACGATAAGAAGATAACATTTCCCATCCCTGCTTTTAACACTCTAACTGCCACGTCAGTCAAAAAGACCTGACACCTAATTATAAACAGCGGCCACAATAAAAATTGTTAAAGTGTTCGCTGCAACCGCAACGATTTTTTGTAGTTGCACACATTTTATGGTAATAAAATAACATTTAGGTCTAATTTGGTTTCAATTTTTTTTTCTTTTAGTGCCTTTTTGACTGACAACTAAATATTCGAAAAAGACTTAAAACTGTCGTGGCAGTTAGAGTGTTAAGTTCGTTTTATGCACTTTTGTTCATTGTAAGTCAAGTAGACTAATTATTTTAAAAAAATGCTGCGTTTTTCATCGGTATTTTTAGTGTATCTTGTTTTATCCGACCATTGGAGTGAAACGGAAAATTTAACAGATTTTAGAAATTCAAAATTTTTTCACACATAAACGACTCAAATCAACTGTAAGCCCCCAGTAAAATTAATATAAAGTATGTTACAAACAAAAAAACACTATTTTTGTTGAAACATTCTTTATAAAATTCTTGATGTAGCGGTGAAAACTTAAGGTCCCCATTTGTACAATTTTCTTTAAAAAAAAACTTATTTTATTAAAATTAAATCAACGCGCTTTAACGTCTCTTAAGAACTTTAACTTTACCAAGAACGCTGGTACAAAAACCATAATGACATAATAATGAAATTTCCCGTCGATCAAAAAAAAAACAGCCCCTTGGTTTAAGGGTTTTAATTTTTGAGTTGACATTGATCCTTTTTTTTTGCGAACATCCGTCTGTTCCCAATATCCTGCAACACCAAACTCATTTCCATTGAGGCGTGTCGAAACACACCAACACAGAAAGATATTTCCATTTTATCAGGAATTCAATTCATCTTCGAGACAGAATAAACAAAGATGAAATGAGCAAAAGCTATCAGCAAATAAAGAGCACAAAGAATATAAAAGAAAATAAAGGAAAAACTGAAAAATAATAATAATGATAAAATAAAACATGATACAGCACAGAACAGCATCACAGCTCGGGATCCATCGATTGAATTTCCCACAGAGAAAGTGGGAAAACGATTTTTTTTATGTTGCCAACCCTGAGGACTTTTTACCGTCGCATCCTTTTTTCCTTGTGTCCTTCGCGTCCTTCTAATTTTCATTGAATTGTTTACCCTAAAATGACGGCTCAGCTGAGCTTTTGGCACCCTCGATTGTCTTTTTTTCTTCTTCTTCTTTTTTTCACTTGGCCGTCTGTTTAACCTTAGTTTCTCTGTTTTGGTAAAGATTCTGAATATAAGTTGAAAAATATTTGCTTTTGTTTGTACATAGGTTTGTTGTCGTCCACGAAATAATGTTAAAAAGTGATTCGTCACCGTGACATGGCGCACACAATGAAATTTATTGGACTGTCAGCTGAACAGTGACGACTACACATAAATAATGCCATTCATTCTAACGAAAACATCACAACTTTTCTGTGTTACCCGGGATTCGTTCCTGGATACTGGGAAAAATTTGGAAAAACTGGGAGAATAATACGTTGAAGAGAAATAAAAATGGTCATCTAGAAGGACTTAGGAGTTTTATTGTACAAAAACCGAAGGTAATCATGAAATGTAATAAAAAAAAAGACATACATAAAAAATAATGTAGCAAGTTTTTTCCTTATGTATTGTATATTGTCTCGCATTTCCGCCCTCTTCACTTAGTTTGGTCGTGATACGCCTGATACATAATTAATTTGAATCATGCACACCGGCCGGCAAAATGACCCACTAAATTTTTTCACAGTGGAACCCGGTGATAAAAAATGAAGTAAATAATCGCTGTCCCACATTTTATAGGAACGTTTCCTACGCGAATTTTTTTCCGTATAATTTTGTAGAAAAGACCAGAAAATCATTTCGTTATTTCGTTACGTTACCATAACGTTTCCCATCCCTGATTAAATCTCTTAAAATGTGTGCAATTTTCCGAGTTTCACTGCACATTCATCCACTTTTTAACATGATGACACATTTTAACCAACAAAACTAACCAAACTTCACAACCAAATCCCAAAAACAGTGGACACTGTTGCCAACCACAAAAAGAAAAATAACATGTCACATGTTTGCAGTATAAGATACAAAATATAATTTATACAAGGACTATTAGTTTGACCATACGGATGGTTATTTGTATCCACATTTCACCATATCAAAGTATAAAAAGTTGAAGCAGATCTAGTATTTCTGTGTGTAAAAAGATAAAAACATTAATAACTACGTGACATGAAACTTTCTCCAACTATAATTAACTATTGTTCGTACCTAAAAATGTTGCAACATTCCTCACAAAAATATCTCTACCGAATAACTATATTATATTTATACCGATATTACTTAAATATGTTTATGTAAATATGCTTATATAATAGACAGAATAATATACATAATTCGTATGTCTATATAAAATCCTAACTCTAACTTAACCTATTTAAGCGTCTAGTAATTAAACAACTTAATCCTAGTCGTATTATTCTATAATTGAAACAAGATTTCTCATTAGATTACTTTATTACTTTATTACTTGAAACGTATGTAGAATAAACCCAAATACGTTTAGGTTTATCTATACATATGTTACTTTTTACGATTCATTTTTCCTTTAGCATTGTTGTTGTTTTTTCTCCAATTTCAATGTTTTGTTTTTTCTTTTATTATACTTGGAATTTTCTTTTACAGACATAACTATTTTTTTAGAATAATTTTTACTCAAGTATTTATTCATATTTATGTTTTATTCTGTTTGTATATGAAGCCATTATACTTGTAAGTATTGTAACTAACAATATAATATACTTTTTTCTATATGTATATACAAAAAATATGATATGTATCATGAATACAAATTGACCATTATAGGGATCGGTATGTAATGTATCTTTAATCTTATCATAAAATGACTAGCTAAATGCTTTTCCTATTTCAGAGAACAAACATGTGCTGGCTAAACTAATTAATTTGTTTTCATCTATTTTTCTTTACCATTATTTCGGCTTGAAACATTGATAAATTAGGTGTTTTTTGGTTTTAAATTTGGCTGTGCTAGAAAGTGTGTGTGATGTGAAAGAACTGACAAAGCTTGGCATGTTTTTATTAAATGGCAGAAAACCTTTGAAATTTAAAAACAATGTATTGCAAGATTAGCATTTTTAAAAAGGATTTGGAAAGCTAAAAAAAATCTGGTAATATGAAGCGAACATACTTTAAGCCGTTTTCGAGGGAATTGAACACAAAACGGCTGGATTGTGGATCAGTGTGACAGATTTGTCCCCATGTGGTCAAAATATCCTTCTCGTCTTGTTTTTGTCCCCGTGTCACTCCTATTAAAAAACTGTCCTTAAAAATCAATTTCAAAAGGTTACAATGATCTTTCAATTCAAACAAAAATGAAGCCATGTTTTTTTATTTTTTTTTTTCAAAAAAAATTTAACTTTTTGGGCAAATTTGTACAAGTTTGCTATATTTTGCCTGCACCCAGAGAAAAAAAAATAAATCTAGCTACTTTTTAATGAGAAATCGGGACTATCACTAAAATAGTTAATTTTCATTACAAAATAGTTAATTTGAATTGAAAAAATAGTCAATTTAAATACAAAATAGTAAATTTTACTACTAAGAAGTTAAATTTCTTATATCTAACAGTTGTCGATTTTGACTAGTTTTGTAGTTAAAATTAACTATTTTAATAATAGTCACGATACCCCATTTTAAGATAGTTAAATTCACTATCTCTTCTCTCAGTGTGGTAGTTCTTCATAAAGAATAACCCAAGAAACCACATTAGGCTTGTTTTAGAAAATTTTGACGGTAGAGACACCATACACGGCTTAAATTGTACCTCCATTACCGTGAATGTCCCGAATTCTCAATCTGCCACACTGTTATGGACATCCACTTATGCTCGACTGGCATAAGAGATTTTCAAATTTCCCCTCACCTGCTATATTTTAAACAGGTAAGAAAACTTTGAACCGATTTTTCCTACTCAACAAGTCTTTTCCCAAAAATGTTTCTCGCTAATTTTTCCCAGTAAATTCGCTTCACTTACCAGCATGAAAGTCCTGTTTTCTACTATCGACTGAACTCCTTAACAGATTCTGATTAACACGGCCTTTACACGCGTCTGTAGAGCTGACACAGTCTCGTGTAAATGCTTACTGGCACTGACCAGTCTGTATTGACGGGACTTTTTTGTAGTCACACCGCGTCTTGATTTGGGATTTTTCACCGCAGAGATTTTTGATTGACCAATCAGAGCTCGAGTTGACGGCGATAAAAATCCCAGAGATAAATTTCAAGAAATCTTGCAATCTTGCAATTGCAAAATTTCTTGGAATTTCCCAATTCAAGATGGCGGAATCTAAATTCTCCCGACAAGTAGTTGGGGAAATAACTAATTTTTACAAACAATACGATACAAAAAGCTTTGGAAGAGAATATATAACATTAAGAGGTGTTTCTTTTCGTCTGTTCTTCTCTTTCAGCCTTTTCAATTTCACATATTGCATTAATTGCGAGATCGGCGACTATGTGTTTTCTTTTCATCGCCATTTTGAGTACTAAAATTTCAAGAGATTTTCGGCCCAAGCGTAAAAAAAATCTCATTGCGGTGAGATATTTCTTGGGATGAAAAATTGTTAATCAAGACGCGGTGTTAGTACAGACATGCCAGTAATTTGACATTTCAGACTTTGAAGATGGCGGAAAATGAAGAATTTGAGGTAAATCTATTAAATTATTGTGAATCCACTTTTTGATATTCATTTTTTAACTTTTAGAACTCTCAGACTTGCGAAAGAAGACTAACTAGGAACGAGATAATTAAAATAATGAAGCTTACGAGCAAAATTCATGCCTCTGGAATACGAGGGACAGTAGCTGTGTTACAAACAAAGTCATTTTGAAAATGAGCTGACTGTCAGTTCGCTAAATGTCTTCTAATTCGTTGTCAGTAATTTGACATTTGGAGTCTGTGCTACTGACAGGCTTTACAGTCGCGTGTAAAGGCCGGGTTAGTTGAAGCATACAGGCTGAATTACAATGGCCAGCAGCAACAGCAACAGGAAAACAAGAAATGTGTGAAATACATTGAATTTAAGATAGCGAGAATTTTGCATTTATTATTTTCACCTAAATTTAATTTTTGTTGATTTTTAAGGGATGATTTCAATATAATGTGTCGATATTTTTCTTTTATAGTTTCAGCCATACCCTTCGTTGCCGGGTTAAAGTCTTTTGCATAAGTTTTTTAACACCAAAAACAAAACTTGAAAACTAAAAAAAAAATCCTTATGCCTTCAGGACCTCCCGTTCTGACACCAGATTCGTTATCAGCGGCCGCGAAAACCCTCTATTGCCAGTTTTTTCGAGGAAAAAATTTTTTTTGTTGATTTTGTTAGTGGTACAATTTCAAAGTTTTACGCAACAATAAAAGTCGATTTAATAAGAGGTACAATTCTGGTACCACCGCGCAACATTTGCTAAGTGATGCATCGCTTGTGCTACCAAGCACGTAAGGGTTAAAGAGAATAACTAGAGTTCGTAAGTATTTTTTTAAATCAATTTTTCAGTCAGAAAAATGGTAAACATGCAAATAATATTTTGAATAGATTTTAAGGTGCTGTAAGGTGATTATTTTTTGTGATTAAATATGATAATCGTAGCAATTCGTAGTGATCCCAAATATTATTTTACAATTAGTCTCTAAAAGATATTTCACTAGTAAAAATTTTAATAGTTATGAGAAAGAGCAATAAACAAAGTGTTTTTTGACATAATAATACTATGAAAAAATATTATGATTTTTAAATTATATTTAAAACCGGAAATTATTCTAGACAAAAACCTTTTTTCTCATTCGATAATAATATAACTTTAAATTTAGGATCGTTAAAAAAGAAAAAAATTAAAGAAAAACCAAAATATTTGACACCGAAAACCGGCTGTAGCGACAAAGAAGTAAAGAAATTACAAATTGTTTGCAAACCATAGTAAAAACTTACAATATTTTCTTTTGCTCATCTCCGCTTCTATCACTAGTAATTTTTAAACTTTTAGAATTTTTGAAAAATTCGAAAATTATTTTAAATTGACAAACAGGTGCATGTAAAAATAATTAACTCGTTTAATTGCACTGAAATTTGAAAAATGTTTAATTTCGTATTCTTATTTATATAATTAATAGTTTTACAAAATCCAGCGAGTATTTTTGATATATGGCACCTATTTGCCACTAAGTAGTCACACTTCTGGTGGCAGATACGTGCTATAGACCAAAAAAGCTAGTATGGAACTTTTTACTCTTGAAATTCTTTGAATACAAACCAGAAAAAGAGCTTTGTTTTCCTCTCTGCAACACTGTGGTTTGTACTATTATATTCCACTGGAAAACTTTATATAGATAACGACTCTAATTCTAAAATTATCAGTAAAAACACTAATGACTTTATATTTAAAACAACGTTGATCTTTTTGTTTTCATTTACAAGACTAGTATGATATACCGTACTATACTCTCATTATTTTAACAAACAAAATAAACTATTAAGACGTACTTAAAATTTCCTTAATTCTGATTCAAAAGGTCCCAACCACAGCAAAATAAGAATTTTATTATCCTTTGAATTGACATTATTTCATAATGATTGAAAACGAAATATTTTTAAAATATTTACAAATTCTAATTACATATTTAAGCAATCTAATTTTTTTTTTGAGTTTTCTTTAGAATTTAAGACATTTATTACCGTGCCCTGTATAACTAAATATATTTGTTGCAACATTTTATAGATGATTTTTTTTTTGCATGCAGGAGTCTTCGGAGAGTATTTTTATTTTAAATTTTTTTGGAATTTGTCAAATGATATTTATTGAAGCGATCTGTGTTGGGAAAGACAACCATTTAGTATCCCGTATTCTTGTGAGAAGGACGGCGTTCGATAATTATCTCAATCGAGCGAACACAGCGAACAGATAATTTTTGGTCGACCCTAAAATCGAGATGATTTTGGGACAGTTGGAGTCGTCTGATATAACCTTAAATTTTTTAACTAAACGAATTCGTATTTTTTGGTGGCAAGATATATGTTTTAAAAATCAACAATCAGCGTTAAAACTCTTAAAATGATTTTTTTTAAATGTCAATTTTTCTCTTTTATTGCCAATTTTTCCAAAAATAAACCTTTAGCAGACCTTTAGCATAATTATTAAAAGTGTAAGTTGGCAATATCCAAGATAGTTCGATCTCACAACTTTCATTCGTCGTCGTCGCGAACGGTCGCATTTTTGAGAATTATGCTACACAGTTAAAATTATTGGAGTAACTTTTAATCCCATTTCTGGAATTTGACATTTTTTAATACTTTTCGTATTAAATTTCAATCCTCTCTAATTTCTAACTACATTTTTAATAAAATTTGAATTATTTTTCATTATTTTTTCAGAGTTTGATAGATGGTAATCAAAAAAGTTTTGCATTAATTGCGTATATTTATACACGGAAAAAACATATAGGAACCATTCCACCAAAATCGCATGCTCCAGTCCACCATAGATGGGAAAAAACGGCATAGTGGCCAAATATGGGAATCATTCCTATAAAAAAGGTGTAACAGCTCCTCACATTTTTTAGGACACATTCCAACAAAAAAGTTGTCGTATTCTTTTTTTTTTGGTGTAACCATTCCCAAAATTATGGCAAAGACTCCAACGTGTTACATGGGAGAGATTACTATATATGTTAGACTGGTTACGACAAAAATATGGCGACATTCCCTTTTGCACAGGACTCAATCCTATAAACCGTTGTAATGTATCCATTGATTATTGGATTCTTTCCTATATATATTCGCAACATTCTAATTTGAAATAGGACACGTTCCTATAATTATAGCACCAAGTCCTATCTGTATAGGACTGGATAATATTTTTTATTGGATCCTGTCCAATCTAAAGGGGACAAACAAAAATTCGAGTTATCGAATATTCGAGATAGAGAAGTTCGGGGCCTTAAAACATTCGAGATATGAAATAGCTCGAGCAAAAAAAACGGCCCGTAATTAAAAAATTTCTCCGACACAAGTGTCAGAGTGTGGAAACTAGGCAGGTCCAAGCTATATATACTCCGAGTTCGCAAACCACGTGTGAATTATAACCGAAGAAAAAATTCGACTTGAATTATCATATTCGCTGAATCCTATTTGCATTGTAGGAATGAGTCCACCAAAACTTAGGATTCACTCCATTTTTTTTGTAGGACTGAGCCCTACATAATATTGGAGTCATTTCTAAAAACAGTGGGAATGATTCCATTCCATAATATAGTAATGATTCCACCTCAGATTAACAACGTCTCCAATGCAAACTAGGTACGAGTGCTACTTTTGTTGGAATGTGTCCATTCTTCTCTCAGCCCTATTTACATAGTAATGATTCCACGAAAAGTAGGACTAGTTCCAACATTTATTGAAGCCTTTCCTACAAAATGGTGCAATGACTCCTATAATCGCTTTCCACCATTTTATAGGAACGATTACTATGTGGATTTTTTTCCGTGTACCCGTATGGTGAAACCAAAGGGTATATTAAATTTGCGTTACCGTTTGTAACGCCAAGATCCCGTCATCACACACAAAAATTAATTATACACCAGTGTGTTTAGAATGATAAAAAAAAATTGAATTTTGCATGTCTGTCCGTACGTCTGCCTGTCTGTCCGTCCGTCTGTCTGTCCGTCTGTCTGTCCATCTGTGGCGCGGATTGCGGGTGCAGGGATTCAGCTAGAGACTTGAAATTTTATGCAGTTTGACTTGAAAGTGGAATTTGGATACAACTGTTCGCCGTTCACTTAAATCACCATACGGGTTTTCAATAATTGCCAGATTGGCAATTATAGCTTTTGTCAAGTTTTTTTTAATAAAGTTTGTTTTATTTTTCAATATCTTTTTAAATTTCCTTCCGTTATAATTCCCATATGGTCCGTTATAATCGCGCGACATCCGAGCATATAAGGCGAAAGAGAAGTATGAAAAACCAAAGGTTTTAAAAATGCAGTTTTTTTTTAATACTTCCCTTTTTCAATAAATTTTTAATGACTATACTAAATTTGAGTAAAATTGAAAAGAAATATTAAAAAATAGAGCTTTTACATTACATTTTAATACAAAAAGGCATTAAAAAAAATGCGGTTGCATTAAATTTAAAAAAAAAAAATATTAAAACCAATAACTTATTTGGACTTTTAAAAAATAATAATCTATTGCGAGATTTAATTTTAATCTCCTTTTGGTGTGGTAATACTGTACAGTAATCCCTCCATCTGCGCGGTAGATACATTCCATAAAAAGAGCGCGCAAACCGGAACTGCACACTGTGAACCCTACTTTGTATGAAATTTTGGGGTTAGGTCCCAAATATTAGAAAAATTCAAAAAAAAATAGAAAAAAGCTTTTATTTAACGACATATTTAAATTAATACAAACATATGATATGTACTACTATTTTTTTTGAAAAAAAAACCTTCTTATTAGTGATTGATTACCCGATTTTTGGTTTTCATTATGAATTTCTGCGTATTTCTCCGAAATTTTAAGACGCACTCCATATCAGAGTCAATATTAAGAACTTCTTATTCAAGTTGACTACCAAGCACAAAAGAATTTGCTAGTTTTTCGCACTAAATATATGCACGAAATTCCCAAATATGTACGAAGATACCAAGAGACCAGCTGATTCCTTCTTGTCGGGGATTCACCAAAATATATATTCAGAACATGTTTTTTAAAACGAAAATTATAAAAAAAAAACCGCGCAGCTGCGAAATTTTCCGCGCTTTTCGAAATTTTGGTATTAAATACTTAACCGCGCAGTTGCGAAATCGCGCAGTTAGAAACCGCGCAGTTGGAGGGATTATATTTACCGTGTACTGTAAACAATTTTCTAACCTATCGTAATAACAAAGCATTCGTAAAATTAACTAAAAATAGTTTTATCTCGATTTTCAATATAAAATACAGGTAAAAACGCTTGCGTAAAAACAATATTTTTATAATTTTATCACTTGATGTCCAGCAAATTTAATTTAATTCATTTCCCATTAATTTTCCGGCGCATATTCGATGAAAATGCTGTGCTTTTCCAAATTTTATTCACAAACTTAGGTCATCTCGACTTTCTCGATGAGTAAGGACCGAGCAAAATTTTTTCCTTAAAGATCGGATTATGGGACACAGTTCAGATTTCTCGGAGAATCTCGAGCAAATAAAAAAATGGATGTAGGATCGATCTCTGAGATAATAAACGAAATTCAGAGTTCTCTGAGATAATAAAAGAACTCACCCCAAGTAGAGGCAAGCCAAGCAATTTGAATACCATTTAATGGCGTTTGTGTGAAAGAAAAACAAAATTTACATACTTTTTTCTTCTACCCGCAAAAGTCAGCCGAATCCTTATTGTCTCCGCTGTCGCAGCTAAGTCCTTTGAACAAAACATGTAGCGTCCTATATAAAAATGTCGTAAAATCGAAAATTCATGTATTTTATAATCCTTTCAAATTCCAAAACATTCAGGAAACCGATAAGTGCACTATAATTCCCGTACATTAATCCATTTTTTTTTAATTCCAAAAAGAAATATTTAAAAAAAAAAATTTTTTTTGTTTGTGTTTTACAGCAGAAATATAATAAAGCTCATATTTTTATTTACTGCGCGGTATGTCATTTTACCCAATCTACGCATTTAACCTAATGAAACTCCATTTCTTAAAAGAAACATTCGTAATTTGAAAAGGCAAAAACCACCCCGTCCTCACATTTTTCTAAAATTAAAAAAAATCTTCAGAATCTCGTTAAAAAATATTAACTTGAAAATTTCGCACTAAAAATTTTACGAATTTAGAGCAAAAAAAAATGTTGCAATGAATTAATTTTCTGTGCCATACTCACCAACTGATTTTCAATATTATTTTAAAAATATTTTTAAAATCCTATTAGTACATCCTAAATACAATTCGAATTTTAATTATTCGACTAATAAAATTAATAATACTTTTTGTTTCTGAACAACATGATATGTAGAGCTAATAAAATTTCTTTACCGTATTTCACCTGGATTTTTTAGAAATATTTTTTGTTTTGTTAAACTTCTTATAATCAATTTTTACAATTTTTTCTTTAAATTCTCTACTTAACAAAAATATTACCAATTTTCTAAAAAAAAAATCCTACTCCTCTAATACCGATAAATCAACAATTATTGTTATTTTTTCTGTACACAACAAACATTGATTTTCTTCATTAATTTTTCCTATCCTTTTTCTCTAATTTTTTAAAGAATCGCATCTATGAGCAAGATTATACAAACGAAATAATTTATCTATAATTCTAGTTATTTTATTTCGATCACTGATCAGATTTTAATTTAAAAAAAGTTTTTTTAATTTTTTTAAGTTTTGATTTTTTTTTTAAGTTTTGATTTTTTTTTATTCTGAAATTGATTTCAATTAAAAAAAAGTTTTTTGTTTAGTATCTTTTAAGTCTTGAATTTTTTTAATACTGAAATTGAAAGATTTTGCGAAAAAAACATAATTTTTGGAAAAGCGTTTATGCAGATTTTAGCAAATTTTATTACAGCATTTCTGTAATATTTTTCATTCAGTTCATATGGCCCACTTGGGCAATTTCTGTATTAAATAGAGTGTGGCTTTATTTAGAAATCTGTAGCCAAATATTTACAAATAAGTACGAAATACCCAAAATTATTGTGAAATTTTATTTCTTCGTAGTGTTCTTTGAAAGCAGTTTTTTGACAGATATTTTTACTTCAGTCAAGTTGCATTTTTACATCGTCGTATATCGAAACGCCGTAAATCGAGGATTTTACCTGAATTTCAAATGTTATTCAGCTAGCCATGTAAACCTAGCACTACGTAAAAAACTACCAAAATTTCCAATATGAGGAGAATTATTTAAAAAAAATCTTGGATTTTCCAAATTATTAATATTTTATACAATCAAAAATTAGATAGTGGCAGAATAAAAGCGTATCTATTTTGAATAAGAGACTGTTCATAAAATATGTTACACTAAGTTAGTATTTTTGACCACCCTCCCCCCCTCCCCCCCCCCCCCCCCCCCCCCATCTCTTCAAGCTTTTTGGCGATTTTTGTATGAGATTTAATACCACCATCATACTAACGCAGACCCGTCTCCCCCTCTCTATCTTTCGCTCTCTCTCTCTCCCTCTCTCTCTCCCTCTCTCTCTCCCTCTCTCTCTCCCTCTCTCTCTCCCTCTCTCTCTCCCTCTCTCTCTCCCTCTCTCTCTCCCTCTCTCTCTCTCTCTCTCTCTCCCTCTCTCTCTCTCTCTCTTCCCCTCTCTCTCTCTCCCTCTCTCTCTCTCCCTCTCTCTCTCTCTCTCTCTTCCCCTCTCTTTCTCTCTATCTCTCTCTCACCCTTCCTCTCTCTCTCACTCTTCCTCTCTCTCTCACTCTTCCTCTCTCTTTTTCTCTTTTTCTCTCTCTTTTTCTCTGTATTACGTATTTTATGGACACACCTTAAATTTATTTTGGCTGCAGATAATTTTAATCTGTTTGTAAATTTGTTTTAAAAAATGTGTGTTAAAAAGTTTGATGAAGTCTTAAATTTTTTGTCTATTATATATGCTTTTTGCAGGAACTGATAATTTAGACGGCTTGAGTATTAGGCGCACTTAGCCGTGAACTTCTAGGCTCAATTTGCAATGATCTACTATAAAGTTCATCATCGTCTAGAAGTAATGAGGTATCCAGCAAATATGCTGTCACTTTTGGTATATGATCAATTTTGTATGGTGTTTGCTGAAAATGTCTTATTTCCCGTATAACGTGGGCTATCTATAAAATATGAAATAAAAAAAATATGTTTTATAAAGGAAATTTTGATAAAAAAAAAGATGTTTTTTTTAAATAATCTGATTAAGAGATCTATATTGATCATTAAAAAAGCTTATCAGAGTTTATTGTGGTTCTAAATTGTTTTTAGGTTATGTTAATAAACCGTATGCTGTGGCAATAACTTTTAAGATCGCAAAACCCTTTGGAATTGCCTGCTAGAATAGCAATCTTCTATTTACCACTAGGTTTTTTTCAGTTTTCGGATAATAGCATTAATGTGGTGGAATTAGTATTCAATATCCACACACCTATGAAAGCAAAAGCGCAAACTGAGACACATACCGGAGATTTTTTTTATTCTAATAAAACTTGGATTACGAATTTGTATGAGAATTAATCCGGATCTCTAATCGGATCATTAAAAAAATCAGTTAATAAAAGATTGTCTCATTGAGGACTTTTATATGTTTTCGGTGGATAATTTCGTGCAAAAAAACTGTGCTGGTAACACAATATGGGCCCAAATACACGCTGCGACAATGAAGTTAAATTTTTAGTATCTATACACGCTGTGACCATGATTTTGTCAGTTTATTTAAAAAATAGGTCAATTTTTTTTATCGAAACCATTTCTTTTTAAGTACCAGATGTCTGATGGCCACAATTGAATTATATTTACAATTTGTGCGAATGTAACCCCTGAAACCCAATGAACGCAACGCAAACGCAACTAAACAGCATAAAGTGTCACTTACAAGTTTGTTCCATAGAAATCATTTGAAGTGAACGCAGAGAACGCACCTACAACGGAAAAGTTTGCAAAATTCTAACTTTGCCGCAGCAATTCTGCGTTGACAGTTCATAAAGTGAGATTGGAGAAATGTCGTTCGAGGAAAAATTGATAGCCTTAGTGCAAAAAAACGAGATTATTTACAAAAAAAAACAGTCGGGATTACAAAAATATCATTCGGAAATCAAAAACATGGGAAAACATTGCTCAGGAGTTGTCATCTGGGTCCAATTGTTTGATTTCCTCAAAACAACTTTCAAAATAGCCACCAATGTCCCGTGTTAAATTGACTGGCCGCACCCAGAATTATCTCTTTTTATTTTTATTGATTCCCATAACATACAAATAAGAAAGATAAAGACCAACAAAGCAAATTATCGCTTCAAAATTATCCAGTTTTGTAATTTTGCCAATTTTATACTACTTTATATTATGTCACTTGTACTACTTCATGAGATGCCATTGGGCTCTGCCGCTGAAATGTTGCGCGGCGTGAAAGTTCGCAGCGTTGCAGTTACGTTCGCGTTGCGTTCATTGGGCTCCAGGGGTAAGGCACGATGACCAGTGATTGGTTTCTATCTCTTTTGTTACTTGGGCGCATCGACTCAACCGCGACTACCACTTAACGACCTCTTGTGTTGACCATCGGCTCATTGTGCGTTTTTCGCGGTGGAATTATGGCACGTCGACGGGTCTATGTTGGCCGTGTGGAAATTGTACATAAAAACTCTTTTTATCAGATAAAGAAAGATTTAAATTTAAAAAAAAAAGATTTTTTAAATAGTTTTCACTGTTCAAAAATGATTTTTTTTAATCCTACCCTGAAATTTATTCTAAATAGATAAAAGTTTCTGACCAGAAAACGATATTTCTTTTTTGAATATTTTCATTGAGAGACTTTAATCAAATAAAACAAAACTAAAAAATATTGCACAATTCAGCCACAAGTCACGCCATCAAAAATATCAAATTGTAATTATTGGAAAGATGCCAGACAATAATTGAAATGGCGAAATCAAAATTAAAAGCTTCGCATTTTCGCAGAACAAATCATTGTAAATGTGGCACAAAACAATGGAAATCAATAGAATTTGGAAATTGAGTTTTCCGTGAAAACTCAGAAATATAGGAATATCGGGTACAAAGGGTGGGAAAAATTTTATCATTGCTTAGTTAAGGGCGAAATTGAATTAAATTGAAAATCAAATTACCATTCTCATCTTGGAGAAATTCAAAAGGCCATCGGGTGTAAAATCCGGTGTACCCTCCTCAATAAATGATAGATCCGTCAAATACATCCCCAAATATGGTATACAGGGTGGATCACAGCGATGTAAAGCCTCTCGCATAGCACGGAAACGTCCATCGGAGCAAACCACTGCTTGAAGTTTTGTGATTGTCTGCTTTATCTGAAATTTAATTGAATTTCATGCTTGTCAAGAGGGTCAAAAAGTACTATTTGTTTGTTTCATTGCTCACTTCAAAATATTTCTATGCATATTAAAAATTTTCAAACATATTGAACAAATTATTATGGCTTTTCAGACCAATTTGGATATTTATTAAAAGCATTTTCAAATCAAGAGGCGATTATTTTGTTAGATACTATAAATTTATTGGTTTTTGTAACATCGAATAAATAAATGATTTTGTTCTGTTCACAAAGTATTTAATTTAATTCTTAGGTTGATCAATTTTTCTTAGTAGCGTGTTTTTTTGCTAGAAATTTTTTCCCTGGAATTTTTATTAAAAATTTTAAATATTGGCAGTCAAACCAAAAAAATAAAAAGAAAAAACGCTAACTTCAATACCCCGTACAATAAAGTTTAAAAATTTCTTTGCCTCGCATCAACCAAACTTTGCAACAAGTTACCGCCAAAGTATGCAAACTGTTCCCTCCTGATAACACAATGTTTCCCCTGCGATATTTAGTTTCCCAAAAAAATATTGAAAAAAATAATATCTGCTCGACCTCATATTTTTGCCAAAAAAAACATTTCCCGAGCACTCCTGTGTCAATTGGAGCCATATTACAAAAATGTGTTTCTTCTATCAGTCTGTTAGGCAGTTAGTTAGATAGATTGTTAGTCTGTTAACGCCCAACCAAAGTCCTTCCGATCCGTTCCGTTTCGGTAAGCTGTCAAAGTTGAACATACGACCAACAACGTTGCTACCCATAGTCTGCGAAACGGAGCGGAACGTAACGGAAGAGTTCGCAAAAATCTATCTCAAACGGATTGAATTACCTCAAACACTAAACTTGACACGCGCACATAACCTAATATATTCATATATTTGAACTATGATATTTTAAATTACAAAATAAACCAGAACTGACTTTTTACTTCAATATTGCTTATTTAACAATTTTCAACTTCAATCAGAAAACACAATCAAAACCGTGGTCGAAATGTTAGATTCCGAAACGGAACGGTCGTACTATAGGTAGGTCTCCGTTCGATACGTTTTTACGGAAACGAAACGGAATGGATCGGATGGACTTTAGTTGGGCCTTTAGACGGTCAATCAAGATTCCTCAAAAACTAATAAAGCTAGAGCCATGAAATTTTACAGGCGTGTTTATTCCTGGAATAGGACAATCCTGTGGTGGAAATCCGTTAACCGGAAATAACCAAAATGGCGACTTTTTTAAAATCTCAGTATGGTTTTCTTCTGTTTACTCTGAAACCACACATTTTTCAGCAGTCTTCTGTTTGACAAAAGTTGAAGACAGTAAAATTTTCTACTCTTTTTTCTTTCACAACAACTCGATATCTCAGACCAGTATCGCAATATGACACTATTGGAGAAAAAAAAACAGCTTTTTACCATTATTTCGAAAACTAACAAGTTTTCGGTGATTAATTGTATGAAATGAATTAAAGAGAATAATTTTGTCATAATTTTGTCTGTCACTGTTATCCTCTATCTTTTATCGTTATTGAGATATTTTCATTAAAATGCAAAAAAAAAAGATTTTAGCGAATTGCTTGCAAACTAACGGTAAAGGAAGAACTAAAGATATTGAAATTCTCTACATTTTTGCCTTTCATCATAAAACGACATCTTTTACCGTTATCGAGATATTTCAGATTTTGCAAAATTAAAATTCGTCTTTTTATAAAAAACGAATTCGGGTTATAGTGTACTCGAAAATTGCGCAAGAACGTAGATTTTGTATAAGAAAGTCATGTGCTGTTCACATCAGATCTTTTTTCTCGATCACCAGAAAATTAGCATTAAGGGATTTTTGAGGTCGCTGAACACGAATCTTATGCCAAAAACTTCGAAGTTTTTTCCCGAAATTCCTTTAAGGATAACGATAGATTTCACAAAAGTTATTAAAAAATTGATTACTAGAGTTTTTCTCAAGTATTTCTAATACAACATATTTTAACCCGGCAATGACGCCGACGGGTCCGCATTCTAGTACGTATATAAAAAAAACTTGCTTCCTGTCGGATTATAAAATAAAATTCTAATGGCCGGCATTTAACGTTATGTACACATAATTTCATAATAATTCATAATTGATTATGCTAGGCCATTACTCTAGTAAAAAGAGTAATTAATATGCCTTTTCTTAAGTCCTCACACTTTCCTGATGGCAGGTCCATTAAACCAGATTAAATGGTGGATTTCATGCAATAGCATCTGGCGTATTTGGACAATTTGTAATTGAGTACCTTAACCTATGCTTAAACATAGCTAGATGTAAATATTCTATATAATCCCTAAATCAGTAAACATACTGGGTGACTCAATACAATTCATGGCACCAAACTGTTTTGATAACCGAAAATTTTTCAATGTTATTCGATCCACTAACCCCAAGAGATTAATTATTCCCCATCCCTTAATCTTAGTCAAAACCATATTCGGATGGGGAGATTTTCTTAAATAGTATAGAAATCCAAACGAGCATTTTCTTAATTTTCATCTTTGAGAACGTCCATTCAACCAATGTTGGTTGTTTGCCGCCCCTCCCCCATCTCCCAAAAAAAAACCATCCATTCACTTGTTCGATTCAACAAATATCTCCCTCCCCCCACCTTCACCCCAAACATTCTATCCACGTAAGTATATGAGTTGAATTTTCCAAACTTGTGGTCTTCCATTTACACTCGGGGGGGATAATGTCGGCTACAGAATTGAATCTTCGTGGTGGAATGGAGCTGCTAAACTGAACAGAGGTGAGACCAATAAAAAAAAGCAGCAAATTTTCATATACAAAAGGAAGAGGAAATCTACCTTCGTTAAATTAATTGTCAACATCCGTAACTTTCCTTCTTGAATCCTGTCATAAGCAAACATCATTTCTCATTGGTAAAACAGCAAAGGAGCACCGTGCCAACCATCATCCACCATTGAAATGTTACCAGGGCGATACGAACAACTCCCATTGCTTGGCAAATTAGTTTCATTTCGATATAAAATGCAGGCAATGTTCCTACAGGAACGGTAGGATTTTTGACGCTTTCACATTTTATATATACGAGAGCGTAAAATGCCTTACAGATATTCACCAATGACGGCTATACACTAAACTCCACTCAAAAGGTGATGGCAATGGGTGGCGATGAAGATTTAAGACTTCCAAAAAGTGTATTTTCTCGTTTTTCGGCCATACATTTTCAAACACGGAAAACAGGATCAAAAATGTAGTTGATACAAAGGAAGGATATTTGGGTGGGACTTTCTATGTCTGATCCAAACCAAAGTTGAGTAATGCAATAAATTAATCAATGAGCGGAATGCCCAAAATGCTCCTCTTCTATACTAACTGCCATTTACAAATGAACCGATACTAGTTTTTTACACTGTGAAAAAAGATATTGTAGAAAATCTTATTTTTATTGGGAGTGGGCGTAAAGAACAACAAATTTTACATATACTTGATCACTTCAAGACTTTTCGTTTCGAATTTTGAAATTCGAACACTAGATTCGTGACTAACGACCCCAAAAAACCCCCTAATGCCAATTTTTCCGAGGAAACATTAAACAAAGGATCAGCAAGGCCGAAAACCCCAGAGAGGAATTTCTCAGCCCCTTAACGTGAATGTTTTCATGTCAAACATAAATGGTTTAAAATGCCAACCCCACATTTAAGCCCTTAAGGTGCCGCTCCACATGAGAGTAAATGCCGGCGAGATGCTCTCGATAGCAGCTACTCGCAAATGGACACGTCTCTGAGAGTCGCTAGCAGAAACTCGCAAAAACTCGCGAGCTAGTTTCTGCGAGCTGTCAAAAGTGATTCTACTCTCTAGTCGACACGCACCCACTGAACTCTCGGGGAGTGGTCGCCAGATACGAACGACGTTTAAATTTCGGTAGTAGCTCTCAAGAACTCGCCAAAGCAAGATGTCAAAAAAATCAAGATATTGGATTTGAAAAGAGAAAAATCACCGAAATTAACTCTCAAATGGACAAACTCCTGCGAGTAACTCTCGAGAGTTTTTTAGAGTTATGGTTCAACCACAATTGGGCCGGCAAGCGGCAGCGGCGGGCGGCATTTTTTTTGCACTTACGTAGCGCAATTAGAGCTGCTACAATACAGCGGCAACGGCAGCGCACTTTTTCCTTCGCCGCCGAGTTTGAATCCAAGTCAAACTTGCCGCCGCCGCCCAAAATGTTTTATGAAAACCACCACATTCGGCGCCACATTCTATGCCGATTTTTCTTCGTTGTTTTGTGACAACCACCACATTCGGCGCCACATTCTATGCAGTTTTTTTGACATTTTGATTTCGCAAGATGCCGACAACGGAGAAAAAATTAATCGAGTTCGTGAAAGGAAATCCAATGCTCTACGATTTGGCCCATCCTCAATATAAAAGGATAGACATCAAGGAAAATAAATGGAGTGAAGTAGCGGACGAATTAAATAAGTTTTGATGTTTCAATTTTTACATAAGCATATGCCGACGGTGCCGCTATCATTGTAGCTGGCTCGGCGCTATGTGTGGCGGCGCCATGCCGCCCGCCGTCGCCGTTGCCGCTTGCCGCCCCAATTGTGGTTGAACCATTACTCGCATATTTACTCTCATGTGGGGCGGGACCTTTAGGGGCCGAATTTCGAAAACCCTAGCTCTAGTCAGTGTCTCCCTGATGGAAGGAACATACTGTGAAAATTTCACAAAAATCGAAAGTTTATTTGAGAGCAAAATTTTGTTGCTCATTGTGTTTATATGACGTCAGCTTGCTACTGAGTACGCTAGAGTGCCAGTTTACACGTCATCTACTTGTACTCGTTCATTGTGTTGGCAACATTTATGATATCTGTGGCAAATTTTTAATCTTTTGACGTTTGTTGCCATTGGTAAAAATTCAGAAAAAGTGAATTCAAAAAATCGTGAGTTTTTGGTTTTTGGCGCAAACCTACCTTTATATAGCTTTCGATTAAAGAAGAAATCATTAAAACCGGTTCGGCAGAACTCCATAACTAAGGAATATGCTAAATCCCAATTTTTATAGATGGGGATAAGACGTTTTAGCCAACGATGCTCAAAAACATTGGCCGATAAAGTGTTGAACAGGGATGGAATATACCAGGTGTGTCGGTAAGTCTTTTCCGGTTTTTCTAACAGATGTCGCTAGCCATAAGTATGCAGTGTTATGACTTGTGACATATGTCATTTTATTCTACTGACATTAATCTTCAAAACTACACAAGTTACGTTCCGTCAAAATAACAACGTCATAGCGTTGAAGCTGTTTGAAAATGTCAAGTTTTGTGCCTGAAAACGTGCATTCGCGGCACGCATTACTTTTTTCTCTTTAATCAAAAGAAAAAGGCCGCTGAAAGCCATCGTTTGCTGGTAGAGACTTACGGTGATCATTCCCCAACCATAAAAACATATGAAACGTGGTTTCGACAATTCAAAAGTGGTGATTTCAACATCCAGGACAAAAAACGTGTCTGGTGGGACCAGATTGGTGTCGTATATTATGAACTGTTTAAACCTGGAGAAACAGTTAATACTGATCGCTACCGACAACAAATGATCAATTTGAACCATGAATTGATCAAAAAACGTCCGCAATACGCTGAAAGACACGGTAAGGTGATTTTGCAGCATGACAACGCGCCGTCTCACACAGCAAAATCAGTCAAAGAAGTGTTCAAATCACTTGGATGCGAAATATTACCGCACCCGCTGTACTCTCCAGACCTGGCTCCATCTGACTACTATCTTTTTGCATCGATGGGGCACGCGCTTGCAGAGCAGCACTTCGCCGATTTCGAAGAAGTGAAAAAATGGCTCGATGAGTGGTTTAGCTCGAAGGTGAAACAGTTCTTTTGGGATGGCATCCATAAATTGCCGGGGAGATGGGCAAAATGTGTAAAATCAAATGGACAATACTTTGAATAAATAAATTTTAACTATCCATTGTAAATAACATGTTTTCGTTAGCGAAAAAACCGGAAAAGACTTACCGACACACCTGGTAAAGGCTAACAATTGTTTGATCATGTACTGAATGGGTACAGCAGGACGGCAGCCAATGAGACTATTGTCAAACTTCTTTTTATATTATAAATGATTTCAAATTGTTAACATACATAGAATTGTGGTTTTGATTCAAAAAGAAAATTTCCCAACAACACAAGCATCCTATTTTTAATTCACAACCCCACCTATGGTATATTTTAGCAATTATCAAGACAATAAAAATTTATATCCGTGTATTCATTTAACAACATCTAAACACAAACCAAAAATTTTATATACTATAATATACTCCAGTACGACTAGATAAATATACGGTTGGGTTTATGTTGCAGAGAGTGTAACAGAGGTGGTTATATTTGTATACATCCGAAAATGGGACGTTCATGTCCGTATCCTATTAGTCTACCACTCGATTGATTTATGAGCCAAAGTTCCGACACAAAACTTTGTACACCGACACAAAAGCCCCACTTAGTCAGGATAGTAACCCTCTGCCCCAAACACATTTCGCCTTTGTGTATTCTTTCTACTACTGAATCTTGAACAAAAACGGATATATTTCCTTTATCATACTGTGGCACAACTAAAACACATTGAATGCATATCGGTAAGTGACCGAAAATCAGAATATTTTATTTCAAGTCACATACACCAAACACATACGTTCTCATCACATATGGCTATCGAAATATCTTCCCAGAAACAAAAAAAAAAGGAAATAAACTTTCCCTAAAATCTGTGGTGCATACTAAACATGCATTAGGTAGGTGTAAGTTTGCCTTAATGGCACTGATCCATCTATTCCACAATTGCTATGGTGCCAGATACTTGTAGATACTCGTATATAATCCATTAGAGACTTTCGAACAGTATATGGAATGTCGAAATTTAATCTAAAAAAGTTACACATGACTATTCCGGGCTTTAACCTCAGCATGATAAGCTTCTCGTAGTTCAGAATGTTGTCCAATTTCTACCAAATGAAACCTCAGATTTAAAGTGATTGAAGTGAAATCATACCAAACTTGTTAGCCCTTTTATAAGGATTGTTGACTTTTTTTGTGGATTAAAGATTAGTTTAAATATTTCTTTTGATCAATATGGATTTAATTTATCCTCTTGTTAACTGTATAATACTGGTAAAATATTACAGGAAGAAAGTTTAATCTTCTCAACAAACTTTTTCAATTATGATAAAGGTCACATTTAAAACAATATTTAGCCACTAAAGTCACAAATCACCAGAGGGAAACTTTAAATGTATTTTTTAAAAAATGAAGTTTTGAACATTTTAATTAGCGATTTTGCGAACATTTTGTAAAAAATTAAAAATGTTTTTAATAAGGAAAATCCAATCATTTGATGTGTCTGTCTGAATATTCACTAAAGGTAGGGGGACTCCCATAATTGTAGGGGAAACATAATTTTGCTATATGAAAAAAAAACATAATAGTATTTATATTAGATTTATGCAACACAACTTGTGAATTTTTGTTATATTAAGCGTTCAGCTACAGTTTCGGTTCGGACAAGTGGAACGTATCTACCGCGCAGTTGGAGGGATTACTGTATAATAAAGTATTTATGGCTATTCTCGAATCCAAATTTAGAACGTAAAACCACGGCATAGAGACAAACAAGGTATGCTGTAAACTCAAATCTGACGTTTCGTTGCAACGTCACTTGTGCCGTCATGTGCAGAAGGAATTTTGTATTCTGGATGGCTTTTTTTAAATTTGTGCGATTTAAATAAGATATTTGTAAATTAGTAGACTGATTGCATTAAATAGTGATCAATAAACATAAAAATTAATTAAAAAAAGTCGGCACAAATGACGTCACACCTGACTATCAAAAGTTTACAGCATACCTTGGTTGTCTGTATGCCGTGATTCTCTCTCTCTCTCTCTCTCTCTCTCTCTCTCTCTCTCTCTATCTCTCTCTCTCTCTCTGTCTCTCTCTCTCTCTCTCTCTCTCTCTCTCTCTCTCTCTCTGTCTGTCTCTCTCTCTCTCTCTCTCTCTCTCTCTCTCTGTCTCTCTCTCTCTTTTTCTCTCTCTCTTTAGGAACTACAATCGGTTTCCGGTCTTGCCCTGCCGCAAAGTCTCTCGCCAGAAGTCCCGGTCACGTACCGATGTCCTCCAATTTTGCATCCCAATTCTCTTCACGCCCTGGTCAACGCCGACTTGCCAACTGAGGTTGGGTCTTCCTCGTCGCCTTGTTGTTTATAACTCAATTAGTATTCTGATATTCTGAAATTCGCAACGAGTAATTTTACCCTCAGAACGTTACTACATCATACGTAATCGAACAGAAGTGAAACGCAGCGGATTCCAGAATACAAATTGAGGGGAAATCGAATAAATTTAACGCTACTTCGGATTCTAGAATAGGCATGATTGTATTTATTAAAAATTTCGACCTCTTAATTTTGCCTAAAAAACATTTCCGGAGCACTCCTGAGTCGATTCGAGCATTATTACAAAAATGTCTTTCTGTCTGTTAGCCTGTGTACAAGATTTCTCAAAATCTATTAGAGCTGGAACCCTGAAATCCTATCAACATTTGGTGGAGATCCGTTAACTGGAAGTAACCAAAATGGCGGCTTTTTAAAAATTGCAATTTCGTTTTTTGCGATTTACTCCGAAACTACGTGTTTTGCAGTACATTTCCGTCTTTTCCTACGACTACATATCTCAAGCCGTTATCGAGATATGCCGTTATTTAAAAAAAAATGAGTTTTTTCAATTATCTCGAAAAATAACGGGTTTTTAGTATGAAAAGAATGGATAAAAATAATATTTGCAACAATTTTATTTTTTACAACAGAGAGATGAACAGACAGACGGACTGACAGTTAGATAGATAGACAATTTTTAGCGATGTTTTCGCCTGTCTTACATAAAGAAAGGTATTAAAATCACTCCAAAAACCGAAATCATAACACAGCCCGCTCGCCCCTGGACATATGCCCATCGACTAAGTTCGATGAATCAGCAACTTGTCTATTATTTTGTATCCCAAAGCTATTATCGTCCCATACGCGGTTTTGAAAAAAATGGACCGTTTTCTAGATAATCGCTAAAAACTTACCATTTGTTGGGGAGAGGGGGGAAGGAGTGGTCCGATTGAATCTTGATGTATTTAAAATTTCGTAGAATCATATGCTAAACACTTTTAATCTATAAATTTTTTCGAAAAAATCAACCGTTTTTGGAGAAAATTGCAGAAATTGTTGACATTTGTATGGAGAAGAAGGAAGGGGCGGTTCGATGTTTCCCATTTTCGGAAGATAAAAGCCTGGTCTATGACAAGTTTCAACTTTCTACTTCAAGTTGTCAAGTTTTATAAAAACTTTCAACATTATACCCACTTATTTTCATCATTATAAGATTTTTGTGTAATTCCACCGTTAGGCTGGTCAAGCTCTCCATGGAAAATTTACGTACACTAAAAACAAATGAAAATTTCAAAAAAAAATTAACGAGTTTTCAGTTTTAAAAAATCACGCCCACAAAAATATTATTAAAAAAATTGAAAAAGAAAGGCTTGAAAAATTTTATTCGAAGTTGAAATTGTCTATTTTTAAGCGTGGATGTGTAGAATGTAACGGTCCTAGAATCGCCTTTGATTATTATTTTTCATGTCGAATATTTCCTTTAATGTCATTCATTCTGATCGGAAATATCACCGATAATAATAAAAAAACACCCTTTAAATAAAAATAAAAATCCGATTCATCGTGTTTTTTGTCCTTACAAGGAGATTATTGTCAAAAGTTCGAAAAACCTGTAAAATCATTCCAAGTCAAAAAAAAAACACTCACATACTTTAACCGAATTTTCGTATTAAATTCTCATAAAAATGGCAATAAAGTTCACCCCTCCGAAAGTGAGAAAATGAATGAAACAAACAAAAAACTTACCAAGTATACAATATAAATCTATCGGCACGTCATACCGAAAATAGCTCTTAAGTCAAGGCAATGTTTTTGTTCTAAGACCCACAGAAGACTGCGAGATCCGTCATAAGAAAAACCATTATGGCTACATGAAAATTCCTTGGAATGTACGAAATTATGTATGTAGAAAAATATGATGTGAAAAATTCGCTATAATAAAGGCATTTATCAATTGTCGTTTACAAGTTGATAAATTGACGGAAGTCACGGCACAAATGGCTCAAGGAAACGGAAAGAAACTTTTTGTTTAAAAGGGACTTAATGCAAGAAATTGTAGATATGCTATAAAGGGAAGCTAATAACAAAAAAAAAATTAAGGAGCAAAAAAAATGTTACTGTGAACAAAGTTGGTAACTAGTTAGGCGTGAACAGAAATTTATTACTTCGATTATCCGAACGTTATTTACAGAATAATAGCCTCCCTATATTTACCCTTCAATAAAATCGTATTAGATTTCAGTGTGACGACGAAACAACATTCGTGGAATAATATCAAGCCATTATACCATCCGCGGTTAATCGACATATTTCCATTGAATATTATTTATAGGGTTGTTTAATGTACGCAGCAATGTTGTATGAAAACGGATTGCAGTTAAATCCGCCCTGTTGCTTCTTACAAGCAAATCCCTCAAATATTAATAATTCTTCACAAGATTTACATTTTAATTGCAGTTTGGTAAATTAAACATTGAAATTTTATGGTTTTTATGGCAAGCAACAAACCTAAATGGTAAATTGTTCTAAGTAGGAGAAAACGTAAAGACCAAACAACCATCAATGAATTTATTTTGTAGAACCAGTTTGGCGTCAGATGGAAAAAAACATGTAGCAAACATACGATTTTTTCGCATTTTCGTATATCAGAAATCTTCAACTATTTTAACAAAAAAAAATAAAAAAATTTTTTTAAAAAAAAGCTTTTATTAAAAAAGAATGCACTAAAAAGAAAAAAATAATTTTCTGGACGCTGTGTATCACAAATATAAAAGCTTTTTAAAAGCGAGATAAATTTTTATTTTATTGTTTTATGCTTTATCTCGCTTTTTAAAAGCTTTTATATTTGTGATACACAGCGTCCAGAAAATTATTTTTTTCTTTTTAGTGCATTCTTTTTTAATAAAAGCTTTTTTTTAAAAAAAATTTTTTTTATTTTTTTTATTTTGTTCTTTTTAGTCTTCGAATATATATCCTTACATTTGAGATGTCCTTACAGGCTTTTTAACTTGAGAATCGTATTCAGCGACCCCAAAAACCCCCAGAATAGATTTTTTTCCGGAAAATTTGGAGAAAAGGATAATCACGTTATCCTTACAGGACCTTCCGTTATCCTTACAGACTTTTTAATGGCAGATTCGAATTTAGCGACCTCAAAAACCCCCAGAATAGAGTTTTTTCCGGAAAATTTGGAGAAAAGGATAATCACGTTATCCTTACAGGACCTTCTCTTATCCTTACAGACTTTTTAATGACAGATTCGGATTCAGCGACCCCAAAAAACCCCAGAATAGATATTTTTCTGGAAAATTTGGAGAAAACGATAATCACGTTATCCTTACAGGACCTTCTCTTATCCTTACAAGGACGAAGTAGAGAAAATATTGTATTGTCATCGGACTTATATAAGTGTACAAAATTTCAAGTGAATCAGATGAGTGGAAGTGGGTCAAAATTTGATTGCAAAATTTGACCCCGACAAACAAACAAACAGACAGACAAGATAGCGAGCTAAATAAAAGCTTTTAAAAATCTATAAAATTTTAACTGTACTCACCGTCTTTGGAACTTTATCCCAAGTTTTCTTCAGACGATAGATCGCCGCATTTGTAAATGCAGCACATATTTGTAGTACTCCATTAAAATTATGTAAGCAACGGCATATATCAGCCACAGCTGTCCATTTCTCGATAGCTGCAACACGTGACGCCATATTTGTTCTGCAAGAAGAAAACCAAAATTGAAATTTTCAGGATTATTTTCAAAAAAAAGTATTTTTTTTAAGTGTTTCTAGTTTATGGGACATATCTATGAACGACAGCAGGATAGTATGCAAAGGGGTGCATTTAATTGTCTGATTACCTTATTTCTGTGATATCATATATGACAAAAAGCAGTGGCGCACCCAGGATTTTATTTGGCAGGTGGAGTCAATTAAAGAAAACTAATTTAACACATTATCCTATAATATAATACGAGGAATGTCTGTCTGTCTATCTGTCTGTCTCTCTGTCTGTCTGTCTGTCTGCACAAACGATCTCGAAAACCCCCCTAACAATTTTCACGAAACTTGGTGGTTAGGGATTTTCGGGGACAAGGAATCGATCTAGATAGGTCTCACCTCTGAGAAAATCCCCCCTCGATACCTCTCGCCGGGTATCTTCGAATTGGGTGCTGCAATCTTAATGAAACTTGACAGTATTACTAAAGGGGCTAAGGGCTTTCGATTTTTCCACTACAAACCTGACTTTTCCCTCCCCCCGATACCCCTCGCCTGGTATTTTCTAAAAAAAGTGAATTTTCAATCACCTTTTATGGTATTTTTTCGATGCGCCGCAGGCGAAAGAAGAAGTTACGCTTGGAAAAAATGAAGGAAAACACGATGAAGGTAAAAACTTATGGAGAAACTCCGTCACAGACAAAAATTTTTGGTTTCAAGACTAAATCGAATAATGCCTAAATCAGGGACTGTTCCGGCGAATGTAAGGATAACGTGAATATCCTTTTTCCCATTTTTTCTCGGGAAAAATTGGCATTAGGGGGTTTTTAGGGGATTAAAGGTCCTATAAGGATGACGCGAATATCCTATTTCCGAGTAAATTAATATCAAAGGGATTTTCTATGTCGCTAATCCTGTATCTCACAATAGAATTTGAAAATTCGAAACGAAAAGTCCTGTAGTGATAACAAAAATATCCTTTCTTTCATTTTTTTTCCAGATAAAATTAGCACAGGGGGTTTTTGGATCGGGAATTTCCAATCTCAGCAAATTAACTATAAAGATAAAAAAAATCATCAAAAGGAGGATTTTGAGGTCTCCGAGCATGGCTCGGTCTTCCTGGTACTTTATTTTAAATCATACAACACTTCAAAAAATAGTTCCGCGGGCGATTTTTTTTTTTAAACTGAGTGTAACATAACTTAAAATTATTAAATAGAAATGCGCCGCGGACGAAAAGTTTTACAGATCAAAGTCAAATCTGGCTTTAAATTAATGGCTAAACATTTCCCAACTAAAATCTAAAAAATATCATTATTTCATGATCCTTTTTCAAAAACGAATGTTTTTCAAGAAATTTTTGAAACACTGTATTTAAAAAATATCCGTTGTGATCAACACAAAAATTTCCTCTACAATATTTAGTTTCGGAAAAAAAATATGTAAGAAAAATCATTTTTTCAAATATCTTGAGAACCGTTAAAAATACATAAAAACGGTTAAGGAAAGTAATGCAGGAAATTTTATTTTCTTTGTATTTAATTACATGGATTCTTTTCATAATATCGCTTAAAACTTAATTTTTTTGAAATATGTCGAGTTAAAATATGCCGTTTAAGCAAAAATGTAGAAAATTTTATATCCTTTTAATTTCGTGATTTTAATTTTTGTTAAAAAGCGCATAGATTTCGAGAAAATATTCAAAAAACAATGTTTTTTAAAAGTAATTGTATGGGAGATACCCGTTATAGTTACCGTTACTTTCCCAAACATCAAAATCCAGCTAGGCTACTCCTTCCCCCCTGCCCGATACATTTTTTTTCTATTTTCACGACGGTGCGCAGTAACAGTGCACAATACTGAAAAATTGATTTAAAATATGATTTTACATAACGTTCCATACATAAAAATCCATTCTGACCAATCTTTTCCCCCTCTTCCATTCAAACAGATTTTTTTTTTTTCATAAAAAAATTTGTCTGCCCTCATATAAAGTATTGAACGATTGCCCTCTGGCAATTGTATATTTTCTCCTGTTTTTATTTTCGATTGTTTTTTTTTCTGAAAAATATTATTTTCTCTACATCATCACAAACAAAAACTGCAAAAATGTTTTGTTAGCTTGCGAATTTTTTAACTAGTTGAGCACTTTTCAATATTAATCTCGAGCTTTTAAATATTAACCTCGAACCCTGAACATAGAGGAAGAGCTAAGTTTCGAGATCACTTTACCCCCTCCCCTTACTCCACTCACCCGTCGCGCTACTTTTCCGTATGCCTATGTTAGAACCCTCATGCCAAATTTCAAGTCAATCGGTTCAGCTGTTTTTGCGTGAAAGAGGAACAGACAGACAGACACCAACTCATTTTTATATATTAGTATGGTGATTAATCACAGGTTTATCATGAATTTATCACAGGTTGATTACAAATTGATCACAAATTGATCACTAGATGTTTACTGAATATTCTAGAATTGATTACGATTTGATCCTTTGTTGATCACAAATTGATCATAGGTTCATTTCTTGCTGCTGATTAATCAATAATTAATTACGATTTAATTATTACTTGATCAAGGGTTTGTCAAGAGTTGATTTCTAATTGATCAAAAGTTGATCGCAAGTTGATCAGAAATTCTGGGTTAAATTTAGGCTCAACTAATAGCCGAAATATTGTATTTAAATTTTCTGAGAGAGTTATAATCCCTACCTTGATATTATTTCCGATGATACTAAGCGAGATCCATCATTAAAACGTTTTGTCATTAAAATTATATGTTCAGCTCTTTCTTTTTTATCAGCTTTCATCCAGGCTTGCCCCAGAAATTCCCTTTAAAAGATCAAATAAATGATAAATAGTAAATTATATTGGCATTAAACTCGTTTTTAGCAAAACGCAAATATTTTTTTACTGAACATAAAGGATTTCTCAACTCACTCGCTTCGAATCGCTAAAAATATTTGGTGATCAAGATATGTCATTTGTTCGGCGATTTCTAGGGCTGATAAAGTTTCAATACTTTCCTTACTAGGCACCTGGATATTAAATAAAAGGAATTCGTCTTAATTTTCTGTTTTTTTTTTTAAACGTCTTAATATGTTTTACCGTTGGGGGCGTTAGGATTATGTCTAATTTTAAAATCCCAATATCGAGATCCTCTCGGCACAATAATCGTAACAATTGGGATGCAGCTCTATGCTCAGATGGCAGTAAATTAGGACTACAAGTGATGTCATCTAAAAAGGCGATTGCTTGTGAGCGTAAAGTTGCATCCTGTTCAAAGTCCTGAAAATGCTTTGAAACCCAATGCCTAAAAATTTCAAAAAAAAAAAATTCCTTTGATTAGTGCATAAAAGAAGATTTAAAAAAGCCATGGAATTCTAGAAAACTATTTTTGGTTAATTAAAACTAATTCTACAAAAATACTCATTAAATTCGATTTATCAAACGAAAATTCGTTGATCCACGTACGTACCTTAACACATTTAGCACTCGCATTGTTGCAGGTGAACTAACCACGGATTCCTTTCGGTTCCTAATAGCTTCCAATTCGGGGGGCTCATCCCGAGGATTACTGGAAGCTGAGGTAGCGATTGCAAAGGCCGCCGCAGCTGTTGACGTACTGCTCCTAATCGAAATTAATTAAAAGTTTTTTAATTGAGTAAACTTTTTCAACCATATTAGAAAAAAAAACCAAAAAGAAATAATTGTGTTAAAAAAAACTAGTTTTCATTTTGGGTGGTAAGTTCAGAAAAAAAAATACTTAAAAACAAACTTTTTTTTGTGACTTTTTGATTTTTACACAAGTTGAAACTAAATTAAATTGATTTTATTTGAATTTCGTGAAATTGGAGAACAGAAAAGTAATTTTTGATATGTTCAAAACTAATTAAACAGTTAGAAAGAAAATTGTTTTTTTTTTAGATAAAATTTAAGGTGCGACTTTTTAAATCGGGGAGATTTTTACTTATTGGGGGTCACTACTATACTAAATACTTATGTGAGGGTGCTAACTAAATTACCCGACTAACATGCTTGGTGTATGCCACGTATCTGCTACTATATCATTTACGCTACTAGTGGCAGATACCTGCAGTACACCGAAAATGCTAATAGGGTAGATATGTTTAAGGGAAATTGAATAAATTTTGGAGCAAACTAAATACCAAGGTTTTTACTAGTTCCAGTTATTTGCTTGTGCCAGAAAAGCTTTTTTTTTTTAATCTAATTTTTTTTTATACATTTATAAGCAAAATATATTTCGGATTAATCCTGATTGAATTCTTTTATGTACAGATGGTGGTGGTTGATGTTGGAAAGTGTTTATTTTGTGATCCAACCCATTCTATCACGATGGTGGTGAGTTTTACCAGTTAAACCATTGATTGGTTTTATACAAATAGGAAATTTGCGTTCAGTGCGTAGGTGTTTGTTATTTCACAGCTTTTTTTTACAGTTTCTAATGTGGAAAATCTACGTGTGAGCTTGATATCAATCGTTAATAAAAAAGAAGGTTAAAACACAAATAAAACATGCATTCTAATCAGTCAAAGTTCATGCAAAAAGGTTTTTAAATCACTGATCAAAATATATTTTTGTTTACTGTAAATATCAGCAATATTTAAGGGAATAGACGAAGAGAAGGGGAGAAGGCAGTGTTGCCGAAGACCTCAAGCCCAAAATCGCTGAAATGAGGAAAAAAAATCTCAAAAGTCTCTAAAATTATAGACAAAAATCGCTAGTTTTGAGACTTTTTTTAATGCATATTTAAACATATATCTTGTTTTCAAATCGCTTTTATTCTGTGTTTTTAACAATAATAAAATATAATAATAAAAAAAAAAAACTTTGTCTTCTTAAAAAACACAAAAATAAAAAATTGTTAAGTTCTTCTTAGAAAAATAATAACTAAATAGACTTCAAGTCAAAATATCTACATAAAATTTACTCACATCTGAGATCAAAGATTTATTTATGTCTAAATCCACTGTTGTTGGGTCTTAATTCAATTTTCATTAATTTTTTGCATTTTTATCAAATGTTCTTGTGTAACATAAATGTAAAAAATTGTGAAATATGATGTTTATTAGCAAAACACAGTTTTTTTTAAGAAATTTTTGAAAATCGCTGAAAATATCCGAAAAGTCCCCAAAAGACCACTAAAATCTCAAATCTCAACACGTGCTTTTTAAGACATGAAAGTCGCTAGAAATGAGACAAGTCGCTGAAAATGGCAACACTGGGAGAAGGGGAGTTATGTCCATATTTTTATTGATTCGGGTATCAGAAAGAAATGACTTAATCCCCCCCCCCCACCACTCATTCACCCCTTCCCCTTCCCCCTCCCACCAATCGCCCCCCAATCGGTATTGACTCCGGCATCGCGCGGGTGTTCAGGTTTATGAAAACCCCCTTCCTCCCTGCTTCGATTCCCCTCATCTGATAACTTTGGATAGGTTCAAGCGATTATGATGCGATTTTTTGAAATGGGTACAGAATCTCCCAAACAGACCATTAATTTATTTAAAATTATTTTTTGTAATAAAATTTAAACAAAAAAACTGCCTTTAAAATCCACGAAATTAAAAAGTTTTTAATCATTTGAATTGTAAATAGTAATAGCAAAACCAAGACACAATAGAAAAAAGGATATTTTACAAAACAGGGAAAAAATTCGTACCCCTCTTTCACTGAAAATTAAATGTTGTAAAAAATTCTTCATGCACTTGTTTATAATTTGATCCCATTTTTATAAACTTTCCCATTCAATATTCGATATAATTTTTATATTGCGCTTTTTATCAATATTAAACGAACATAAACTTCCACTTATAACTTCGACATTTTTATCAATTTTCAGAATTCATGCGACTAACATGAGAAAATTCATTTTGCCCCAAGGTACAATAAAGTTCGCAGACAGGCTTTTCATTACAAAAAATAGGGATAACAATTTCGAATCATTTGCCCTCAGTTGTCTGGCGGCGTGAAAAAAAAATCTTTTTTTTTTTTTTTTTTTTTTTTTTTTCAAATCAAATGTGGCTTTCTGTTTGCAGTTTTTTGTTGGAAAACTATGCAGAGAATGGAATGAAAAGTTTACCCATGGGTTATTAAAAGTTTGAACACATGCTAGGAAAAAATGAAATCGTTTGATGTCATTGTGTTGTCTTTACGGTTGCATGTAAAAAGTGTGCTCAAATTTTATCCAAAGAAGACTTTTCATCAATAGAATCGTTCAAAGATTAAATTTTTTGAAGGGAATCTTTTACCTACGGCTTTACAATTAAGAATGAATTATTTATTTTGAAGAAGGTTTGAATTTAATAACAAAGTGTGAATGTAATTTCCATTTTTTCTATACAACATACTTCAAACAATTCTTCAAAAACGATCATTTTATATTTTAAATTGTATATTTTTCATAGAACCTCTTGTGCAGCTGCACGCGCGCACGACTTCTTCCTTGAGCCACACTGTTTTCGTACAGTAAAGTTTAGGAGTTCTTTCATTCCGCGAACAACAAAACTTTGGAACGATTTACCATCCGATTTCTCCCGCATCTCTTTCAATATTTATTTCTTGAATTCACCATCATCAATTGATGTTTTTAATTTATGTGCTTTGTGTGCTACTCCTGCAACAAATTCTATGTCTTCCAAATGCATTTTAATTCACATAAACTCTTTATTTCCACTTTATTTGAAATAAAAATAGTGAAGCGTGTAGTTCTCACGAAGCGTTATTAGGATTTAGCACAGACGCTTCAAAGCGTTCAATTGTGAAAGCGTGCTTGGTGCGCTGAAATGTCAAAGCCTACGAACGCGTTGACGCGCCATTGTGTTTTCGCTATAAAGGTGTTGCCAACCCTGGAATTTGCCAACAAGCACCGTAGCTCAAGAGCTAAGTACGGACGTCCAACGCGAAAGACCGCATTGCAAGTGGTTTCGATTGAATAAATTATTATTGTTACGAATTGGTAATTGTCTTTTACTCGACATAGTCCCCGGGGTTTTCCGGGTTACAACAAAAGGGTCTTCCCCTAAACTCTGGCTGAAACTATAAAAAGAAAATTAGTGACCATTGAAAGCAAAAATAAAATGTTTTTCTTTTCCCTTTCCCTAAGCAGTCAAAATTTTAACCGAATCGGTCGATTGGATTTCAAGTTAGAATTTTACCAACCCTGTTTTTCACAATTTTCTCAAAAACGGTTCGTGCATACAAAAAATATGGCAAATTTTGTCCAACCTGTCAGCCGAGACCGTGATTCTTCTGGGTTTAGTAAAAGTATGGTGGCAAGCTCAGATTATGTCTAAGACATCTTTTCGCACCTTTGAGGGCAGAGGTCGTTTGCGGTAATAAGACGGCCATAATAAACCCGAGACAAGAAAAAATCCGTCACGAGGGGAGAGGGGGTCCGTAAAGCATAAAATCATCATGACGCATTTTATGGGCATCAGCCTATTTATATTTAATGCAGCAAAAAGTTCTTAGTCTGCAAGAGAATTAAAAAAAATGAAACAAAGTTAAAGCTTTTTGCCCTAAATTTAAAAAATATGTATTATAAAAGGACCGTTTTAAATCTTTCTGATAGAAAAGCAGATTAAATCTTTCTGATAAAAATATTTGATCAGTGAAAAATGTATATCAAATCCAATGTTCGCAATCAAATGCAAAACATGCAAGAATAATAACAAAAAAACATTAAAAAATCGGAGGAAAAATCAACAAACATTTACTGACAACCATAACAATGTCGAAGTCATTCAAATATTTTGATATATATTTTTTTGCAATGCTTTTATGAGAACACAACGAGCAGAAATGCTAAAATACTCAACAATCATTGAATATTATAATGCAAAGAATACATTTATGGAAAATACAGAAAAAAATTGAGAAAAACTTCACAAAATAAAAAACTCTACATGAAAAATTCATAGAAAAATAAAGCATTTTTGACTTACCAAAGAGGATCTGGTCCCATACTATATATAGAGACAGAATACATTAACATAACGTGAACAACAAATATTAATCACAGATGTAGTATAATCATATGTATTTTTTCTTGTCATTTTTTTTTTAATTTTTAATTATGTTTTTATGATAATTTCTGAGTGCATTTTTATATATAAACACATTTTCATTTCGGATCTTTAAATGATGGCATAGCAAAGTGGCAGGCAGTTAACCAGTTAACATCGATCCATATTCATGGAAGTAACATAATTTATGTTAACGTTAACGAAAAAAAAAAAATAATACAACCATTTCATATATTTTTCTTGTAAATGAAAAAAATATAACTTAAACGAGAACAATGTAACGACAAGACAAAATTAATGAAATTAAATTAAAAAGAAGTTAACAAACGCACACATACATATATTGAAACGAAAAAAACTCGATATTTTTTTATTCTTCTTGGCAAGTTTTTGCTATTTTCTCTTCTATGTTGCTATTTCCACAGTAGTGAAATATAGTAAACTAATAAATCTATAAAGTCTACGCCTATTTTCACGACTTAAAAGATTAACTCCTCGATGAAAAACATTTTCCACAATATAAGTATATATGTTTATCTGCATGTGTATATGTGGCAGAATCACGTGTTGTTTATATGTTCATTTTTGTTGTCATTTCGGTGTAAATACATGAGAAATCCTTAAACTCACTTATGGATAATTTCGTATCCATTTAAGGTTGGCTGGCTATCTATCTCGCCTTAAATGGATATTTTCACTATCTATTACCAATGTTTACATTAAACGATAAGTTATGTAAGACGATTTATAACTTTAAGCAAACTACTATTATAAATATATAACCATATAGTCCAAAATGATAATCTATACACGCATATATTATGGTATTCCGCTTTTAAGATACCAGTTGGTTCTTGTCCATAGAAATGTACCACAAAAATAGATTTATTGGAATTTTTAGAGTCCACAATAGTTTAACAAAATATTATCAGTAGTTTTTTTTTAATTCACTTAAAAATCCATCCTTAAATAAGAACATCTTTACTAATTTAAATTTGATTATATGTCGACCGTGTAATATTATTTGTATTAGTTTGGCGGGCTTAGCGGTCCAATTTTAGGAAATAAAACAAAAATTAATGTTCAATCTTTACTAATGTAATTTTTTTATTTAGGTATATATATCAAAGCCAAATTTCAATCACTCACTGAGAGTATCTCCCGAACCCAGGCCCGTAGCCAGCCTGAAGCCCCCTCCCCCCGAAATTTTGGTCCTTAACCCAAAAAAAAATCAGTTCTGAGAGTTCTAGAACCCCTCCCGAAACGAAATTCTGGCTACGGGCCTGCCCGAACCACCAAACCGATTGCCATAAAGAGTATCTCTCGAACCACCAACCCGATTGCCATGAAATTTTGCCCACAGGTTCGTTTCACCTCATAGGTACTCACTAAGAAAAAAAAGTCTCAAGGGGCTAAGTCTGGACTGTAAACTGGATGAGGGAATGTTTCCCACTGAAACTCGAATAGTGTGGATCGATCAGCATTGGAGAAATGAGCGTTTTACAAAATCCGAAACCGAAGGTCCTGTAAGGTTAACACAAAAATGCCTTTTCCAATTTTTTATCGGGAAAACTGCCATTATGGGGTTTTCGGGACCGCTGAACACGAATCTGGTGTTGGAATTTGAAAATTCGAAACGGAATTTTGTCCGTGAACACCAAAAATTTCAAAGGGACTCAGCTAGAGACTTGGAATTTTTGTCAGTTGCGTTTCTCGTAAATGGTTATGCTAAGTTCTTGAACGGGCAAAATCGGATCATTCCTTTCCCTTCTCCCATACAACCGAAACAGTTTTGTGAGTCATATTGAAAAATTTATAGAGGCAAAATGTGTTGGGAATATGATTTTACATAACTCATCCATACATAAAAATCCAATCGGACTACTTCTTTCCCCTCTCCTATACAAATTTCCTGTTTTCTCGAAAACTACGCATCGTATCGAAACATTTATAAATATGAAATGTGTTTGGAATATGATTTTACATAACTCATCCATACATCAAAAAACCATCGGACCACTCCTTCCCCTTTCTCCTATACAAATGAATTTTGTACAATTAACATTTTGGCTGTCATCATATAGAATATTTGACGATTGGCCTCTGGCAATTAAAGCTTTTCTTATGTTTTGTGTTACAAAAACCATCCTATATAAAAATTCAATCCAAATACAAGACACATGTCCAAATTTTTAAGCAGTATGTGCTCGCATGGCGAAATGTCTTCATTTATTTATTAGATTTTGTTCCCATTTTTTCTACTTTTGTATCCAGGATCAATAAACCAAATTCTTAAAGATATAAAATAAATTAATTTCCCTTAGCCACATAGCTAGCCGGAATCTATCTTGGCAATCAAAATGTGATAGCGTATTATCACGTTAGTTAATCACAATCAACATCGTATCCAATTCTCTGATTCCAAAATAATTTCATTCCAATTTTTCCACACATACGAGGGTGAGTCAAAAAGTAATGCGACAAATATCAAAAAATGTTTAACAAAAATCTTTAATGATCGATCTAACATTTTTATACTCTACTTGAGAATCATATAGGCGTATATTAAATTTAGTATACCGTTTGTAACCGTTAGTATACAATTTTCAGCAAACCAATCGTCGTGCACAAAAATGAACTATACCAGGGTGTTAGGAATGAAGACAAATTTTGATTTGTCCTTGTACGTCTGTCTGTCTGTCCGTCTGTCTGTGCGTCTGTTTACCCGTCTGTCTGTCCCTCTGTCTGTCCGTGAACATCATAACTTTGGAAAGGATTGAGCTAGAGACTTGAAATTTTGTATAGTTACGTTTCTCGTAAATGGTGAAGCAGAGTTCTTGAGCGGGCGAAATCGATCCATTCCTTCCTCCCTCCCCCATACAAACGAAACAATTTTTTTGCACAAAAAAATTATGCAAACAAAATGTGTTTAAAATAAGATTTTACATAACTTTTATATACATCAAAATCCAGTGGAACCACTTCTTTTCCCTCCCTCATGAAAATGAAATATTCTTTTCCTATTTTCTGGAAAACGGTGTATCGTATCGAAAAATTTATAAAAACGAAATGTGTTTAGAATATGATTTTACATAACCGTTCCAAACATCAAAATCCAAACGGACTACTCCTTCCTCCCTCTCCTACACAAATAGATTTCTTTGAAAAAAAAAATGCATTTCTTTTAAAACAAATGGATTTCTTTAACACGTTCGTGACGTTTGCTTTTTCAACTTTTTTTACATTTGGACATCGTTGGTACACTAGCGATTTGTTTTCTGGCGGTTGTACGCTATCGGTGGTACACGGTGCGTGTTTTTATATTACTTCATAAAATACTGACAATTTATGTTAAAACTATGTTTTTATACTTACGAATGTCAGGAATATTCAAAAATCTATTGCACTATGCATGTACCACCAGTGGTACACGATGTCACGAACGTGTTAAAAAAATGGATTTCTTTTTTCTGTCCTCATATAGAGTACTCGTATTTCACGATTAGCCCCTGACATTTTTACCATTTTTTATGTGTCAACATACGTTCTATACATATCAACACGCTTTTGAAGATGATGTTTCCACCTCTCCAGTCCTTTTCAGAAGAATCCTGGCGGCATTTGTTTCCGCCAAGTCAAAACAGATTTTTTTGCTTTTTCCAAAAAATCAACACTCTCATATTTATGGCTAATTTTTAAATTTGGACAGAGAAAAAAGTCTGAAGGGGCTAAGTCTGGACTGTACACTGGATGAGGGAGTGTTTCCCACTTTAACTTCAATAGTGTGGATCGATCAGCATTGGAGGAATGATTGTCATGGTGAAAAATTATGGTAAATTAACAAATCTTTAAAGCCGCACTGACTAGATCAAGCCAAGCGAGAATCTAGAAAGGTGTTAGCATCCGTTTTCTACTATACACAAGTATAATGTAAGATAAAAATGTTTACAGCTAAGACATTTCCCTTTCAATTATAGAACTAGTCCCAAAACTTTTTGATTTATCCTCATATATGGGCTACATCCTTTCGATTTTAGTTATATTGCTTTATTCTTGCTTTTCTGGCTTGCCTATTTTGTAACTTTCTTGGAAAAAATACACAATATTGTGTTCCATAGATATCAACAGACATATGCGTCAATCTATTTATCTATCTAGCTATTATGTTAGATACATAACAATAGCGAATGAATAACTATAGCTATTATAGAATAGTGGTATAAAATCAACTAATCTATATCAATATATCTATATACTATTCGTATATATACAACTACGAAAATAAATTATTTATGTTTGTGCGCCAAAAACCGAAAATGGTTATATTTTATGTACGTGGAACATATATTACGTGACATGTGTCTCAGTCTCATGCTGGCAGCCATTAATTTAAAAGGGCAAACCAAATTAGATATTTGTCTTTACTTTTATTCAAAGTAAAACAAATATAACAAGGTCACGACCATTTGATAATATTGATGTTTCAACGAATGGGGTAGATACCTTTTTGTTAATTCACCCGCTTTCAAAGCTTTTTTTTACAAGTTTTGACATTTTCGGTATGCCCTAGATTGACATGACGAAAGAAGTTCAAGGTTATCGTTAGAAATTCTTAAATTTTCTGCCAATTTTCAGTGAAATTGTGTGTGAGTTTTGATTTGTCTGCTTTAGAAAACTTTCAACTGTATTTAATCGGGGGTTTTTTGTCAACATTTAAATTTGGGAGTTTTTTTACAAACAGGTTTTTTTTACATTCCACTTAAAGTGGTGGTAATGGTTTGAAGATTTTTCGTTGTTCTTTTTGATTAGAAAAGAATTCCATAAAAAATTTTATATCTACAACGAAACTGAAATATACTTTCGTAAACAAAAAGGTATATTTTAAGTGGGACTGGCAAAAAACGTAGAGCAAAAAGTTGAGAGCTGTAGCCACTTACAGCCCACCTACACCCAATAGCTATATTCAAGATTTAAACAATAACCATTAAAATCCGTGGGATGTGGAGAAAATATTTTTCTATTTTGATACTTAGAAAAACACCCTAATTTTACTGAAAATATCGTACTTTCAATTTTTTTCAGTAACCTTTCAGAAAAAAAACTCTTTATGAGAGAACAAAAATAACGGTAAATGAGAGAAAATCCCACGCCACGCCAATCACATCTAATTACAAAGGTAGAAAAATGTTCAGTTTTTCAAAGGTGGCAAACGAGAATATTTAAAACGTCCCACAGTAATCGAGGAAATACAAAAAGTATATCAAAAAAAAGGTTAAAAAGCTTTTATTTAATATTGTTTGGGCGTTGTTTATCAGAAATAAAATATTTATTTTATTTTATTTTTATATAAAATCTTATTTCAAAAAATTTTATTTTTAAGTTTTTTGTAATTATTTTATCTTTTTTAGTCATTCTGATTAGTATGACTAAAAATCCAAAATTTTTATGCCTTTCCCCACGCTTATACATACTTTTAGTCTTCGACATTGCCTTTGAGGTACAGACCTTACAGACTTTCCTTACAGACTTTTTGGCCACAGAATGAGATTCAATGACCCCAAAAATCTCCAGATGAGATTTTTTCCGGGAAATTAGACGAAAAGGATAATCATTTATCCAAACAGGACCTTCTGTTATCCTTACAGACTTCTTAACATTAGAACCGAATTCGGCGAGCCTAACCCCCGTCGCACACTTCAGCTAAGCTATGTGAGCGAGGCTAGCTATAGTTACATAGCTTAGCTGGGTTAGCTCACATCGTTGCACACTTGAGTTAAGCTATGCGGCGATATTTAAATAAATGTATGCCATCAGTTGTATGCAATTGGCACTTACACATTTATGTCCACAAAATACTACACTTTTGCAAAAACCGATTCTACACTGTATAACGCCGAAAGTGTGTATATTTGAGTATCAGCGATGCCAGCGAAGTAGTTCGCGTAGTTGAAGTCTGAACTACGCGAGCGAGCTTAGTCCGTCTCGCCCATGACTAGGCGACGTAGTTTCATAGTTTCGCTGAAGTGTGCGGTCACCAATGTAAAAGCTAAGGATTTTACTTTCAGCGAGAAACTTAGCTCACGTAGTTGAGCTCGCTTAGCTGAAGTGTGCGACGGGGGTAAAAACCCTCACATAAGATTTTTTTTCTGGGAAATTTGAGGAAAAGGATCATCGCGTTATCCTTACAGGACCTTCCACCGTAGAAATTTCTAGTTACGCCACTAGGTTAATTTGTAACCAAATTGTACACTATGACTTTCGAAGAAACTGAGTTAAAAGCAACATTTCCACTTCCCTTCAGGAATACATTATCCAAAATTTCTGTCCAATCAGTTTTATGTTTTTCAAATTAAAGTTTTTAAAACCAGGTAGGCCTTCGTATTTTTTTATAGGTGAAGCAATTTTCGTATATAAAAAATAAATCCAATGTAGGTACACTAAAACTCGAAAGAGGGCTTTCAACTTTATTTTCAAGAAAACTGGGAAAACTTATTCCATTTGTATGGGAGAGGGGGAAGCAGTAGTTCGATAAGATGTGTGGATGAGTTACGTAAAATCCCATTCTAAACACATTTTACCTTTATGATTTCTTCAATACGACTCACCGTTTTCGAAAGAAATGCAAAAAACTGTTTTGTTTGTATGGGGGAGAGGCAAGGAATGGTTCCATTTTACGCATTCAAGAATTTGACCTAGTCATTTACCAGAAACGTCGCTATACAAAATTTCAAGTCTCTAGCTGAATCCTTTCGACAGTTATGGTGTTCACGGACAGACAGACGAACGGATAGTCGAACGGACAGACGGACAGACGGACAGACGGACAGACGGACAGACGGACAGACGGACAGACGGACAGACGGACAGACGGACAGACGGACAGACAGACAGACAGACAGACAGACAGACAGACAGGCAGGCAGGCAGACAGACGGACGGACAGACGGACAGACATGCGGAAATCAAAATCATTTGTCATGCCTAATACCCTGGTGTAGTTAATCTTTGTGTCCGATGATAGGTTCGATGTATTACAAACAGAATACTAAATCTAATATACTCCTATATAAAAATATAACCTAAAAAAATCAAAAAAAAAATCCGATTAAACATTAAACAAATCATGTAGAAGCCAGTAGCAAACAATCAAATTCGTCAAGCATTTTGTGACAATATTTCTGTTTAATGGACAATTTCTCAAATTTGCCATTTCATTTGATGATCCCTTGTTGGTGATATTGTAGCACGATACGACGCCAACAACAGAAAATTCCTCTAAATAATGACCCCATAACTTCAAAGGGCGGAAAATTGTTTTACGAGTGCTACGAATTTTCCACAGTTGATTCTCTGCGTGTTTTTCGCACGACGAGAATCAGAAATACGAAATTAATTGAAAGGCGTTTTCTTTTTGATGTGAAAAAAACTAAAGTTTTTATTTTAATCTCTGAATTCTTGCAAAGTACAATAAAATCGAATTACTACGTAGATGATATAAAAACGAAATTTAATTTGGTAACAGGATTTTAATTTTCACAGACCATATTCAACAATTCTGTAAAATATTTAAAAAAAAAAAACACTTTAATAAAGTTTTCCCTGAATTTAATTTGTTAATATAAAAAATTACTTTGCTGGAAATGTATTTCGAATGGTCAAAATATATAGAATATATTCCCCAGATAAGAAAATTGTCGGGGATTCGCTTTTATGCTAAATTCACCCTGATTAACCTCTAAAACGAGGGTCGCAAACTGCCAGCATAAATCCACCCCATTTCTGTCATCCTCTCCGTGATGAGTGTTCAATCAATAACGAACGCTTTGAGTGCTCATTGCGTGACATTTCCCGAAAGCTTTTCCTTTCATAATAAATATAACAAGGCAACCGCCAGAATCATAATAGACGAATAATATTCGAAACATTAATACGACGAATAGCTTTGCTTTGTAGGAATCCAACAGGCTTCTTTTTTATAGGAAAATGGGGTGGTATTTTCTTAGAATGTGATAAATATTTCGTTGACAATTGATACACAAAAAATACACAGAAAGGGAGAAAAACTCACGACTTGGGATGGAAATTCCTCATTTTTAAGAAAATGTTGGCCTCTCCTGTGATTTTTCTATTTTTTAAAATAGAAAAGCGAAAATTTTAGCTAAATCGGATGATGGGTGGTGGGTAGGGGGAGTGGAGTTGTAGCTAAATTGCGGGTTTGGCGGTTGGAGTGGGAGGCGGAGGTAGTTATAAGAACTATAAGTGATACGCGAGTAAACGAATGCTCCAATTCTAGCTCTATGAAAAGGAAACGGAAAAAGAATCAAAAAGAATGATTCTTTTCGATTATTTTCGATTATTTTCGATTCTTTTCGATTCTTTACGATTCTTTTCGATTCTTTTCGATTCTTTTCGATTCTTTTCGATTCTCTTCGATTCTTTTCGATTCTTTTCGATTCTTTTCCACTCGCGAATCGAAAAGTAAATTATCAAGAATTAACTAAAAATCGATTTTAATTCATGAGCGAGCCAATCGAAAAAATAAAATTCTCTGTGAGAATCATTCGCGATTTTCATTTAATAAAAATCGGCTCGCGAACGATTCAAATACAAAAGAATTTTATTTTCGATTCGCGAACCAAATTTTTCTGTAGCTTGAAAAATTGCGAAAAAATGTATATAGAGAGTAGAAGAAAACCCAATATTAGCGTTAGCTATAACTCAAAAACCACTGCACCGATTGTACTGAAATGTTCACGCATATTTACTGACGAACGAGATATAAAATGGGAATTGGAAACACTGTGACAAATCAAACGTTTGCCATCCAAACATCATAACTTTTCCAGTTTTAAGCAAATTCATTCCTAAAAATGATTCGAAAATGGAGTTATTTCGCTCCCTTTTCCCATAAATCCATCTCCAGACTATGATCTAATTGTAGTTGTTCTAGAAAATTGCTATAGAACTGCTTTTATACGTAAAAGTTTTAAGTGTAGTTATTCAGACTATTAATAGTCACAATTTTCTTCATCTATATTTATTTTTTGTGTTGGGGAAATTCAAGGCGAAACACGATTTTCCCCAAAAAGTTAAACATTCAAAACATTATCAACAAAAAGGGGTGGCGAACAGAAATGTTTGTGCTAAAAGGACGATCAAAATAATTTTTGCTGATTTCCTCCCTTAATGGTAATGGAACAAAGAGTGAACCATTAGAGTTTCACATTCACATATATACAGAAAATGTTAAATTGAAACTGTCGAAGGGAATCTTTTACTATCCATTTTGTGTAATTAAGCGTGGACTGTGTCAATCAGTTTGCTTGCTCCTTTGAACCTCAACAACCAATGGGGAAGACAAAGTCCTGATTCACAATGTCAATAGAACCACTTAATGGGATTTCAAGAGATATAAATTAAATAACAATTTATCTTATTTAAGGGGATCTTCTAGTTTGAATTCTGTCTATATACGATTGTATGTGCCAGTCTTACTATAAAACCTTTTTCAAAAAGGATGAGAATAGAAATGTAGAGAAAACCGAAAAAAAAAACAGGAGACCGTACCGGAAAATGGAAAAAAATGAAAATGGAATAAAAAAATTACTGGAATAATATTTATCTCAGAGTTAGAATGCGCGTGTGTTTACCACTCACACACACACACACAGATGTGTGTTATATCTTAACAATAAAAGGAAAAGTTCGTTAATGGCTTTGAGGTTCTTACGTAAAGTTGTTGAATGTTTTTCTCACTTTTTTTGATGTGGTTGTGAGTAACTTTCACTTGTAGGAAAAACTTGAACTTAATTTTTCTTTTGGATTTCTTTATTAATTCTTTCTTTTACATTTGTTGTTCGTTTATACGAAAAAAAAGACTTTTCTAAGTTTCGGCATAAGATCTTTATACAAATGAATTAAATGGAATTTATATTTTAATTATCTGCGTCTACGAAACTTTAACGACAATTAATCAGTATTTGGTTTGAAAATTAAATTAAATGGTATAAAATTTTGAGTTGTTTTTAATTTCTGATTTCTAAAAAATAATTTATATGAATTGTTATCGAAAATTTACTATCCTTTCTACTATGCAGAGGCATAATGTAAGATAAAAAAGCTTACACCTAAGACATTTCTTTTTCAATTATAGACCAAATACTTTTTAACTCACCCTCATATATGGGCTGTATCGTTTTGATTTTAGTTATATTGCTTTATTCTTGTATTCCAGTCTAAAAAACAATTTATATGAATTATACTATCAAAAATTTTTTCTTTTTATTTTTCTCTTCAATAGAGGGAAAGTATTGTATTCAGGACGGAGACCGACTTGAGAGCGGGGACAGATTGAAAATTTCCAGTTCAGGCAAAATTATGGGGATGTCTGTGCATCTGTCTATCTGTCTGTCTCACTGTCTGACTGTCTGACTGTCTGACTGTCTGACTGTCTGACTGTCTGACTGTCTGACTGTCTGACTGTCTGACTGTCTGACTGTCTGACTGTCTGACTGTCTGACTGTCTGACTGTCTGACTGTCTGACTGTCTTACTGTCTGACTGTCTGACTGTCTGACTGTCTGACTGTCTGACTGTCTGACTGTCTGACTGTCTGACTGTCTGACTGTCTGACTGTCTGACTGTCTGACTGTCTGACTGTCTGACTGTCTGACTGTCTTACTGTCTGACTGTCTGACTGTCTGACTGTCTGACTGTCTGACTGTCTGACTGTCTGACTGTCTGACTGTCTGACTGTCTGACTGTCTGACTGTCTGACTGTCTGACTGTCTGACTGTCTGACTGTCTGACTGTCTGACTGTCTGACTGTCTGACTGTCTGACTGTCTGACTGTCTGACTGTCTGACTGTCTGACTGTCTGACTGTCTGACTGTCTGACTGTCTGACTGTCTGACTGTCTGACTGTCTGACTGTCTGACTGTCTGACTGTCTGACTGTCTGTCTGTCTGTCTGTCTGTCGGATTGTGGGTCTGTCCGTTGTACGTATCTTAAATAACTCGACAACGCGTTGACCTACCGACTTAGAATTTAATTTGTACGAAAATCGTAGTTTTCTATAAAATTTTGGAAAAGTAACGGTAACTATGACCCACATACTTTTTTTTTAAATCAAGTTTTTGGAACGAATTTAACAAAATGGCTTCAAACGTCCGCCATTTTGTGTTTTGTTTTTGAGTTTCCAATACCCGGTGCTAATTATTTTCGGAATATCTTTCATTTGAGAGTCCCATACGTTGGGTACTTCGTTTGTTAGATTTGGTCGTGTGCCGTCCGCCATTTTGTTTTTTCTAATTTACGAATACAGTAATCCCTCCAACTGCGCGGTAGATACGTTCCACAAAAAGAGCGCGCAAACCGAAACCGCGCACTGTGAACCCCACTTTGTATGAAATTTTGGGGTTAGGAACATGTTTTTTTAAACGAAAATTATAAAAAAAAAAACGCGCAGCTGCGAAATTTTTACCGCGCAGCTCGAAATTTTGGTCTTACAAACTTAACCGCGCAGTTGCGAAACCGCGCAGTTAGAAACCGCGCAGTTGGAGGGATTACTGTACTTGTTGTGTAACCTGTATTTCATTACTTGCTAAAAAAATCAAAAATTCTCGAGAAAATTAAGAAAACGAAGAATTAATTTATGCCAAAAATCATTGCCAACAATGAAATCGTACTCGTCGGGTAATTTAACTCAAAAACCGCTAGACCGATTGAGATAAAATTTTGGTCCATAAAAAAACTTCCACAAACAATGTGTTTTCCTTGTCTCACACAAAAGTTTAGTACTCTATTATTGTACCTCTCAAATTTTTAAAAACTGGAATCTAATCAAACTATATATGAAAACAAAATCCGTACAATCTATCAAATAAACACTCAAAACAGTTGCTTAAAATTTAACCACCGAAAACAATAGATAAAATTCACCCTCTTTTCATATTAAATATAATTTTTTTAATATTCCCACTTTGCATACACAAGTTTCAAGTGGTAAAACTAATCTCATAACGACATGAACCACAGGAAAGCATAACACTCAACACTTAATTATACGAAATAATGCCAAAAGTCATTTTGTAATCCAATTTGCCATCATATCTTGCCCCATTTTCAAGTTATTAAAGCATACTCCCCACAGCTCCGTTCTCAATTATCTCAATCATCAGGAATCCATAAAACCCCAAGAATCCATAAAACTCCCTTTGGCATTGAGTGTTAGGCAAAATTTTCGAAAATGGGAAAATAGATTCCATCCGTCACTTATCTTTTGCAAAATATCGCAACCACAAACCCAGACAAAATACACACACATAGGCATAGGGGTCGGGGCAGAAGTGCGCGGAGAATAACCAACTTAATGATGATGAACGATTAGCATATTAAGTCTTATCGAAATTTAATATCGGAAATTCCTCCCCTTCCCACCCCAATTCCGCCACAAAAAGGACATGATTCATCATTTTTCAATAAGATGTGACCGCAAAATTTTCCAATGTCGGTTTCCCTCTTTAATGTCCATTTCCCTCATTTTAACATAGATTCCAGAATATTTACCCCAAATAATATTTATATTGAATGTCGTTCCTATTTGGATTCGTAGCTAGGGGACTGACTTCTTAAGTTTTTCGCACCCCACTTTTCTTAAAGCCGAAAATCGAGGCAACAGGAAAGTTTCATTTATATACACACTTGTTGGAAAAATATGTAAAAGGGTATTTTTGTCAAAACAACATCTGGTAACTAGTCGTATAGTTGACCAATTTTAATTTATGGTCTAACCAATGGGATCAGTCCCTTTTTTTCTTAGCTTTAACGAAACAGGTTTGAAAAATGTAAACAAACCCAAAAGGGAGGCATCGAAACCGAAACGATACCATCATTATTTCGATAGTTTCAACAATTTTATGCTATTTTAATCTTCCAATATACACATGTGACCAAACTATGATATCATAGACATATTGTGCAAACTTATTATTGCATCGTTGACAATTTTCTAGGTAAATATCGGGTAAATGGCGGATATATAGGTAACCACATCAGTTATTTGACAATATCCGGAAATATTATATCCCCCTAAACTGAAAACCAACAACGAAACATATTTCAATATCATGTCAATCAATATCTTTGCAGTATGGACTCTATTTATACCCTGCATAAAATATCAACGTTATATAAGTGTTGTTCGCATAAATATCCATAATATGACGCTCATCTCTGCCGGATATGAAGTTAATATTCATGGCATTGTCACAAAATTCATGTTGTCATAAATGAATGCTAACCCAAATGCAACCGAAAATTTTCCTTGTTTTTTGATATTCCCCGGACAAGATATTTAACTCACCTACTTTTATGGGGCTGTTATGGAAGCTATTGAGAGGATATGACATTTTTGGAATAAATTCGTTGCATAGTTTTTATGACTAATAACTATGCGCTAGTCATTTACAAGTACCTACTCGTATATGTTCACATTACTATATTTTTATGGCAAAAAACCATTCCGAAATTGTTTTTGCAGTTATTTCAAGTAACTGCAGGGAAAAACTCGTGATTTTAGTCATTTTTACTCGTTAAATGGTCCAACTTTGAATATTTAAAACAAACGAGAAATTCAAAAACCGCAAATTTACATATTAAACTGGTTGAAAAAGGAATACTTTTTTATGTTGTAAAAAAAGACTGTCAGAATATTTTTAAAATATTTTCCGGTATCTCCAAATTTGCATCAAACATTTTCAAATTCAAATCTATGTCAACAGCACTGCAAATGCATTCAGGACCTAAAATCCCTGTAGAAAACTATTCAAAAACTCCCATGAAGCTTTCAAAAGCTCCTAAATGGCTTTCAAAAGCTTCAGGGCGGCAAAGCTTCGAAAGTTCTCAGACATACTCTACCACTGACAAACGATTTACGTATTTACATCTCGAAGCCGATTCCAAACTTTGTTGAAAGCTCTTTTTGGTTTTACTTTACACTCAAAATAGTTTTGATAATGAAAATTTTTTATATGAAATTTACGAATTACAATCGGAAAATTAAAATCGTTTTATAAAAACAAAAATATGCATTTCATCAATCGATATTTTATGGAATGACTGAAAATGCCTGTTTCAATTTTATTTTTTTATAATATTCATTTCTTGAAAACTATTAAGCATTGCATTGTATCATTACTCCAAATGAAAAACAGTCAGTTCAACTCCTCCCCCCCCCCACCTCCTCCCCGCCCCCTCCCATACCTTACGACTTTTCTGCCACGCTTCCCATATCAACATCGTCTGCTGAACTTAGAAATGCCATGGGACAAGATCATCTAGCTGAGCTAGCTTTTCGTAGCATTTATAGATAAGTATTTATAAAACCCGAAGAGATTGGAAACAGGCTAGCGAAGCTTCAGCAACGATTGAATTTAGTTTTGCAGTTTATCAGTTGTCCCATTTTTATCCAGACACTGTCATCTATTTAAAGAGTCCAGACGAAATTTTTCCGCTGATTTTCTAGGGCCGCATTATGTTTACCCGATGGTTACCCGAATTTTAAAAAATCCTCCGGACGCCCTTAAATAGAGGAGCGTAATAGTAGACGGCATGGAAACTCTAATTTTAAGGTGTATTTTGCCATGGCAGTTTAAGCTTTTCGCCTGCGGCGCAATTTTTGTTGCATACCAAAGGAATATTTTACTCGTATAACTAGATATTAACAAACAAAAATTGAGACGGACCTCTTCTCTTTGTTTGGTTTTTCCAAATTTCCAAGCATACACAAAAACGAATTTTATTTTTTTTTTAGAAAGGAGTTGAGAGGTATTTGACAGTTTTTGCCGAGCGCGTCTGTTTGCTTTGCGCTGCGGGCCGCAAGTTTAATTAATGAAAAACACAGCATATACCTATCATTGATTACTAGCCGCCTTAGCCCTTGAGTTTGGCAGCCTTGCATTAAAAAAAATAGTCTGAACGAAAAGAACTATGATAAAATTTGACAAAAATTGTGTAGCTTTCAACTTAAAGATATAAATATTTAGAGCATGTGCGAAATGGTCTATTTGCATGCTAATTCTAGACCGTTTAACACACGTCCTTAGACTAGGTGACATGTGTGAAAAATTTCAAATGTGATTCAGTTTACCAAAAATACCAAAAAAAAATTGCGGCCATAGTAGATTTTTCAAAAAATTTCGCCTGCGGCGCATTACTTTCTCTTATGTTTTCATGGTAAGTAAATTTTTAAGTTGAATTTCAGTTACAGTAAAAACTGTCACATTAATCTTTTTTTTGTGATGCAGCCTGCTGTTTAGTGTGGAAAGCTCAATGTGGCCCTTTGTGGTAATTGAATTTGACAGCTCTATTCTACACTCAGCAGATTTGGCTCTTACTATACCTCCTCCCTCCCCATATTATACCTATAAAGCTCTTGCAAAATTTTAAAAAGCTTTTTAAATAACCAACATTTTTTTACATATTTCTGTATAAAAATTGACAACTCAAATTTATATTTCGACCTTAAATTATGTCCCAAATTTTCTATAGACCCTAAAATTATTTTCAATACGGTAACATAAATTTAGGACAAAGACCCCAACTAAAACTCTTCATAAATCAGCCATTTACAAACACAACATATCCAATCCACTGAATTTTTCATGTTCGGCACTAATCGAATCGAATAAATTTATATGGCTGCAAATTTTTTGAGAATCCTTACAACAGCGATCCTAATGAATGGGAAAACTAGTGACCCATTTATCGATTTTAATTGAAAATTATCGAATTATCGGTATGTAAACTAATACCTTTCTCATAGTTTTGTGTAAATTTCAACACGGAACTTCCCATGTGTCGATAGAGCAAATTTATAGCAGCGTAAAATATAGATTGATTTTTCTTTCTACTGCATGCCTTGCAGTAGTATTAAACGAATTAATTTAATACTGATATAAAAATTCAATTCTTTTTTTTTTTGTACAAACCTGCGATGTGATTGTCTATATGAGGTGATAACGACTCCGACTTTACTAGAGCAATGGGTTATAGCGTCATGCTGCATTGAAGCTCTGGACGAGATTGTGCCAAGGGATGCACCACCCAATGATCCTCTGGGGGTTGTATAAATAGATGATGCCATGTCATCATCACTCTCAGAAAATCGACTGTAAATTTTATAAAATGAAAAGAAAAATTATTTTATTTTTTTTTCATTAATTTTCATTTCTGTCAGATGCACTTGATGGAATTTTCTTTACCGAGGTGGTTCTCGCTGAGGTGAGCAAAATGAATTTTTCTTTTGCTTTTCCGGTGTCTTCACCACTCGATGGGATACACGTGGACTACCTCTTTCAGCGCCCTAGAAATAAATTGTGCAAAAAGTTAAACTTTGTTGTGGTGTCGTTGATAATGAAATGGTTTTTAGTTAAACTCCAATTTTGTTAAGAGGCAGGGCTGTCCATAAATTACGATTTCCAATTCCTTCAATTTCCTCGTCGTGCTTTTCCACAAATTTTAGTGTTGGATTTAATATTGTCGTCCAACTACCGCATACCCCCCTTGCTCCTAAACGTGTGACGTATTTTATGGACAGCCCCTAAGTTATTTAAAACATTCTTCTATCTAAATTTCAAATTGTTCTGCTCCAATCAGAATTTTTTTGAAAACAAAGCATAAATCTGCACTTCTACAGAAAAAAATCTAAAGGATCAATTCTTTATTTTAATTCTTGACGGAGTTACCTATAGGAAGGATAAATAATGAAACATTTTTAATTTTGAATTTCTGACTTGCATTTTATCACATTATTTTAATTTATTTGCTTTTTAATGGTCAAAAATTCAGTATCTCCATGACCATATCATTAAATGACCAAAAAATTGGAAAATAATCAACAAAAAAATTACTATGGAAATTTTGTTTAACAACTGCAATAATAAATTACGAAAAATAAAAGAATTTTTCATGTTACATTTGGAGTGAAATTATTTTATTATAAAAGCTATATTTTTTACCTTTACTTTTTGTAAGCTCATTATTCATTTGTTAAAATTATACAACAGTGCATTTTGTATTATTAAAAAAGGAAAATAATGCTGTATAGTTTTTTTTTATTAATTAATAAATGCAATTTGGTTGAAAAATTGTGAAATTAAGAGGTAGGTACATGGATGTAATTATCATAGTCGTTTAACTGAATGTTCTTACTAAATATTGGGGAATGTTTTTACTAAATATTAGGGATTGAAGAAACATTTTTCACAAATTTTTATTAACTTTTGGGCGGTTACAAAAATGTTTCGCTGGGGGCAGGGGAGTAGGTAGTTTGTATAAGTGTGGATAATTTTGGAAAGCGCAGAGGAGGGCTTTAGTTGTAGGAATAAATGCTACATCACAATCTTTATGTATTATGAGAGTGTTCCACATTATCCGTATTTTGTTCTGACAAACCGTTTTCCAAGACTTAGCAGGGAAAACAAATATTTTTTTTAAATATACAAATATTTTTTTTCAAACAATCTTACAATAAAAATGGATGTTTGTTGGTCTGTTGGTCTGAGATTATAAAACTCAAAAACTACTGGACCGATTTTTACGCGGTTTTTTGCAAAATGATCTGCATTGCCAGAAACAGGTTTTTAGCTATGTTAAATTTTCAAAATTCAAAACGGAAGGTCCTGAAAGAATAACGCAAATATCCTTTTCCCCGTTTTTCCAGGGAAAATCGGCATTAGGAAGTTTCCGGGGTCGCTGATCACGAATCCGGTGTTGGAATTTCAAAATTCGAAACAGAAGGTCTTGTAAGTTAACGCAAATGTCCTTTTTCCAATTTTTCTCGAAGAAATTGGCATTATGTCCTGTTTCTAATTTCCTGTTTCTAATTTTGTCTCCGAAAAACTAGCTTTAGGATGTTTTCGTGGTCGCTGATCACGATTTGGATGTTGGAATTTCAAAATTCTAAACGGAAGGTCCTGTAAGCATAATGCAAAGGTCTTTTTTCAATTTTTCTCGAAGAAATTGGCATTATAGGATTTTTGGGGTCGCTGATCATGGCTCCGGCGTTGGAAGTTCAAAATTCGAAACGGAAGGTCCTGTAAGGATAACACAAATATCCTTTTCCCGTTTTTCCCAGGAAAAATCGGCATAAGGGGGTTTCCGGGGTAGCTGACCACGAATCCGGTGTTAGATTTTTAAAATTGTAAACGGAAGGTCCGGCAGGGATAACGCAAATGTCATTTTTCCGATTTTTCTCGCAAAAACTGGCTTTGGGAAGTTCTCAGGGTTGCTTATCACGAATCTGGTATTGAAATTTCAAAATTTCAAACGGAAGGTCCTGTAAGGATAACGTTTTTTACCAAAAGTTTTTAAATTAAGGTTTTTTGGCATTCTAAAATTCACACAAAAAATTTTAAGCTGGCAACGAAGGGTATGTTATTATTTTATAAAATCACAAGAAATCTACTGGATATAAGTAGAGAATCTGTAACTATACTTATAGTCGAGAACCACCATACCAAAGAAGCTAATCCAGTCATTTAAAAAGGAGCACGAAAATTTCCTCAAATCTCGTGAATTATTTCCAAAATGTTTTGTGGGTCGTAAAAACGGTTGCGCTAAGTTCCATCTTCGGTAAAAATTGTTAAAGTCCTGTAAGGACATTACAAATATCCTTTTTTAAATTTTTTCTATCAGCAAAATTGTCATTAGGACAAGTTTTTCGGAGACAAAAATTTTAAGTCGATGATTCGTGATCAGCGTTGATTCTATGAACTGTCAAAATTTAGAAATTTTCACCCGCATATCCTGTATAGGTACCGCTATTTCCTGATTTTTTCTTCCATATTCCCTGAAAAGTACTGAAAAATACTACGGCTCTATATTATAGTTTTGTCTAAAAGAAACCATGTTTATAACTAAGCCATATTGAAATACTGACCCCCCTTAAAACAATTAAAAACCGATTCCCTCATAGCACGTAACCGTACAGATTTCAGTGATTACGGCCCAAAATACTCATCATAAGCTCTTTTGTCATTTCACGTTAGCTTTTTTTAATTCTATAATTATGCAACTGCAACTCTTTGATCATAAATCCTCCACATGGGAAACTACTCTGCAGAGGCACTCTTCATCGGAAGCCCATAAATCCATTCACTCGGGGCGGTTGACAATTAAGGAGCGCAATCAATTCGCTTTTTGGGTTTATGATGGGGCGAACAAATGTGGCACCCTGCTAAGTGTTGTGTCTAGGATGATGTGGAACTTTTGGTTGCGGACTCATGCAATGCAAAGAGGACCGACTAGTAGTACCTAGACTGGTGTTAATGCCTAAGGGATGGACATTTGGAAAACTCGTAATGCTATTTTGGGGATGGGCACAAACAGAGAAATTCAATGGATCTATACGTCGTATGGTGGATACACCTTACCTTGTAAACGCCCCCCTCGCCATTAATCTGAAGGCTGTGACGATGCTGGCAGAGCGCCGCATGGGGTATCACATTGGCTCCGGCGCTTGGCCGCCGGTCTATTAGTAAATTCACTTTGGGTGGCGAAATAGATGTCGTTGGTAATTTACCCGATGATGGACTTGTTATGTCACGCTTACCACCGCTCGCCCCTGACCAAGGACCCGATGATGTCGAGGACGATTGTAGTCCCGTCGCCACCCCGCCCATTCCCGGTACCGCTATTGTTGCCGTTGCCATTGCCGCTGGAGCGACAGCTCCCACGACTGCAGTGGCTACGTTTCCAGGAGGCGATGCTATTGTTGTGACCGGACTCTCGCAAGGGGTGGTTGTCACCATGGGCGGCGGTGGTGGTAAAATGTGAACAAATGTCCTTTCGGGTGGCTGCTGTTGATTTATTTGCTGTGATGGTTGTTGTTGTTGTTGTTTCTGCTGCAAAACGCCTCCGCCGCTTACGCCACCGCCCGCTTCGTTATCCTTCTCGACGGCAATGCGTTTCGGATTGATCCGTTCCGGAAGGGGGCTGGTCGGCGCTCTGGAATATTTGAAATGTTTCGATTCTTCCGTTGGCGTTGTATCATCGGTCCTTTCATGACTTCCGGACCCAGTGGAACCCACCAGCGTAACCGAACTGAGATTCGACGGGGATGATGGTCCACTCATGGTGTTTTCTGGTTTTGTATGAAAATAAACAATTCATTTATCACATAGAAAATTTATTGACTATGAATACTGGTTCAAACGATGCCTGAAGGAGGCGCGAAAAAAAATTCCATACGCACAAACAAACATAGACGAAATTGTTAAATTGATCAGTTTTAGATTTACGTAGCAAACGTTTGCAGATTTTCCAACTAAATGAGTATTGATAATTAAGATGAGTCGAATGACTTTTGAATTTTCGAAAAATTTCTTCAAAAAATTGTATGCTTTAATCTGCTGTCAGGCATTTTGGATTTTTTTTTTTGACGTCTTATCTACTTTAACCCTTTCGAGACGGCTTTCATAATTTTTCATACTTTGCTGGGACATATATGTCCCAGCAGCTGCAAAAGAGTTAATCTGCTATCACGCATTTTTTTTGAGGCCTTATCTACAGCGCCTGAAAGCGCAGAATATTTTTCCTAAACACAGAAGGAGACCCTCGTTCAACGAGCAAATCAGTCTATTTAATTTTAAAACGCCTAGAACTAGGCAAAATATTTTCGTTTACCTAGAAAAAAAACACTGGTGTTTTTTTTATAAAATTTAAAAAAAAAACTCTCCTTCAGGCAATATTTTAACGAACCCTTACTAATCACATTACCAGTTAAAGTATCCGAACTGCTTGATGCGGCAATGGTTGTTGGTGGTACAGACAAAAGGCCAGGATCATCCTTGACATTGCTCGTAACGGATTCTGTGATAGTAGGTTGCGTTGGATTACTAACAGAACTAGTATGGTCGCGAACGATTATTGGACCTGTTTGTTCCGGTATCCACGTCAAAGTGTCCGCCGTATCCGTCGTCATGGTCGGCTGAACGATTTTTCTTGATCCTCGAAACTTCATGAATGATGATGAATCAGTGCTGCAGGATCGATCTCGATCAGCTCCCTCCGAACAGTAACCTGGGAAAAAATTAATTTAAGTTTTTTGTTGGAAAATATTTTTTTTTGTCAAATTTTTTGGGTTGTTTTTCTTCTTGTATACAAATTGTAAAAAATGGTTATTTTTATTATCCATTTTAATAGGGTACCGAGAATTATTTGGTAAGGGGTGGTGAGGGGAGGGGTTAATTGGTGGTTTGGCGTGGGTGGGAATCGGGGGAATTTATAAGAATTATAAGCGGATAAACGAATGCTCCAATTCTAGTTCTATGAAAAGAAAATGAAAAAATAATCAAAAGTAATGATTCTTTTCGGTTCTTTTTCACGCACGAATCAAAAGGTAAATTTTCAAGAGGCTTCGATTCGCTCGCGAAATTCATTCGTGAGCGAACCGAAAAAATAACATTCTCTGTGAAAAGAATCATTCGCGAATTTTATTTGATCAAATTCGGTTCGCAAATGATTCAAATGCAAAAGAGTTATATTTTCGATTTGCGAGCCAAATTTTGACATACCTTGCTTTTTAGTCATTTTGAATTGGACTAGTGTGGAGCGCTAGGTTAGAACAAACACGTTTTATAATTTGATTGTCTTTATTTAATCGGATTATACAAAGCGCGTTTGGGTTCTCGATTTCGTTTCGGTCTCGTTGTGACTGACACGTTTATACGGCGGTCTCGATATGACAGCTCTCTCTGGTGTTGCCAGAAGTCCTCCACACTAGTATGACTAAAAATCCTAAATGGCGTGTGTTTCGGCACGCTTGTTTATACTTTTTAGTCTTCGAATATATATCCTTTGAGATATTTCAAAGGCAAGGATATGTATTCGAAGACGGTCTTTTTGACCCCAGAATGAGATTCAATGACCCCAAAAATCCCCAGATGAGATTTTTTCCGGAAAATTTGAGGACGAGAATAATCACGTTATCCTTACAAGATCTTCTGTTATCCTTACGGACTTCCTTCAATCACAATCGGATTTAGCGGCCCCAAAAATCTGCAGATGATATTCTTGCCGGAAAATTGGCGGAAAAGGATAATCACGTTATCCTTACAGGATCTTCCCTTATCCTTACGATGTTTTTAACACCAAAATCCCAAAAACCGCCAGCTTGCCCCCAAAACCACCAGATCAGATTTTTTTTCCCGAAAATTTGAGGAAAAGGATAATCATGTTATCCTAACGGATTCTTCCGTTATCCTTACGGACTTCTTATCATCAAAATCGCATTCAGCGACCCAAAAAACCCCCAGATTTGAAGACAAGTATATTCGTTATCCTTACAAGACCTTCCTTTATCCTTACAAGGACGAAGTAGTGAAAATATTGTATTCATCGAAGTAACGTATATGTGCAAAGTTTCAAATCAATCGGATAAGTGGAACTGGGTCAAAATTAGATTACAAGATTTGACCCTGACAGACAAACAGATGCGAAAACAAGCTAAATAGAAGCTTTTAAAAATAAATCCTTACCTGATACGGAGCTAGCACCTGATGTTCGTCTTGGCGTAAAACCTCCCTCATATAAACACGGTATATCGAGTAGATCAGTCTGATGTTCACACTCACAATGTTGGTCGATTGGTGGATCATAGAAGACCTTCTTAAGTGCATTTAAAACTGTTTCTCCGTCAGTGAAGACGCGATATGTCAGCAAGAACGTATTTAGAAAGTCTATAGAAAGGAATCTAAGATCTAGAAGAGAAAAAAGTATAACAAGAACTTGAATTATCACAACAAACAAGTTATTTGCTAAGCTCCTTTCTTTTTAATACTGCCTACTATTGTCTAATGTTTTTTTTATGAATGTTTCAAAGCACTACAGCAGCAACTACAAATAAAAAACCATACATAATTGTAAAAATATAGACCTGTTAGTCTTTGAAGAAGCCGCTCAGGTGTAGCGTAGCGCACTTGCGGAAGCTTACAAGAGTTTAATGTTCTAGAGAAGCGTATATCCACATCGTCCTTAAATAGTCGAGGATCTGCTCTCAGAGCATGATGATGCGCTATCGATCCTACATGTACGAATAACTTAATGGATATAGTTAAAAAGATGCCGTATGTACCCTTCACCTCCGGACGATCCTCCTAATCCAGGCGACAACATCGAATGAAGGTGAATATTATCCAAACATTGTGATATATCCGATATCCAGGCCTCCTTATCCTGTACCGTTGCCGCCGCCAAATGGATACTATGCCGGGCTCCCGTTTTCGTATCAACCAAAATTTTAAAATCTCGACTACCTGGTGTTACCGAGTCGTTGACACTTAAGCAACTTCCCTGGATATGTTGCGATGTTGAATCTGTAAAATGAATTGAAAATTTTAGCATGAAAACTTAATTGTTGTCTTTTTTCTATATTTTTAAACTTCTAATTTGAAGTAGAAACCATTTTATTGAAAAAAAAACTTTCCAAACTCACCATCATCTTCCTTCTCGGAGTCACTGGGGTCCTCGATTAAAGTGGCATCTGCCAGAGGAATTTTCCCAACATCCGCCACCAAGTGAAGACGCCCACCCGATGTTCTAAAAGCATTTCGAAAAGTTCTTTTTCCAACCAATAGAAATAGCAAAAGTCCAAAGAAAAGCTTTACCTCGTTGCTATAATCATATGATTCGAGAATAGAAAGCATTGCCTCACCGACTCCCGTTCACTCTTAAATGACGTCAAACGGCTACGGAGGCGTCCTTTCCCTGGTGGAACTTGAACTAGACTTCCTTTTTAGACGACAATAAAGTTGAAAATACAAAGTTAGTTATTCATTTGAGCGTTTAATTCTTCAATTACAACCTGATACAGTGGAACGTCGGTTTATGAATTTAATCCATCCCGGATTTGTTGGTCGTAAAACGAAATAATTATAAATCGAGGCCTTTTTGGTTCATCCCGGATTTGTTGCCCGTAAAACGAAATAATTATAAATCGAGGCCCTTATTGATTCAAAGGAACTTCGCAAATCGAAATTTAACCGAGGTGGTCATAAACCGAAATTTAACCGAAGTGTTCATAAACCGAAATTTAATCGAGGTGCTCATAAACCGAAAATTCACCGTTATGAAAGTTTGTAATCTTAATTTTTAATAAAAATTACAAACATGAAAATAATACCACTGAGCAACTAAAAAAAAACAGAATGTTTTAACCTTGCCGCAATTTTATTCGTGTACAAAAACATTTAGAAACAAATGGAACTTAAAATCTCGTATTGAAAATGTTTATAAACGCAAGTTTTTTTTCGTAAAAGGAAAATGTTTACGAAAGTTTTTTAAAACTTTCAAAATCCATAAAAATCCTTCTGAAAGCTCAAAGTCCTTCGAACTTTCGTAACAAATCAAAGCTTTAAAAGCTTTAAAGTTTCAACCAAAAAGCTTTGAATTCCATCAAGTTTTTTTCGTTTGAAACTTTCAAGGATATCCACAGCTTTTAATTTAGAGGGATTTTGCAATCATTCAAAGCTCCAAAAATCTCACAAAAACCATACTTACCTTGCCGCACAAAAACTTGATTAACATCCAGTAGTATATCACAGCCTTCCACAATCATTCGTTCGACAGCGAGATTCTTGCGCAAGTTCTCCGTTTCTGAGACTTCGTCGTGCATCTGACGCGAAAGGTCCTCTAGCTGTTGTCGCGCATTCTGTAAGCTCTTCCTTTCCACGTGGTCATGGGGGGTATGTGCCAAAAGCTCATGCAATGTTATTATATACCTTGGTATCTGCTCATGTTAGTGTTGGTAGTTGAAAATGTATGGATCCGGAAGGGTGAGCAATTTTTTAACGGTATGTGAAGGTTGAAAATGTGTAAATTTGTTTGATACAAGCATAAAAGAGTTTATCATAGCATTAGTGCCTAATATTATTAATTTATGCATTGTTGAGTATAATAGGTTGGTAACATGATTACCTGATGCATCGGGTATGTTAGAAACGTCTCCAGACTACGTCCTTGACATGCCGGCTTTGCCTCAAGACGCTTCAAAACTGTTGCGAAATTTGGATTACTTTTGCATTCTGTTAATACCTGGAGACTGTAATGATGATTACGTACGTATTCTTGGTATATGCTTAGCATAGGCAGCAGCATATCAAAAAGATCACCTGAGGGTTTTTTTTTATGAAAAACAACAACAACAACAACAAAATTTTAGAGATACAAAAGTTTAACAGAAACATAATTTAATTTCATTAGAAAGTTTCTCTCAGTTTCGTATAACTCTTTCGACTTTTACTCGACGTTTTGCCTGGTTCTATGGGGTGGCTTTACGAAATTGGCTTTTAATTAGTATTTAATTACCAAGGATAGGTCTTACGTTAGTAACAAAAACATAAATTAAAATTATCTTCATTTCACTTTCAGAAATGTGAATAATCATACTTAGAGTCTGAGTGTATAATTTGTTATTAATCATTTCGGCGCCGCTGCCGCCGTTTGGACGAAAACCCTTTTAAGCAATTGGGTTCAAATGAAACAATTAAAAATGGATAAAGATTTATTGGTACTTATCCCTAAGGAATGAATCTTCTTTAACTTTAAAGACGGTTTTCAATTAAAACGATTTATATGGAACTTATATGGAACTTATATGGAAGTAGAGTATTTATGTAACATCACCCAAATAGCATCGAAAAGCACGGGCACATGAGGTTTGTTCTTTGCGACTTATAAATGCAGCAATTTACACAATCGGGTATAAAGATTTAGGCCTATAATTCACATCCGAGTACAAGAAGCGTAAAGCCCAATTCAGACTAACGATTGCGATTCCGACTGAAAGTTTTCACCGATAGGGACATGAAAGCATTCATCTTTTTGGTCGAGGAAGCTCAATCGTAATCGTAATTGCAATCGTTGGTCTGTATCTGTATTGGGCTTAAGAAGAACGACACACTGATTAATAATATGTCTGCAAAGACAAAATTGCTTTAATGGGGAAGTTTGTGATCGCCGGGTCGTCTTTGGTCAATATTCGTTTCATAAAATTCCTGCAGCCATAGAGCGGCATTTGACGGTTGTCGGTTCAATACAGTGATTAGCTGTGGAACCTGAATGTCAGATTGACTTTTAAGAAGCGTGTAATGGGAACAGGGTCGACACGGTTGCCACTAGAGTTACCTCAAAGCCCCGCTTTACAAACAAAAGAAAAATAGTTGATGCTTTCAGCCATCATATTCCCCATTGATATTTAATTCAAACAATTTCACATGGAAAATTAAATTTCTTATTTCAAGCCAATAATTGATAGAAATTGCTTAAAAAATGAATAGAAGCAATTTTTGAAACAGCACAATTTTGCTGGCATAAAAATTTCATTGCAAAAGAAAAAAAAATTTGACCAGCAAAATAAAATTAAAGAAATTTTTCGTTAAAAACAAAATAATTTGATGGCCCAATAAAATCTGTTTAAATTTAAGATTCCATATTGTCGAAAATTCTTAGTTGCAACTAAACGCAAGGCACGCAATCGGGGGAAAAGTCCATTATAAAATAATACTCCACAAAAAGTTTCCATTATTTTATTGCCATTAGATTTTTGTTGTTCGCTTTCTGTTTCGGTTTTTATTTGTTCATCTCTGTTTGGTCGTTAAACTATGTAAGCATTCGAGTGAGAAAGAAAACTCCGCTTGAAGATTCGTATGATGTAATGCCGTCAGATGGCGCACGCTTAAAGCTTGAAGCAGCTAATTTTGTTTATGGCGGCGTCTTTTATTGTGAAATGGAAGCGTGAGAACTACATGCCTGTGTCATAATTGCGACGTGAGAAACCACTGAAAAGTGTTCCCCACTATGGATGTCGTTGCGCATCTCATTCGCACAAAGGCGATGAGGCCGCGACAAGAATTGCTCATCAACGCGATTTGCATGGTGACGAAATATGTGAATAAAGACGTACGGCTGCTTAAAATACTTTTTGGGCACTAAATTTAAATAAAAAAGCTCTAAGATTTCTCGAAAATATTCAAACATATTTCGAAGAATATTGGCATAAAAATTTCTTAAAAGTCAAGAACTTGTCAATTTGCAGAATTTTAACATGGCAACAGTATTTTTACACATTAAACCTTTTTATAAGAATTTTACTTATTAAACCTTTTTATAGGAATTTTACTTAAAATAAATTTATTTTGATTTTAAGAAATCAAACATTTACAAAAAACAGAACCTTGTTGGAAATTCTCATTTGTAGGCAATTTTTTCGAATTCGGAGTCTAGTTGGAAAACAAAGACTTACTTCGAAAATCCCACAAGGCTGATTTTCAAGAGAAAAAGTGGGAAAATATTTTACTTTCATAGAAGATTATATTTTTTCAAGTTTTCCGAAGAAAAAACTAATAAGGCTTTTCTGTTATTCGTACAGGACCTTTCATTGTGGATTATAAATTTTTGGAAAACAGATTTGAGCTTAAAATTCCTCTAAAATTAGATACAGGATTAGAGAACTTATTTTTGGTCTCAATTAGACATAGATTTTGTCTACTTTCATTGCCTGTCATTTAAATAACACTTGAAGACAAATTTTTATAAACATTTTTGTCCAAGACATCAGAAATATCCTGAAAAATGCTGTCTCCATGGGACATTTTATTTCGACAGGACATGAAAATAAGCTATGCCTAATTGGCACAAGGTCTTAAAAAACTCCAGTGCAATTTTTCTTGAAAAAAAAAATGAAAAGCGATTTTGTTGTCCTTACAGGATTACTGTTTTATGTGGAAAAAAAATATGCTTCTAAAACCTGAAAGTACTTTTCAACGAAAAATTGAAAACTAAAATAAGACCAGTGGAGTTTAGAAAATTGAATATCAAGTAATCCGGCGGAGGTGGGATTTTAAAATTTAAATTCCCAGGTATTTTGCCAGGGGAAATTCATTCAATGTTAGATAAATTATTAGAAAAATTCGAAAGATGGTGAAAAAGTGAAAATATTATATGCGGCGCATTAAAAAAAATTTAGTTACAAAATCAAGGGGAAGTCACAAAATCAAGGGTTGTTAACCGTATTGTCGAAATTAAGACATTAAAGAGTTTAAATTCCATATAAAATCTTTAAAAACAGCGAATCTTACCTAATACTAGTGTTGGCCACGATTCTAATCGTGATGTTAAACCCTTAAGAAATATTTGATGTAAGAATAAAACAGTTTCAGAATTTAGAAATATTGAGTTGACATCCTCATGTGAGCAAGGCGGTCTCTTAGAACTAGCTGCCATACGAAATGGTCTCAAAAAACATGACACTAGCACCTGAAATGTATTTCAATAGCAATTAGTTACAGGAATTTATTGGACAAAAATCCAATATTCTTACCTCCAATTGTTCCATATATTCCTCTTCAGCTTCGACCATACTAAATACTAAATGATTGCGTTTCCTCATGCTTTCTGCATGAGGAGATTTTATATACTCCTCCACTATCTGCTTCCATCTTCGTCGGCATAACCAACCTCGAAAAAAACTTTGAACCTGGAATTTTTGATGAAAAACGAGATTAAAATCGTTCAAAACGCAATTATGCAAAAGAGATTATTATAAATATGAACAAAAATAAGTGTTCCAATTAAAAATTCATCAGCTAAAAATGTACTTTCTAATGCATGGAATTACAACATTTATAAGGTTTGATGCCCACCAACAGCAGCAGATGCCATGAAAAAAGTCCGAACAGGTAGAATGGCTGAAAGTTACTAAGATTTTCTGTACGAATCAGACTAAATAAACAAATTACATATTCGTATAATTCAATAAATTGTCTGAACACACGTGTACGGCTCCAAGGAAACAGAATCAAAAAACCTTGAATTTAATTTAATGAAAACCTGATTTTGTAAATAAATCTCATTCACATGATGAAATTTCGTGCCAATTTTCATAGAAAAAACAACGCAAACATTTCCACGACATTTCCACGACAAATTACCTCTTAATTTGCAATGAAATTTTGGATAATAAAAAAGCATAAAGTACTTCCACGTGGGATAAATACGTGCGTCTAGACATTTTACAACAAATATACTCGAAAGGTAAAGTTCAAATGAAACAAGTTTCAATCTTCGAAACGACGTCCAGCTATAAAAATATGATTGAAAAATGAAAAGCATCAATTGCAACATTATCCGAGGTAAATATACGAATAAATATCTATCAACACAAATACACATAGATATATTCGTATAGTAAAAACCATAATCTTAACTTACCTTTTTAATTTTCCTTAACTCGGCCGAGTCCTGCACCTGAGCACAGAGTCCTGTCAAATTGGTGTGTTCGTCTGGTGCCTCACAGGTGACTGTAAAACTTTCACGTCTCGCCGGTGTCGTTGATATTGACGGCCTGCACTCCTTTCGAAGAGAACAAATCTGTCATAAGGTGAACAAGTGAACGTGTTCCATTTTATATCCATCATATATATTATATTAGAACATCAAGGACCTTTTCTTTAGCTCATATAAATTACACCGAATTAACACAAATAAAAAAAGTTACCTTTTTAAAAACACATTTGGTAAATTTGTCATAAGTTTTGAAATTTTAAGAGCCAATAAAAAATATTTTTGATGTCAAAAATACTAGGTATTATTATTTTGGTTATTTTTTTTTATTGTTTTATTTTCCTGAGATTTTTGTGGGAAATTTTCAATTGAGTTTTTCGATCTTCTCAGAAATAATTTTTATAGATTCATTATAGAAAAGTAGAAAAATTCCGGGAAAAGTATTTTCCTAATCATTTATTTTTTCAATCTTTCTTGCTAGACTGTGAATTATACTTAACACTCTAACTGCGACGACAGTTTTAAGCCTTTTTCGAATATTTAGTTGTCAGTCAAAAAGGATGCACTAGGAGAAAAAAAATTGAAACAAAATTATACCTAAATGTTATATTACCATAAAATGTGTGAAACTACAAAAAATCATTAAGTGTCAGGTCTTTTTGACTGACGTGGCAGTTAGAGTGTTAATAATCATGTCATCTCAAATGGTTTTTTTTTTTCTTCGAAAAAGTGTTATGGATTTTTTTTTAAAGTGGTTTTGGCACTGTTTTTGGAAAAATCACTGTGCTATGAAAATCGTGAAATCGTCAGAAAACTAAAACTTAAAAAAAGGGAAGTTTGAAAAAATGTAAAGAATCTTTTTGCAATTTTTCCGAAACATAATCGCTTGATGATTTTTTTTAATTTCACCTATATAAGTTCAGACCCGCACTGCGATAGTCAATATCGCATAGTAGACATGGGTAAGGCGGGAAACACAATTGACGCACCCAATTGACCAAATTGGTTGGAAAACCAATTGGATTTCCAATCATCTTGTACCAAGTACCGAAGGTACGATTTATGGAATTTTGACTGGAAATGCAAGATTTTTTCCCGTGAAAATTGTCCTTTTTGTACCATAAGGTCCATAATTCCAAATGTTCCCACAAATATTCTTAAACTTTATAAAGGAAAATTGCGTAGTACATTTGGACACGGTACAAAAATTCCAACATTGATCAATTGGGCAGTAACGACGACGCATGCATCAAACGCGTGTATTCTTATCGCTTGATATTGTGTCTGCAGCAATTAGAATACTCGCGTTTGATGCATGCGTCGTCGTTACTGCGTCAATTGTGTTTCTTGCCTTATCCACATATGCGTGTTTTCTTTGAAGATTGAAGTGTGCGCAATAATAAATTTGTTTTCAAATGACATATGACACTGCACTGCAGCGCTGCATCAATTGTGTCATCAACCAACGCGGCTGCATGCATTTCATTGCGTGAACGCACAACGCTGCAGCACGCTGCGTAAATTGTGTTTCTCACCTAACGCAGCAAAAATTTGTGCGTTGATACGTTAACGCAAGCGCAGTAAACTCTATCAGCGCAGTGAGTCAACGCAATTGCACTACATAGCGCTAACATTGCTTCATCCGAACGAACAGATCACGTTGAGTTGATGCACATGCGCAAGTATCAGGGTTGTAAAAAACCGGGGTTTTTTAAAAACCCCAACCAACTGGGTTTTTTTTGGGTTTTTTTTTGGGTTTTTAAAAACATTTTGAGAAACATCAAATATTAAAAATTAATTATCTTGTATTTTTCAATTGCAAATAAAACGGTAAAATCTTTAATTAATAACAGCTAGTCGTATTATCTTTAACATAATATTTAAAAAATCAAAATTATTTAGAACATAAATTATATTAATAAATTTTTCGATTTTTAATTATTTTCACTTCTTTTAATTAACACTAGATTGCCCAAGGAAGTCAAGGAAGTCAAAATGACTGCTTTTGGCAATATAGGTATAACGCATATACGGAAATGAAGGAGGGGGGAGGTAACTACAATTATTAATAAACGCATTTATATGTTGTACAAAAAGTCACAAAATTCTAACAAATTGTGTCATTATATAGGGGAGACTGGGGTATTATATAGGGAGACCACGGAGAATTGCGGACCAGCGTCATTTTTTTCCCCCTAGTAGTGGTTGGTAGCTGTAAATAACTGTAATCAGTTTGCCTCATGTTAAGCTAATTTTCCTAACAGTACTCGACTTGTGTATACGCACTATCACCTCGCTTCGATAGCAAATAGAAAAGTGATACTTCGAAATTTTTTTTTTCACTTTGTGTTTCGCTTAAATTTAACCACATTTTTCGAGAATCAACTCAAGTAAATATATTGATAATATTTGCGGAGCCTTAAGCATTCGACACTGACAAGAAATTTTGCATGAAGTTTGCATTGTGTTACTAATAGCTGCCATATTGTAAAAAAGAGCATTCGGGGAATTGTGGACCACTTTTGTCGGGGAATTATGGACCACTCAATTCTTGACATTTGACAAGCAAACTTCGTGTATTTGATGCATATAAGTGTTTTTTCATGCAAAAACACAGCATTAGATTTTCGGCAATCATACTAATATATAAAAATGAGTTGGTGTATGTCTGCCTGTCTGTCTGTCTGTCTGTTCCTCTTTCACGCAAAAACGGCTGAACCGATGACTTCAAATTTGGCATGAGTGTCTGTGGTAGTTCTGGTTCCAACATTGGCATACGGAAAAGTAGCGCGAGTTGTGGGGGGAGTAAGGGGAGGGGGTAAAGTGATTTCGAAACTTAGTTTTTGCGCTATGTTACTTTTTCGCGGGGAAACTACTGAACCGATTGGCCTGAAATTTGGCATAGATGTTCGTCGTGGCTCCAGCCCCAACATAGACCCATTAAAAAGTTTTTAAGTTCTTTCCGGTTTTCTTCGTATTCTAAAATTTAGACAAAAAGCTTAACCCGGCAACGACGGGTATACAAGCTAGTTTCTAAATCGGCCGTTTTGACATCGCCAGAGGTTGTAAATGACCTTCGTGAAAAGGCTAATATGAAGCGAAAGAGATTGGAGAGAAAAGGTGTTAAACCATAATCGAAAAAGCAAAAAGATCGTGTCAAATCGAAGACATCACAGAAGAAACAACCATCTTCAACCTATTGTGAGGTGGAAGAATACATCGATTTCTGCATAATTTGTAAGAAAAATATGCCAAAAAAAATGAACCGCCGAAATACCATCCATTGCAACGTGTGCGATCGAGCTGTTCACTTGGGATGCTCCGGAATGACTGCAAGTTACTGGACTTGCGAACATTGCGTTTCGGACTGATTTTCATTGCAATTTTTCACTTCATTTCACTTTGTCTGTTATATAATAAATATATGAATAAAAAAAAAAAGTTTGTCTATCACATTTTTCCATTTTTAATCGATTTACAAAGTGGTCCACAATACCCCGAGATTTTTCAAAATCGCAAAAACGCCATTTTTGCGCCAACTGATAAAACTTGTATAATTTATTACAATTTAACCGAACTGCTATGACTCAAAGAGAGGTTATTTATCGTACTACAAATTCAAGCTTTGAAATTTTCAGTAAAAGTTATTTTTTTGCGAGTTTTTAGCCAAAATGAAAATGCGGTCCAGAACACCCCAGTCTCCCCTACATAATTGTTTTTCTGATTGAAATTAGCCGCTAAAAACGTTAAAATTTGTTTGTAATGGACACGAAGACGAAGAGTAAAAGAGTAAAGACGTCTATTTCTTATGAAAAAGTTCCTGAATTATTATTAAGCACACCACTCAAGAACAATTTTCCCACTCGTGGATTTCATAAAAACCAATGAAAGAACTTCTAATATCTAATATCGACAATTAAAACCAAATATTTTTTGCTGGGTTTTATTGGGGTTTTTTTTTTGTTTTATTGTATGTTTTATTGAATTTCATTGAATTTCATTGGGTTTTTAAAGGATGTTTTAGTGCAATTTTTTGGCGACCCCAAAAACCCCCAAATAAGATTTTTCCCAGAAAATTTAACCTTCCGTTTTTTAAGCGATCCCAAAAACACCGAGGTGTGATTTTTTCCGGAAAATTTGAGGAAATGGATAATTACGTAATCCTTATAGAACCTTCCGTTATCCTTACAGATTTATTAATGCCAAAATCAGGTTCAGCGATCCCAAAAACCCAAGATGAAGCTTTTTTTCGGAAAATTTAAGGAAAAGCATAATCACGTTATCCTTAAAGGATAATCACTTTAAGGACCTTCCCTCATCCTGACAAGGACGAATTAGTAAAAATATTGTATTGTCATCGGAATTACGTATGTGTGCAAATTACAAGTCCATCGGGTCAGTAGAAGTGGGTCAAAATTGGATTGCAAGATTTGACCCTGACCGACAGACAGGTAGATACAAAGGTAAGCTAAATAAAACCTTTTTTTTTTTTAAATGTTCGATTCTTGAAAGCCATAGAATTTAGTAAAACCCTGGCGATTTCAATGTGAAGAAAACAAAAAAAAATTAAATTTTAAGTAAAATATCGGTTCTTCTCAAAAAAGGTTTTCAAATTTTTGGGATTTTCCAAAAAAATATCTTCAAGTTTTCAATCGTAGAAAGCAGATTCAATAACGATCTTTATTTTTACTGAGCCCTTAAAAGTTTTGCACATCGGGCCTGAAATTCCAAGTTGCGCCATTCTTACGTAACATATTAGGGCAATTCACTCTTGATCGTAGATAGTAAAATCGTAGATTGTACTGTACATCTACGATGGAAAAGTACAACGAAGCGTGAACAACGCTTTACTAGAGGTTGTGGATTTTGTCGTAAATTTTTGACTCTTTTATTTATTTTCTTTACCAAAATTGTTTAAAGCATTTTTTAACTCTTAATTTATACTAAATCATATAAATACTTTTATTTACTTGCTTTTCCAATGTCCATTTTAGAGTTGGCTCCAAGTTGACATGTCACAAAACATGCATTAACCTCACTTTATTAGAAGTACGACAAAAACTACAATTTTACCATACCATCGGGTGTGGTAGATTGTAGTTTTCGTCGTAAAAAAATTTGTGTGGAGAACTGTCAAAAAACTACGATTTTATTTACAATTTTACGATTCTACGAGTTTACAATCAACTACGATAAAGAGTGAATATCTCTATTATAGGATCCAAAATATACCGCTAAAAGCTGAAAACTGCATTTTTTTGAAAATTACCCAAAAATTACCCTAGCTTTAAAAATTACCCCACACCTATTATAAATCATCCAATTCAATTTAATATAGCCAATCAAAAATATTACTCTTTACTTACTGCAGAGTCATATCAAAGATTTTTTCAATTCATATTTAATCAAGGACAATATTGCAGGATAACAAAAGTAAAATCACGTCGAGGATGGCGAAGATTGTTAAGGAATTTACACAAAAATCCTCGAGAAAATGGAATCGGAACAGGCAGAGAGAAAAAATAAAGAAAATTGAAAAAAAAAGAAAACAATTCTCTGAAATCACGTATTTGTTGAATACAAACCTCGGCCCTTAGCTTTTTTATTTCTGTTGCAAGTTCCTCACAATGTTGGGTGTATTGCCACTTGGCTGTCTTTTCACTTTCTACAACTTGTAGCAAGTGGACGTGCTTCTGTTCGAGTTCCTCCTTCTGCAGCAAAAGCTTGTTAAAGCTGAAAGCGACATGAAATAAAATATTAATCGCAAGCAATTCCACTCGGAGAAGGAAAATAATAAAAACTGGAATTATTTACACGTTTTTCTGGGGTGTGGAAGATATGAAAGAAAATGTGCCAGACTTTAAAGTTTCTAAGGGTAGGTCGAGCCAATCTCCCATAGGCTTAAACTTTAGGGATGCTGAACGCTTATAAGCTTTAATAACTCGGCCAAAGCATATCGGTTGGAAAATGAAAAGCCGTGTACAAGACCAGCATCATTTTTGTTAAGCCAATACCGACTTTATAAAGAATAGTAAAAAATTCACTTAAAACTTGAATTGGACAACCGAAAAAAAAACCGAAAACAAAATGAACAAAATTACTTTCGAAACAACTTCCCAACAAACAAAGCCGATGGGAAATTCACTTCGATTTTTACATATTTCTGGCTATCATAACCGCCCCTAACTTAGATATCCTTTTATAAAAATTTGCTACGAAATTGTAAAACAGGACAGGATTTACTACCGATTTCCATTTGCAAAAAAGAAAAATATGAAAATCGTTTCCACATTCCAACAATTCTAATCGACCGCAATTTTCTCGAAACAAAAAAGAAATCCAACTCCACCCGAAATTTTCGTGCTACCACGACCCAAATATGCTACGCAATCGACTTGAAGTCGGGTAATCCTTTTACTACTAAGGCGCTTTATATATTTTTGATGACAGAGCTTACCTGAAAAATGCTTTTAAGGGATTGGTAACAAGTCGAAACAAAAACAAAAGCGAAAGGCAAAGGTGTACCTAAATATTTTCATACCTTAAAATAATGTCGTCATCGGTAAGGCAGAGTATGGGATTATGAGGAAAAAATCCTTTTTAAGGGGGTTTTAATGAAAACCAACATTAAGTCATAATCATCGGATCGTTACATAAACTTTTCTTTTTCATTTCAATTATTATATAATAATGGCTCTAAGGTGGATTATTTTAGTTATTTATGGGTTTGTTTCAAGGCAAGAACCCAAAAGTAATTTTTCCATTATTAAGTCGTTCAAGTTTTTGTTGAATCTTTCGTTTAATGTTTCGGTAACCGAAAACAAAATAGTTTTTAAGTATGAAAGTTTTAATTAAAAAGGATTAAGTTGGTTTTATAGCTATATTCGACTCATCTAAAGAATTAATTCGGATAGGTACTTCAATTGATGATAATTGTTTCATGTCAATGTTGTAAAACCAAGGAGTAACTTCAAAGAGACCTCAGTGGGACCTTATTCTCCGAATGTTGCAGATTTTTCGTTACGTTACGGATTACGAATTTCGCCTAAATATTTTTCCCGTAATCAAAATCCGAAACGTTTGAAAACCATATTCGGGTGACGAAATGTTTATTTTTCGGACTCATATTCACCACTTTCACCTCAATCAGTAATGATCGTGAAATATAGATGTAAAAAATGACTTACAAAACAAGGTCATGTGGATTAACACGTTGACTGCCTTGTGAAACAGACATGGTCTCAGATTAAAATGTGCTCCTCCAGGCCCTTACTATAAGCTACATGGGAAAGCATTAAATGCACAGAACTGTATAAAACATTTGGAAAAAATAATAATAGACGTCCTGGGAAACTTTTTTTTTAATATTTGGCCTATGAATGTTGTGAGTCCAATGTGGAACCACAAAGGATTACTTAGAAAGTATTAAATCATTAATAAAGATTTTTAAAAAATGTCCATAGAAAAGGGGAAGGGAAGTTTTCCCAAAATTTTCGGATAAATTAACTATTTTTTAGAGAATCGTTACCAAAAGGTCCACTGTCTCATATATTCCTATTTTTATTTCTCTCCATGTACAAGCCCATATAAATCAAAAAATACAAAGTACTGTTTTAAGGATAATTTTCCGAAAAATTCAAATTTTCAACCAAATCAACTTATTTTTGGGCAAAAAATCCACAGTTGCGCAGATCGCAGTTTCGAAACTGCACTATCAAAAGCAGTGCCACGCAAACATTTTCACCTGCGGCGCATATTTGAAAAAATTAGTCCCACAGCGCAGATTTTTGAAACCATTTATACCCGTGGCATATTTTTTCTGTGATATTTTTAAAAAGTTATAATTGTAAATAATCATTCTGACAAAATACCCAAAATAAAACACAGAATAGTTTTTTTTCTCTTAAATAAGCTTTTTTATATCCATTTCTCATAATTTCTGATGAATTTGTCACATAAATCTGTCTTAATTTGCTGGATGTCGTTCGTTATGTTGTTTTTGAGGGCATCAATTGTTTGCGGTTTATTCGCATAGACCTGCGATTTAAGATAGCCCCAAAGGAAGAAGTCTAAATGCGTTAAATCGCACGATCTCGGTTGCCAGTTCACGTCGCCGCCACATGAGATAACCATGCCCTCAAATCGCTCGTGCAGAATGTTAACGGTTATGGCAATGGCAGTTTCGTTTTGGAAGAAGTACGGACCGATGATTCGGCCACACCAAAATCCTTACCAAACAGTGACTTTCTCGGGATCATTTGGTGCCAACAACTTTGCTTGTTTACATATCCATTCATCCAAAAATGAGCTAAAATGATTTTTTTGGCGAAATTTGGGTAAACTTCCAACTGCTCTACAGCCCACGTCGCTTAACGTTATAACCTTCCATGGTGATTTGCCATACACTATTGAACAATTCACAACAAATTTGACAGATGTTGCTTTAACAACATGGCCGCTATAACCTAACAAACATCGATCGTCCTTATTGAAAGACCCTTTAGATCTCTTAATCGGATCATTGAAAAAATACAGCTATTGATTTAAAATTGTATACAGTTTGATTCATTTCCTAATGAAAAAATAAACAAATGTTTATGCAGAACAGAACTTTTTTGACAAATATGTTTCCTAAACAATTAGGTAAAGTTTCATTTCAACATGGATTGCGATAATTTGCTTACGAAGAAAATAAATGGAAAAAGCGACGTATCATTATCCAAATTATTTCGAAAAATGGTTCAGTAAATCCACATCAATATTTTAAAAGAATCGTCTACCTGTGTAGCAAATTTAATAAACATGCTGTCATCGTTAAATTCATAAATGGGTTTATCATGCAAAAAGTACTAAGAAAACAAAAAAACTTCATTATCCGGCTTAAAAATTATGTTTTTAAATTTTCCGAATAGCATTAGAGAGCTTTCTAATGCATTGCTTTTACCCGAAAATGAAGAATGTGGAAAGTTTGGAAAGATATTCCATCTCGTAAATTTCCCACAAACACAAATTAATCAGGATTTTACAATTTTACGTACTTTTAGCTCACCTGAATGTGGAAGTAATTTCTTATGAAGCGTTTTCTAATGTTGTTTGATTTAAAAAAAACTCCTTGAAAATTAGTATTAAGCGTGGAGCGAAGTAAAAACACAATAATTAATTTTGAAAATGTTGTTTTATAGAATTTCTACGGATTCACTAATTAAGCTTTTGGGAAAAACTTTGTTTAGTCATTTGTCTGCATCACTCTTAATTAGATCTTTGTGCCTGTAGGCAAAAATAAATTCGTGTGGATACGATTTTTTTCACAGGAATTGTTTTCAATGATAATACCTGCAAGGTCGACAATTTTCACAACTCACTTTGATAGCGGGAAATCATAAAATATGTTGGTAGTCAAAAAATAAAGAAGCCAATAAGGTCGCAAATATTCCAGGAGAATTTCTACCAATTATTACAAATCAGAGTGATTTTATTTTTATTGTAATACTCCACAAAAAGTTTCCATTAATTGATCGCCATCAAATTTTTCTTGTTCGCTTTCTGTTTACGTTTTTATTTATTCATCTCTGTTCGGTCGGTAAGCTATGTAAGCATTCGAAGGAGAAGGGAAACTCCACTCGGAGATTTGGGTCATTTCAAGCTTTATGCGAGCGTCAGAATTACGTCCCTGTCGTCGTAATTGCGGCGCCGCAAACCGCTGAAAAATGTTCCCGACTATGGATGTCGTTGCGCGTCTCATTCGCACACCTACGACGTGACCGCGACAAACATCGCTTATCACCGCGATTTGCATGGTGACGAAATATGTGAATAAAGACGACACGGCTGCTTAAAATGCTAATTGGGATCATTTAGTTTTTTGCGATTTATTAACCTTTGGAGCCCAATGAGCGCAACGCTGTGAACTGTCACGCAGCGCAACATTTCAGCGGCAGAGCCGAATGGCATCTCGTGAAGTAGTACAAGTGACATAATATAAAGTGGTGATACTTGGCAAAATTACAAAAATGGATAATTTTGAAGCGATAATTTGCTTTGTTGGTCTTTATCTTTGTAATTTGATTGTTATTGCAGTAAGGCTATCAATTTTTCCTCGAACGAGATTTCCCCAACCTCACTTTATGAACTGTCAACGCAAAACTCTGCGGCAAAGTTAAAGGTTTGCAAGCTTTTGCGTTGTAGGTGCGTTCACTGCGTTCACTATGCTCACTTCAAATGATTTCTATGGAACAAACATGTAAGTGACAGTTTTTGCGTTCGCATTGCGTTCATTGGTCTCCAGGCATAAATTCTGCCAAACTTTTCTGCCAAACAGAACTTTATACTTAAACCTTTGTCGGGATATTAACGTTTTTTTCTGAATTTCATACGCACTCCGATATTGACATATTCTGCCGAAACTTTGTCAGCTGACCAAAAGATACCAAGGGAAAGGGCTGATATTAGATTTTGTTGAAAAGAAAATTATTTTAGAATCAAGCTGTCTAATAATGAAGACTGTCAAAGTCTCTTTCTATTAAAAAACAAAGTTAGAAAATTAAAACGCAACCATTTTATTTATTTATTTTAAAATCTCTTTGCTTTTCCCAATAACTTTCCCATTTTCCATAATATCATATTTACGGTTTTCGAGCTATTATTAATATCACTGATAAAAAATTGTACGAGGGTATCAAATTATATACAAAAAAACCGAGAAAAGCGCGACAAAAGGGGAAGAAAAGTGTGGGTGGTGAAAAGGGCAAGGCCTAAAAGGCGAGATTTAACGTGACGTATTGTGTAGACAGCATATAAAAAAAGATTTCACAAAAATCCAAACTTGAAGTTACATAAAATATTTACCTGGCTTCTCGTATGGCAATAATCCAAGCAGAACATTCCGATTCGGCCACCGCCCGTAACTCATACTGACGTTGATTTTCCCTTCGAAAAGATATGGAAAAGCAATGCTGCAAAAGAGAAAATTCTCAAATTAAAGATACACAGTTTATTTAACTAACGTAATTAATTTTTCTTGAAAAATCCTTTTCAGAAAATATTCTTAAAGTTAATTAGAAAAGTTTTTGAATATCATATCTTCAAAGAAATGTTCATTTTGTGTCAACTTCCTGCTATTCAATGATGTTTTTTTAAAAAAAATTTAATCGTTTTTGTGACGAGGTGAAAAAGAATAAAGTTGAATATAGTAGAAGCCAAATTTCAACATCTTCTCGACCAAAGGCGTGTTACTGAATTCATTTTCGAGCTTAAAAACTTTCCCTAAAACGAACGACTTCGGAACATCAATAGCAATTCATAATTTTATCTAACAAGAGCAGCATCAGAGAAAGCAGTGATTTTTGGTATAGAAAAGATACTTGATAAAATTGTGATAACTCCATAATATCCTTTTGATTGGGGGTTATCTAATTCCAAAGTTTTCTTACGAGTTGTTTATTACTTTAGAAAGGGTGGCAAATGGCAATTTCGCTAAATTGAAAATGTGGTTATATTTAGTTTATTCAATTTATCCGACCAAATCAAACAGTAATCGAAATAAAAATGAAGATATTTTTGGTTGCAGAAAATTATTTTGTTTTATTTATACAAAATTTATACAAAAATTTTAATCAGCGGCTGTGAGAAATTGCTGGAAAACGTAAAAGAGGGGGAAGGTTCAAAAATTGTATGGCCATCCGCTAAAGAAGCCGCTCCATTGCCATGACTTTTTCCCATGACAAAAAAAATGAGACACATTTATGTGAAGATGCCTTGGCGAGAAAGGGAGATAAGAATCAACTGCAAAAATTTGTCGGCAAATGCAAAAATAATTTCCCCTCTTTTGTTATGGCGATTTTATGGCGATTTCTATACTACAACCACACATTGTCCCTGTAAGTGAATAGTAAGCACGGACACCTTCAAACTGTTATTATAGCGTGATGTCATTTTAAAAGCTTTTTCTCCTTCGCATGCATAGTCAAAAGCTTTGTTACCATGCCAATTTGAACATTATATTCATAGCATAAGGTTTGCTATGATTGCTATAAAGTTGTTAAACTGGAAGGGAAAACGTTTACCTTGTATTCAGTCATTCCTTTTTAGATCTACATAAGTCTATCTTGCTCTAGTTTCCTGCATTTTTTATCATGGGAAAAAGTCATGGCAATGGAACGGCTCCTTTATTGTGAGGAGGATTTTATGGCCATCCGCTTATTGTGCTTTTCAAGGAATCCAAACTAAAAACATGGCTATATAGAAAAATTTGCTGCTGGTTATAATTCGCATATCCAAAAACTTTGCTTTTTGAAATTATTCAAGTTTAGGGCATATTTCAAGTAAAATAAGATATTCTGTCTTGAATTACATACCACTGATTCCTGAGCCGGCATAAATTTTTTCGCCTTCTTGTGTGGCTGCTTTGAAAGCACACCAAATGAGATACAAAAAACAAAATACAGTAAGAACTGCCATTAACGAAAGCTCGCGATTTGAAAAATGTTTTCCAGTTACATGAGGTAGCAATTGTAATATGGAAATAAAGAATTTGATTTTACAAAATGTATCTGTTTCTATCGAAAATGTCTTTAAAGAGAGCTTTCACCTATTATATACGATATAAAAATCATAAATCTAACAATAATTACTCCCGTAAAATGTCAAGCTTTTTGAAAGCTTTTATTTAGCTTGCTTTCGGATCTGTCTGTCTGTCAGGGCCAAATTTTGCAATCAAATTTTGACCCACTTCCACTCATCCGATTGACTTATTACATAAGTTACATACTTATTACTTATTACATACTTATTACATACGATCCGATTGACTTATTATGCGCACATACATAAGTCCAATTACAATACGACATTTTCACTACTTCGTCCTTATAAGGATAACGGAAGGCCATGAAAGAATAAAACTATTATCGTTTTACTAAAATTTTCTGGGGAAAAACCGGATCTGCTGTCGCTGAATCCGATTCTGGTCGTGAGAAATCTGTAAGGACAACGGAAGGTCCTGTAAGGATAACATGATTATTCTTTTCCTCAATTTTTTCGGGAAAAGTCACATCTGGGGGTTTTTAGGGTCGCTGAATTCGATTCTGGAGTCAAAAAGTCCGTAGGAATAAACAATGTTTCCCAAGTATTCCAGAGTCGATTGGAACGTAATTACAAAAATATCTGTGAATCTGTGTAGAAGATTTATCAAAAGCCATGATATTTTACAGACATGTTTGGTTCTGGGATAGGATGATCCTATCAGCTTTTGGTGAAAATTCGTTACCCGACTTTTTAAAAATCTCAATTACAAATATTGTTATGTATGGAAAAACCTTAAGGCAATAAAATTTGTGTACATATTGTGTATATGAGGATTTATATTCGAATACTAAAAAAAATATAACAAGCGTCATACTAATCAAATACGAAATGACTAAAACGGATAAACAAAGCCAGATAAAAGCGTAAGAAATAAAATAAATATTTATCTGGCTTTTATTTCATATACACAGTGCCCAAGAAATGTTCCTTTTTGGTCCATTTTTAAAGAAAAAAGTTTTTTAATTTTTTTAAATTTTTTTAAAAATTTTTTTGAACAAGTATGTAAGGAATCTAAGTGGCCGTGTGATTGGTGGTAACGACATCATTGGTTTAAACTGCTATCATGAACTATACTGTTGACGGATTGCATCGTTAAAACCTTACAAATGTTGCAACCCATTTATGAGTGCGATCAAAAAAAAAATTGTATGAACCTTAATTGAGGAGGCCCTGTCTCATTTGCAATGAAGCACCACATATATATATACAGGCTGTATTCATAAATAAGTATTGCCAATTTAGCGACTTTGTCACTAGATCTAGCAACATTTGACTCTCCCCTACACGGAGAAAAATGTTGTTTCTTAATTTAAGAAACATGTTTGCTAAACCCATAAAAGTGGCTCAAAATTTTCAGTTACTAGTATTTAGTAACATTTTTCTTGAATACAGTAACGGATTTTATGGATCACACCACCTGTTACTTAAATCAAGAAACTTGAGATTTTTACCAAAATCATATTTTTCTGTGTCAACATCATCTCGTTCCGTTACTGAAATCAAGACACTTTTGTCTTGAATTTAGTAACATTTTCTGTTAAATCATCAACCGGTATTTAGTAACATTTTTCTCGAATTAAGAAACATTTTTGCACCGTGAAATTTTTGGTTACTAGAATTAAGAAACATGTTTCTTAATTTCAGCTGCTTTATAAAAAACGGTTACTAAAATTAAGAAATATGTTTCTTAAATTGAGCTGTTTTTAAAAAATCGGTTACTTAAATTAAGAAACATGTTTCTTAATTCCCACCGCTCGTTAAAAATCGGTTACTAGAATCAAGAAAATATTTTCTAAATATTTATCTTCTTTTATAATTCGCATATAAACAGCAGAATAGACATATAAAAGGAAAAATAATCGAACTGAAATTAACTAATATTTAGTAAATATTAGTTGATTTTTTTGGCCATAAACCGTGCAATCGGCTTTGAGGTTTTCGGGAGAAATCCTCGAACCGATACCATAGTTTAACTAGTTAGGAAACCTAGGAATTTTTACGTGTACCTATGTTGGAGTAAAGATAACCGATATACTCGTGGATGCGGTTTTTCTTTCTTTCCTATGTGTAAATTACCAACAAAACACAACACATGTAAAACCTAGCCACATTTTCATACACCAACCAACACATGCAATCTTCCGACAGCGGAAGCATCTGAAATTAAGAAACATGTTTCTTGATTTCAGTAACCGATTTTTAAAGAGCGGTCGAAATTAAGAAACACGTTTCTCAATTTAAGTAACCGATTTTGATAAAGCAGCTGAAATTAAGAAACATGTTTCTTGATTTCAGTAACCGATTTTTAAAGAGCGGTCGAAATTAAGAAACATGTTTCTCAATTTAAGTAACCGATTTCTATAATCAGTTTAAAATGAAGTAGCATTTTCTCCATATAAGTAACCGAAATGTGACTAGATTTAAGAAAAATGTTGGACGGTGCCATAAGCTTCCTAGTTTTTCTTGATTCTAGGAAATATTTTTTTCCGTGTAGAGACAAAAAAATGTGTTTAGCAGCTAGCGACAAATGGATTATCTCCTGGAGACTTTTTGAAGACTTTTTTTAAAACATAAAAAACATCTAGACAAGGCAAAAATCGTCTGCCAATCATTGTCAATATGAATATGACTATCTATATTATTTTCACCGGAATAATAATTTCTGTAGACAATTATTCAGCTTTACTAATGACTCAAATACCGTGCATTAAAAAAAAAACTTTACCCACATCCTGTAAAAAGGTCCTACAAAATCTGAAACATGTCACTAAATTATGTTTACCAAATTTAAACGGCTTATCTCGGATTTATATTAATAAATCACTGCCAATTAGATTTGAACAAAAACTAAAAGCCAACAATTGTTTAATAAATTGTCATTACCAGCAACTTTTTACCCTAAACCCATAAACACATCCATTATTTTTTATTCACCATTTTATTCAAGCCCCTCTTCCACCACCCCTTTCACCTATCATCCATCCAATTAAATTTAATCAGTGGCAATATCTTTTCATGTTATTTTTTTTTTTATACCATTTCATTGTTTTGTTTATGCTTTTTGGCTGTTATGCCGGATACCTGTTGTTACATTTAACCTTTTACCATACCTCGATACTCAACTCTATGCTGTTTATAATACTATAATGAAAAATAGATTTCCCATTTTCACACAAAAAGCTCAAACATTTCATTTAACCAAGTATAAGTATATTCTTAGTGCCCCAACTGCTCATCTTATATGCAGACATAATAACAAAAGGTTTAGTGAAGGTAACAACTTGAGATATAGAATTCATATATTTACATATAGATTGTTGTTTTCTATTATTTACGCTATAAGAACGATAATTTTCCGTTTAGTAGATTCTCCAAGATAATAAAAGTGCTTCCAAGCAGTCACGACATACCTGAGGCAGATTTCTTGTTCTTATTGCCATTAAGCTCAAATGAGCAAAAAAAAAATAAAAACCGAACAGCTCAACACAAGAAAAAGCCGTAGAGAAAAAAAATAAAAACGAAACCTTCATCATAATAATGCTAACCAATGGAAAATACAGAACATGCTATCCAGGTAACTCTCAGAAATACACAAGTGTCAATGCGGGACGGAGGGAGCAAATCTTTCTAGGAAAAATAATGAAAAAATGTAATAATACAAAAAAATGATATAATAACTCGTTCAGGAACTAAAAAAGGAAACAGAAAATTTCCCAGCATTTTTCATGCGTTCGTCTAAATTATTTAAAAGCAACCGGCACAGGGATCGCAAAAGCAAACTTAAAGGAATTATTTCCGACAACGAAGCAACAGGAAGTTGTATACTATGAGAACGAAATTATTTCCCATCATGTGGAGAGGTGTTTTGCTTTGCCTCTTCGTGGAAGTCGATTGCTAGTTCCTTATAAGAAAATGTGCGGGAAAGTATTGGCATGCGTTTAATAAGATTTAAGTGATGTTTTTCGAAAACTGTTTTTCCGATTTCTCGAAAAGGCATCACGGCACGTGAGCGGGTCTATATCGGATGTTTCATGTGATATTGTTTCTTTCAGCTTTGCTGCCTTGTGCTGAAAAGTTTTATTAAAAGCTTTTTTTAAAGCTTTTGTTTAGCTTGCCTTCGTGTCTGTCTGTTTGTCAAATTCAAATCTTGCAATCCTATTTTTTTACCCACTTCCACTCATCCGATTGACTTGAAATTTTACACACACACGTAATTCCGACGGCTATACAATATTTTCACTACTTCGTCCTATTAAGTATAACGTGATCATCCTTTTTCTCAAATTTCCCGAGAAAAATCTATTCTGGGGGTTTTTGGGGTCTCTAAGTTCGATTCTGGCATTAAAAAGTCCGTAAGGATAATGGAAGGTCCTGTCAGGATAATTTGATTATCCTTTTCTTCTAATTTTCAGGGAAATATCTCATCTGGGGGTTCTTGGGATCGTTGAATCCGATTCTGACATTAAGAAGTCTGTAAGGATAACGGAAGGACCTGTTAGGACAATGTGATTATCCTTTTCGTTCTGGATTTTTAGTCATACTTAATCAAATACGAAATGACTAAAAAGGATAAAATTTAAAAAATGTGTACTCGTATATAAAAGCTAAATACAACTCACTCAATCATCATGATAACGCAAACATCCTGTTTCCAGACTCTCGAAGGAATTAAGCTAAAGACTTGAAATGGAAAAACTGGACTCTCGAAGAAATTAAACTAAAAACTTGAAATTTTGTGCAGATAAGTTTCTCATAAAATATGAGGCTAAGTTCTTGAATGGGAAAAATTGAAACGCAAAAAAAAAGTTTTTTTTATATATCGAGAAATTTATGAACTAAATATATATTTAAAACATGATTTTACATAGCTCTTCCATAAACCAAAATCCCCTCAGACCACTCCTCCCCTCCCCCACACGAGTAGATTTTTTTTTGCAAAAATTTTGTCTGTCTTCATATGTAGTATTTGACGATTGGCTTCTGGCAATGATTATTTAACTATTGTGGACTTTCGGACCCAAAAGGTATATAGTAGACGCCGTGACCACAAAGTTAAAGATTTTAACGCGAAATACAGGTAAACATTGTTTTACGCCGGAGTTCCGTGCCGTAAGACACCGACGTAAAATGAACAAGTGTGTCTGCTATTAGAATCGCGGCGCCTACTGTCGTCTGGTGTCGGCCGAAACGGGGAATCCCACGCCGCCGGCACCAACCGGCGTAAATCGAACCGGCGCAAAACGACGTTTACCTGTACTTAATTTTCGAGTGTTACTTAGGGAGACGACTGAAGAATAGAATTTGTAGAAACAAATCAAACACGATTGCAGAACTGAAAAAATAGGACCGGAAATCTGAACTTAAGATGTATCGCGCTGTATTGTAAAGTGAACTCGTGCCTGAAATTCGTATAAACTCCTTGAATTGATGGTTGTGGCGTCTGGTTTGTGCCTTCTTATGTTAATACGGGTAGACTCGTCTACGTGCCGCGCTATCATTCAAATTTACCGTAAATTCTCTGCTTTTATCTTAGCTTTTTTTCCAATTTACATGTGAGAAAAATTGATGAATTCAGTAAATTGTTTAAAAGAAATATTCTTTTGGCACAACTTTAGAACTTGACCCGTGATTATAATAAATCATTTTTTTCACTGAAAAATAATTATGTATGGCCAATATAAAGTGTGGTAAAGAAAAATAGTTATCTAATACTCATTGTAGCGAAGCCCAAAATAATCTGAACCTCATCAAGATTTTTCAGAAAATTTGACAAAAAAGTAATACAATCTATCAAAATAAATGTTTCATAAGAAAATCATATAAAGAATTCATAAAGTTATATATCCACCCCATCCCACTTAAAAGCATTTTCTGTCGCTTTACAAGATGTTTGGTAGATTTCACGTGTATGTTCTGTTATGGAGACCAAATCACTGGTTCGAAAAATTTCTTTATGGAGGAAAAACACGTTGAATTCAAGTGAAGTGAATTTGATATAAGTACACGAGCATAAAATTCATTGCTACTGGATCCACACACCCCACAAAGGACCGGAAAAAACGACACACACCCGAGAGGACAACATAAAATTTTTTCGGACTCCTTCCAAGGGATATTCCCTTTTGAGATGGTTTTTTTATACACCAATTACGATAAACCAGGTCTCATTTTAAGCACAAGTGTCACAACGAATGAATAAACAAATTTAAAATAAATAGGATAAAATTTATGATGATGTCTTGAACGTAAACATTTTGGAAATTTCTCTTTTGCCATTACTTAAACACGACACTATATTATCAGGCAGGTTATATCAATTTTGACGTTTTAATGGAAAACAACCCATTGTCTTACACTTCGGCGTGGCTATTTGCAACCTTCAGTAAAATTACATTTACGAAAATCTAATAAAATCCCTAAAAAGGTAAATATATTTTTAAATAGTACCGCTTTTTTTAGGAATTACATCATAATCTGCATTATTTCCACCAAAAAACATAAAAACAACTACCATTTCCACTGGGCAACGTCAAATACTCTATCTATATGAGGACAGACCAAATTTTTATTTATTTTTTATTGGATTTTGATCTGTGTATGTCCGTCTGCCCATGTGTCCGTGAAAACCATATTTTTCAAAAGGATTGACTTAGGAACTTGAAATTTTGTACAGTTACATTTCTCGTAAATGGCTGGGCTAGGGTGGGCAAAACTGGACTATTCCTTCCCCCCTCCCCCCTTCCCCTTCCCGCCTTCCCCCTTTCCCACTTCCCCCCTTCCTCTTTCAACCGAAACGGTTTTTAGCAATTTTCTCGAAAACGACCAGTCACATTGAAAAATTTATCAAGGTAAAATATGTTTAGAATAGGATTTTACATAACTCATTCATACATCAAAACCCAATCCGTCCACTGCTGCCCCCACCCCCTCCCCATACAAATGGAATACTTTCTTCCTGTTTTCTCGAAAACTGTGGATTGTGTGAAAAATTGATAAAGATGAAATGTGTTTAAAATACGATTTTACATAACTCATCTATACATCAAAATCGCGTTCGACCACTCCTTCGCCCCCAATATAAATTGAAGACCTTTTTTCTATCAGGTCTTTCAATAAGGACATAAAAATTTTGTATTTAAATAAAGAAAAAAAAAACAGAATAATTAAGATATCGGGCTGAAATTTATTCCAGGTGTAGTGGACATGTTACATTTAAGTATGAAATTCGATGTCGTTCATATAGCCACCGCGAGCACGTTTGCTGATTGATTCTCTGGAGCTAATTTTCCACCACTCTTCCACACATATCGGCCGGAACGTTGGCAATTTCGCGTTCGATATTGTTCCTGAGCTCAATATCGAACGCGACATAACCAACGACTTAACATAACCCCATAAAAAGAAATCCAACGGCGTTAAATCGCATGAGCGAGGTGGCCATTCGACCGGACCATTTCTCGAGATTACACGATGGCGACCACCGACTCAGAATTTCGGTAGTAAGTTTTAATAATTTTCAAACGTTGCTCGTTCGTGAACTTCACCATGATAAAAATATAAACCTTAACTGACGTTTTAGCATTGCCAGATCATAAAAAAAGTTTTAGGGTGCGTTTTTATTAAAATACAAAATTGTTATGTTCTTATTGAAAGACGCTTTATTTTCTCGAAAACGGTGAGTCGTATTGAAAAATTTATGAAGGTAAAATCTGTTGCGAATATGATTTTATAACTGTCCAAATCCAATCGGACCACTCCTCTCCTATACAAATGCATTTTTTTAAATAAACATTTTGTCTGTCTTTCCAACTGGTAAGCCAAAATCTTTCCATATCCAGCCCGTGGCTCGCTGTTATTCAAATCCCTCACGATCTCTACCATTGATAGGTCTCAGCGCCTTACAAATGTTGAAATCCCATTCGTATCCACAATATACGCTAGGCCACCTCCATATATTCCACTCGACATAAAAATTATCTTGCTTAATGTCTCAAACACCTGTTGCCATATTTTATTAACAAACAAATCGATTAGACTTTTTTTTATTTACTATCGCAATATTGCGATATTAAAATTTCCCAGGAAAAGAAACATAAACTCAAATTGTCTTCATCGATCAGCAATTTTATGAACATTTCGTCACATCAAGGGAGTACTAAAACTTTGCTATTCATAGCCAATAAAACGATTACTATTCAAATAAATCGACAATTCAAATAAAGTTAATTCGCAATCGACGTAATTTCTTCTTTCCACATAAATTTATTTTTTTTAAATTAATTTCGTATATAAATCGGTACCAAGTGAAACTTTTATTTCAAAAGGGGGGAAATTTCCATAATTTCTCCATTTTATTTGTTGAAAATAAAATCAATTAAATAGTTACAGTTTCCGTTCGTATAAAATTTGTAGACAATTTCCCTTACTCTAGAACTAGAAGGTAAATAAAATAGAAAATAAAATGAAATTTATGACTTATTCAACTTTATTTCCTTCGTAGTACATTTTATGTTATTTCCTTTCTATGACTCTGATTATTGCCAATCAATAGTTACCAACTTCCGTATCGTATATTTGTCCTTAAAGCAATATCAACAATATTTCCTTAGATAGAGACACAGAAATGGCTTTGCTATCAAAGCAATTTCTTAGTAATTGATATGTAATTTGTGCAAAGGAAATTAAAGAAATTTATTTTGATTTTTCAACTTTATTTTTACGGAAGTGTTTCTTCAATGAATGATAGCAATTTTTCTCCGAATCGTGTTATTAAAGACGATAATAATTGCCTTTATATCTAGAGAAAATTTCAATTAAAGAATTAATCCTTTGGCAAAGTTTTAATGAATTTTTCCATCAAAAGTAAGCACAGATTATGGTCTAATATTTTAAAAGTTTCAATCGTTTTGTTCGATTTCTTGGATGTTTTATGCACAAGTTAACTTAAGACAATTTTCTATTTTTTAAAAGCTTTTATTTAGCTTGCCTTCGTATTTGTCTGTCTGTTTGTCAGATTCAAATCTTGCAATCCAATTTTGACCCACTTCCACTCATCCGATTGACTTGAAATTTTACACACATACAAGTCTGATGACAATACAATCTTTTCAGCAATCCATCCTTGTAAGGATAAGGGAAGCTCCTGTAAGGGTAATGTGGTTATCTTTTCCTTAAATTTTCCGGGAAAAAATCTAATTTGGGGGTTTTTGGGGTCGCTGAATCCGATTCTCCAATTGAAAAATCTGTGAGTCTAACCGAAGGTCCTGTAAGGCTAACGTGGTATTATCTTTTCTTCAAATATTCGGGAAAAAAATATCATCTGTGAGTTTTCGGGGTCGTTGAATCCGATTCTGCAATTATGAAGTCAATAAAGATAACGGAAGCTTTTGTAAGGATAGCGTGATTATCCCTTTCCTTGAATTTTCCGGAAAACACCTCACTGGGGGTTTCTGGGGGAATCAAAATGTTCATAAAGATAGCGAAAGGTCCTGTAAGGACAACGCGATTAATCTCATTTGGAGGTTTTTCGGATCGCTGAATCCAATTCTGGCATTAAGAAGTCTGTAAAGAAGGTCCTGTTAGAATAATGTGATTATCCTTTTCATTCTGGATTTTTAGTCATACTAATCAAATACAAAATAACAAAAAAGGATAAAATAAAAAAAAATATTTTTTAAAAAAAAAAGCTTTTATTTAAATGAAATGCACTAAAAAGGAAAAAAATAATTTTTTATTATGTATCAGATGTATCAGAATGTATCAAAAATAAAAGCGAGATAAAGCATAAAAATAAAATAAAACAAATATTTATCTCGCTTTTATTTCTGTTTTTTTTTTCATTTTTAGTGCATTTCATTTAAATAAAAGCTTTTTTTAAAAAAAAAATTGTCTAAGATGAGATAAACAATAAGATGGCTGCTTTTTCATTTGCCAAACAAATTATGGCGAGTCAGAAAAATGAATTTGAATACAAACTTTAATGACACAAGCTAAATTTTGATTTGATTAAGCAATTCGCCGAAACGACTGTGAATTAGCATGGCTTTATTATCCTATAATATAATACGAAGAATGTCTGTCTGTCTATCTGTCTGTCTGTCTGTCTGCATAAACGATCTCGAAAACCCGCCTAACGATTTTCACGAAACTTGGGGGTTAGGAATTTTCGGGGACAAGGAATCGATCTAGATAGGTCTCACCTCTGAGAAAATTCCCCTCGATACCTCTCGCCTGTTATCTTCGAATTGGGTGGTCCGATCTTAATGAAACTTTACAGTATTACTAAGAGAACTAAGGGCTTTCGATTTTTCCACCACAAACCTGGCTTTTCCCTCCCCTCCATAACCCTCACCTGGTGTCTCAAAACAACGTTTCAAAAATCGGTGACAGCGATTACTCAATAACCACTCAACCGATTTCTATGAAATTTTGTTATCGCGCGTTAGTTTTAGTTCTAGCTTTCTAGGTCGGGAATTTAAAAACTCTGTAAAAGCTCTGTAAAGATAATGTGAATTTTGTTTTTCCACAAAAATCAGCAAAAGTAGGATTTTGAGGTCGCCGAGCATGGCTCGGTCTTCCTGGTACTGGAATCTTAATATAGGAACGTTTTCTAAGATAATGTTTTCGACAATCGCAGATAAATTTCTTGGAATTGATATCCGGTTTGGATTAGGAAAAAATGCACCTGCTAGTAATTAAATTAGGGAAGAAGTCTGTGGAAGAATTTTTTTTTCTTTTTAGTTTATTTTTTTTTTTAAAAAAGCATTTTTTTTTATTTTATTGTTGATTTTTTTATGCATTGTCAAAAAAATCTCCAAAAAATTTTGCTAAATAGGGAAGTTTTCCTTTTAGTCCATATGACAAAATTTTGTCCATATCATCTGGAATTTTGTCAATATGATAAAATATACCTCTGGGTGTACGTGGCTGGTTCTTCGTTGCAAGCCCCAAATCTTTTTACCCTACACTCGAAAATTCAACATCATTTAAATAGTATATTTTTGCAGAATTTCTGCTATGACAACAGGTAATATAGAGGGAAAACCAACCATTATACAAAAGGATTATTATTTAAATCGAAAAGGTTCACCATCATGATGTGACGAATCAAAATTCATGTTGCCGTCATTTCCAGTTGTATCCCCACAATTTCAATGGAGGTAAATTTCAAAAACACAAAAGTTCTACTTTATAATTTTAGTTTTTTTTTCATATCAGTAAAAAGATGTGCGTATGCGAATTTATATATGTCAAAAGGACCTGTTTACGTCAGAATTCGGATCGACTTTAAAATTATGGTTTTTTTTATTCCTTTCCGTTATCAACTCATGTCTCAACCTTGTACTTTTTTGATATATACATTGTATTGTACCAAACAAATACAAACGTATATTTACAATACTGATGTATTAAATCTTTTCCTCAGTATCGACGACATTCGTATTATCTACACCACCTTGTACGGAGGATATCCTTATATCCTTGTAGGCCGACAAAAGTAAAAACTTTTGACATGAAGAAGAAAAATCGAGGGGAGAAATGTAAGAGAGAAATTTTGCGCATGTAGACTGCTTGTTGGCTATTTTTAGATACCGGAATTGATCGAAATGGACCGAAATTCTTCTTAGCCTTTGCGTTTTGCCACTTTGATTCCTAACACATTTGAACGAGCACCCATCACATTGAAAATCCATAGAGATCCTTGCGCCTATACATTGCTTGCTATTAATAAGCGGCAACAAGTGCTATATTTAATATATATTACTTACTGTCTTATACTTATTGTACGTACAATCCATCCGGGGTATATGAGATTGCAATCAAAATTTTCTTATAAAATATTTCCTGACTGCTGATGAAATCCAAGTACGGATAAATATCTAGAGAATAATATCAAAGAGCTAACCTTTTTGAAACAATTTATTGATTTTATCAATGTAACTCGTAATGTTCCCGAAATCCAGCCAAAAATAAATTGAATAGGAATTTCTCCTTCCCGTTTTCGTAATACATATTTTCCAAGCGACCTTAACTGTACGCATTACTAACCTACTTCTGTAGTTACATCTCAAGTATATTTTAAATCTCCTTCGATTTGGTAATTTGTTTGAATCTTGGATTCCAAGAATATAACGAGTTGCCGTACAGTGCTAGACGTCAGTTGGGGTTTTTGTCGTTGCTCCGGGATAAATAATGATGTCAACCCTAAATGATTGATAGAAGAGTATCCGTAATCGTTAACATATATTTTTGTCTTCATACGATTTGGAATTTCTTAATGCATTGATATTCCAAATTGTGTATTTTTTTTTGTCCCGATTTTTGAGTTTACTTTTGGTGGTGGTAACATAAATAACAAGAATATTAGGCCAATTTAAGGGTTTCAATTATTTTGTCTTTTCTATCTTTTATGGGTAGGGTGACCTTACTTTTTTTGGGACCAATCCGAGACGAGAGCAACAACAAATTTTATATAGAAAATAAAATGTTATTTAGATCAAAACCATAAAAAAACCAGCTCAAAAATCATAAATGAGTGCCGCAATCGAATTTTTTAAATCATAATTCGACGCAGTTTTCTAAATCGAGAGATACACACTCCCGTGCAAAAATTAACTCAAATTTTCGCACTCTGTACGTTTATTTCAATAAAGAGAAATTCGTTGCAGGCCACATTTGTTGGGATAATACATATTTTGTGGAAAATTGTTAAAAAAATATTCCGCAGGCGAAAAAAGTATACTTTGCAGTCAAAATAGAGTACATTTTGTATATTTAGTGATCGTTTTTTCTAGTGTTTGAAAAATTATCACACGAATTTGAAAAATCCAGGAAAAAAATTTAGTTTCCGTAACCCGGAGACAACAAGCCCATATCCGGGGCTGTCTCGTCCATTCCAGGACGTGTGATCATCCTATTTATGGGAAAACATGGTCTGTTTTTTTTTAAATATTTTAAAGTAGTTTAAACAGATTTATTTAGAAAAAATAACAAACCTTTTTGCGCCTAAAGCGATCCCTACACGTTTAATCTTGCAGTCAATCATGCTGTCACACCAAAAAGCTTATTTGCACTAGACGCTCAATCATGCACGCAAGCATCAGTTAATTCGAAACAGCCAAACCGACAGCATACAGCACAAATATGAATTTAAACAATTTTTGTCCTTATATTTTTCGCTATTTCGTCATCCACAACTCACTTCTTTGTCTATATAACTCGAAAAAGGATTCCCAAAAAACTTTGTCTTTTATATGCGACATCTTTTCACTACTAAAAATTACGCTGAAATGACGAATTGATTGACAGCTTCGCCATACACGTTCAAGCATGCTGTCATTCACAAAGCTCCCTTTAAAAATATCAAAATGATTTTGATAATTGCCAGCGTGCTGTCAATCATGGAATTTGCATGACAGCATCACCATAGACGTTCAAAATGCTGTCACAGCATGCGATGATTGACTACAAGATTGAACGTGTAGAGGCCGCTTAAAGAACCGCTGAAGCACAGCTAAAAAAGTAGAAAGTCGGTTTATTCTCGCGTCGCGTCACTTTAGCGCTCACTGATTAACGCAGCATTGTGAGAGGTTCCATGGCAAAAACAAAAATGTTCAACATTCCACCCGACGCAGCGCATGATACTTTCATAATAATATAACTTTTATACCAGAGGGAAAGCATGCCCCTTGGCCCTTACGTACGGGCGGCCATGTGCGAGTTGATACAAGGGTGTAAAAGATTTTGATAAACAAAAATTTATTCATTAAATCTTTTATTTTTGTACCGTATAGAGGGCGACGTAAATACGTTGAGTGTCTTGCGGGGAGTAAAGGACGAAATTCCTTAACCATATAGATTGCAGATTTAAATAAATTTTAGTGAGCCGAATATGTCCTTAAAGGACGATCTGTGCCACAGTCAAATTACAATCAAAATCTCTTCAGTTATTCAGGATATGGCACAACAGGGCAAGAACAGGAATTTTGCAAAAAAGGATCGCTGTAGAATTTTGTGATCAAAATGCGATCGGAAAATAGGATTTATGTAACAGTAAAAGTAGGGATCAAAACTGTTTAACGGTACAGTAAATAGCAAGAAAAGTGCTCAGAAGGGGAGTTTTCGGGCAGTAAGAAGAATAAAATATCAGTTGTGATCAACACAAAACCTTCCCTGCAATATTTAGTTTCGGAGGAAAAATATAAAAAATAATATTTTTTTCAAATATCTTGAGAACCGTTAGAGATACATAAAAACCGTTAAAGGAAAAAATGCATGAAATTTTATTATCTTTGAATTTTGTTATAAACATTTTTTCATAATAGTGCATAGTTTTCAAGAAATTTTCAAAAAACCTAATTTATTCCAAAAATATATTGAGAACTGTAAGAGATACGTATAAACCTTTAAAGCCAAAAATGTGGAAAATGTTATTTCCTTTTTTTTCAAAAAACTGTTCTTTTTTCAGATATATTGAGAACCGTTAAAGATACAAAAAAAAAACCGTTAAAACAGAAAATGTGGAAAATTGTATGTCCTTGAAATTTTGTTATATTTATATTTTCTCAAACGCGCAAGGTATTTTTTCAAAAAAAAAATTGTATGGGAGGTACCCGTTATAGCTACCATTACTCTTTCAAAACTTGATAGAAAACTACGACTTTTGTAAAACAAAAATTCAAGTCGCTAACTCAAAGCGTTCTCGAGTTATTTAAGATTCGTATAACAGGACAGACCGACAGACATTTCCACGGACATCCTCATAATTTTGCCTGAAACGGATTTCGTACTGGTCAGAAATTCACAATCTGTCCCCTTTCTTGAGTCCGTCTCCGTCTTGAATACAATACTTTCCATCTATAGAAGAGGAAAGTAGAATCACTTCTTATGTTGCCGTGACCAGCAGGCGAAAATATAATACAAAAGTACCGGCACCAAAAAAAATCTGATAAAACTTTATCAGGTCCAAAACAAACTTTTTATCAATATAATAAAAAATTTATGTCTGCGAATTGATAATTTTGGATTTTTTTAGTGTATTATCAAAAGCTTCAAACCTGCCAAGGATTGAATTTGTGAAGATTTTTGCTCTCTTTAAAAACATTTTGATGGTGCCCAAAAATATCTCAATGGGAGAGGGGGTGAAAAGAAAAGCGTGTTAAGCTTTTTCCGTTTTCTGGTTCACTTAATTTCCTCGATTAAGGTCTGGGTAAGAATTGAGCTAAAATTTTATTTTTTAAGTAATATAGGAGGAACGAAAATTTAGATTCTTCCACAAAAATCAAATAAAGTGTTTTCAAAGATTTTTCTCAAAATTCAACAGCCATATTCAAGACCATCCGTTATTTAGTTCAAAATTTTCCCTGATTTACTCAAAGGAATTGTTCTTATTTTCAAGAAAATCCCGAAACAGTAAGTTCTGCTTATACTTTACGTAATATTTATTAAAAGTTCGTCTTGACTGACAACATGAAATTTTCAATGTCACTTTCATGTTTTGCTTCATGTACCGATAGAAAACAATATCAATCTTTTAAACTCTGAAACCTCGGGGAATAGGATGTCCTAAATTTATGTGTTTTTCAAACAGTTGACTTTCAGTTAAGGAAAAATCGTTTGACAACCTGCCTGATACAAATTGTGCTCTTTGAAGACAAAGTTAATGAAAAATACAGAAATATCATCGTAGAATATGTCACTACCACAGGCAAAATTGAAAAAGTGTAAAAAATGAAAATAGAAATCAATTTCAATATTTCAAAATTACTTACAAAGGTTTTTCAATGGGCTCGTAAATTTTAATACTGGCACGTGTTTCAATGTTTCTAAAAAGATCTTTACTTTCTTATACGTAGTATAATAAAGTATCGTATTCATGAAAAATTTTGATCTCATAATTTTGTCTTCACCGTAGTCCAGCGTAGTCCAAGTGGTAAAGTTCTTGGTCCGTATTCTGGAGGTCGGTAGTTCAATTCCCGACTATCGCTCGCTGTGATTAAAATCCACTCAACTTGCTTTACGAAATGAGTAGTGATAGTTGCCGCTTGTTGTTAACGACATCATCGGTCTAGATTGCTATCACGGCCTCTGCTGTTGATGGGTTGCAGCGTAAAAACCTTACAAATGTTGTAATTCACCCATGGTTCGCAATCCATGTAAAACTGTAGGTGCGAAGCACGGAAGAAATTGTTATGAAACCTCAATTGAGGAGGCCCAGGTTCTTCGAGAGCTGTAGCGCCAAGGAAGATCATGAATTTTGTCTAAGAAATATTTTCCGAGCACTCCTGAGTCGATTGGAGCATTATTACAAAAATGTCTTTCTATCTGTTAGTATATGTACAAGATTTCTCAAAAACTAATAGAGTTAGAGCCATGAAATTTTACAGACACGTTTGGTCCTGGAAATCCGGATTTTAAAAATCGCAATTTCGTTTTTTTTTTATATTTACTCCGAAACTACGCATTTTTCAGGGATCTTATGTATAACAAAAGTTGGAGACAATAAAATTTTCTACATCTTTGTCTTTCAATTGAACTCCACATTTCAACCCGTTATCGAAATAAACCGTTATTTAAAAAAAATCAATTTTTGCGATAATCTCGAAAAATACCAAATTTTTGGTGGTTTAATATATGTATGAGGTGAATTAAAGGGAATAATGTTTTCCGTAATTTTGTCTTTTACCGTTATCCGATATCTTTTACCGTTATCGAGATATTGAAGAACTTGTAAAATAAAAATTCATATTTTTATGTAAACTAATATTTTATTCGTCAGGTAAATTGTGTAGAAACATAGATTTTGTATAGGGTCTTTCAACAAGGACATAACAATTTTGTATTTAAATAAAACACAGAATAATTGAGATATCGGGCTGAAATTTATTCCAGGTGTAGTGGACATGTTACATTTAAGTATGAAATTCAATGTCGTTCATATGGCCACCGCGAGCACGTTTGCTGATTGATTCTTTGGAGCCAATTTTCCACCACTCTTCCACACATATCGGCCGGAACGTTGGCAATTTCGCGTTCGATACTGTTCCTGAGCTCTTCTAACGTTGTTGGCTTGTTGGCATAAACCAACGACTTAACATAACCCCATAAAAAGAAATCCAACGGCCTTAAATCGCATGAGCGAAGTGGCCATTCGACCGAACCATTTCTCGAGATTACACGATTGCGACCACCGACTCAGAAATTCGGTAGTAAGTTTTAATAATTTCCAAACGTTGCTCGTTCGTGAACTTCACCATGATAAAAATGTAAACCTTGACTGACGTTTTAGCATTGTCAGATCATAAAAAAAGTTTTAGGGTGCGTTTTTATTAAAATACAAAATTGTTATGTCCTTGTTGAAAGACGCGATATAAGGAAGTATAAGGATATTTTTTTCTTTATTTTCTTATAACAATCTATAGTTATGAAATTGCCGTGAAAATAATTTCAATACAGATGATAATATTTTTCCCAGAAAATAAAAGATCAAATCCCAAAAATTGATTTAATATTTTTTTCCAGCAAATCCACAAACAGTACCAGATTCTATTATTCACTTATTTTGCATTTCACATATATATGCAAATTAAATCACATTAAAATTTATTACCCTGCAGCCCCAATAAATTTTATGGAAATTTGATTTTTATAAAAAAAATAAATAATATTTGAATCCTATTTTCAACTAATTTGATATGTGCATTCAAAACGAACTTAACGCAGGCCCAATCAATTCATTTCACAAAAGTTTCCATGAAAAAGTTCTCAATATTCAAATGATCGACCGGAATTAATAACTGAAATTTAAGAGGATTTAATTTTATCACCACGGTATTTTCATCCATTATTATTTTTTTTTTCTTTTATTGATGGGTCCAAGATTTTTTTTTTTTTTTGGCTTTCCCTAGACTTTTTTCTAAATTCCATGATTTTTCACTCGTTCAAATGGCGTATTGCGAAAATATGTTTTACGTCAGTTGGAAAGAAAATGTTGAGAAAATCTTTAATGTATAGGATTTATTTATTGGACCGTAATGTGTCCCTATTTTTTATTTCTCATCAAACCCAGATTGAAGTTGCCTGTGGAAGCGAAAAGAACCTTTTCAAGATGTCCATTCACCTTTTATTAGAAGGGTACTTTATGGGATTTAAATTTGGAAGCTTTGAAATCAGTGTGGGGCTAAATTCATTTTTCAATGTAGAAAGTGATAACAGAACAAGATCTTTTGCACACCTTTTCGGTAGCAAAAAACTGTATCTGATGTGAACAGCACATAACTTTCTTATACAAAATCTAGGTTTTTCGCAACTTTTGAGTACACTATAACCCGACGAATGAAATTTTAGTTTCTATACAAGAGCGATTTTTTGCAAAATTTAAAATATCTCGATAACGGTAAAAACGTAAAGAATTTTAATATCTTTAATTCTTTTTTGAAATGTTTTTTTCGAAAAACCGTTAGTTTGTAAGCAATTCGCAAAAATCCATTTTTTAAACTTTTAATGAAAATATTTCAATAACGGTAAAAGATAACGAATAACAGTAGAAGACAAAATTATGGCAAACATTATTCTCTTGAATTCATCACACACATTGAACTACTAAAAACCCGTTATTTTTCGAGATAATGGTAAAAAACTGATATTTTTTTAAAAACAGCATGACTCGATAACGGCTTGGGACAAAAATGTCTGGTGAAAGACAAAAATGTAGAAAATTTTATTATCTCCAACTTTCGTCATACACAAGACTACTGAAAAACGCGAACTTTCGAAGTAAACCGCAAAAAACGAAATCGCGATTTTTAAAAAGGCGCCGCCATTTTGATTACTTTCGGTTAACGAATTTCCACCAAAAGTTGATAGGATCATCCCATTCTAGGACCAAACGTGCCAGTCAAATTTCATGGCTCTAGCTGTGCAGTTAAGCCACTGGATTAAGCTTTCTCAAAAAGAGGTTATGTAACATTTACATGTCATACATAATTGTGAACCGTAGAAAAATAGTCTGAAAGATATGTGCCAAAAATTTCAGCTCAGTCGGTCGCATAATTTCCAAGATACAGCCTTTGAAAACGAGTAAGCTTTTGGTTTTCTGGCTTTCTCTCTAACGTGATAACCATTCACATGATTGATCTGAAATGTTGGGTTAATGTCTTTTGCAAAAAAAAAATAAGTTTTAGGGGAACCGGGATCTGTCATAGATCATCGGTTATTCAAAACATGCATCAGTCTTTTAGAAGAGGAAGGGAGTGGCGTTAGTGTGACGGCTGTGTTGATACAAGACCTCACAAAAAATCGTATAGATGAATAGAGGCGTCCGGAAAAACAGAAATTAATGTGACGTATTTTATGGGCAGCTCTGAAGGCCAATTCAGACTAACGATTGTGATTACGATTGCGATTCTCGACCAATGAGATCAAAGCTTTCAACGATAGGGAAATGAAAGCTTTGATCTTATTGGTCCCGAACAAAGCTCTCAACGATAAGGAAATGAAAGCTTTGATCTTATTGGTCCCGATCAAAGCTTTCAACGATAGGGAAATGAAAGCTTTGTTCTCATTGGTCGCGATCAAAGCTTTCAACAATAGGGAAATGAAAGCTTTGACCTCATTGGTCGAGGAAGATAAATCGTAATCGCAACTGTAATCACAATCGTTAAGGCCCAACTACGATAGACATAGGAGCGCATATGTTAATGTCAAATTCCCAACGAATGTTGACTTACATAGCTGTCAACATAAAAGCTAATCTTCATTTTACCTCAAGTGGAAATTAATATGTCCACTATATTATTAAATTCACACTAAAATTTTAGGTTATGTTCACTATTTTCATATGCCAGTTCCATTTGTATCGAATCATTCATGCTTAACGACAGTTTAACGAAGGTTTGAAAGTGGCAACACTTTGACACATGTCTATTGTGGGTAATAACATTGACTTTCTTATTCTGGAAATGACATATGCAGCTGCATATGCGCTCCTATGTCAATCGTAGTTGGGCCTTTAGTCTGAATTGGGCTTTACACCTAGTAACGAGAGATGTAAACCAAAAATTTTCTGGGCTGGTTGGTTCCTAAAATTCGAAAATTTGTTTTCGGTTTTAGCTTTGGTTCCTAAAATGCGGAAATTTTTTTTGGTTTTTGGTTTTAGTTCCTAATATGCGAAAATTTGTTTTTGGTTTTGATTCCTAAAATTTCAAAAATTTGGTTCTACTTTTATTTTCTAAAACTTCGAAAATCTGGTTTTGGTTTCTAAAATTGCAAAAATCTGGTTCTTTGGTTTTGGTTCACTAGAGTTTTCATTGCTCAGTGGTTTTTAGTTCAGTTTAAAAACCCGGTTTGCATCTCTGGAATAACGCTTGGTCGCCGGAGCACGTTTTAGGTGGCAATTTTTTGTCATTTTGCATAATTCGTCCCTGCACTCCGATATTGGCCCGGAAGGAATTTCTTTCTCTACCCTCGTATTTACACATTGATATTTTAATCTATTTTAAATAAGAAAAATATGTTTTATTCAAAAAAATTAAATGATATTCAAGATACGTGAGAATAATAAAAAAAAATTGAGAGTGTGTGTAAAACAAGTTCCTACTTCACATGAGAATTTTTTTAATGGTGTTTTGGGAATTCCTTTAAAGGATATCCTAACAGAATCCTAAAAGAGTCTTAAAAAAACAGTTTGAATATCTCCAAAGCATAAACTTTGATCCCCAACAAAAACAAAAGGAAAAAAAAACTTTTCTTAAACTGTAAAGAAAAAGGGTTTTGAATAATATTATTTGCTTTTAGTCAAATGAATGTTTGGTTAGGCGAGTCAACGCAATGTTTGACGTCTAGGGCCCCAAAATACACACATTAACCACAAAAACGATCTCAATTATTATTGAATTTTAATTTAATGAAAATCAAATAGAAAATAACGCAATTTAATATGAAATTCATCAGGCGTTATGATGAAGTTGAAATATTAGAGAATTATTGAATCAAATATTTTTGAGCATTCGTTTTTGCGTAAAATAAGAAAATTATGCTTATTAAGAAATTATGGTCTCTTGAGAATTATTATATCCCATGTACATATGGCAAAATATTTCTCAAAAGACGATATTTTTTATTATTAATGTCAATATCAATTCCATTAAATACTATAAAAGAACATACAAATTAATGTTAATAAAGTTTTGACGAAAGTCATAAAAAATTACCTGTAATTTTTCTTCTTTAGATATTTTTGAACCTTGACCGGGTGAAACTGTATTTGAGGATGTGATACAGGAGGGGGCTGAAACAAGTCTTTCGCAATAGCATCCTTCAAGGAAAATGATGCCTGATGGTCGTGTGGATGCCTCATTTTCATAATAGAAAAGTAAATTCTGAAAAAAAACATAGAAAAGTCAAACAAGAAGCTCTCATTACTCCATGTAGAAGTAAGAAAAACAAATAATACGAAAAAATAACTCAACATACATTCAACGTGAAAAGTAAAAAATCTTTTATGGTAAATCCTCTATCTCCCTATATTCGCAGTATGAAAACGAGAGGGATTGAGGTATGCTTTTAACTTAACTCTATGTGGAAATTAATTAAAATGAAAAACGTTGTCTGTTCCTTCCTACCAACACATAAGCAGAAATTCGAGGAAAAAACGTTGAAAAACAGTGGTTAACATCTTAGAAATACCTTCTACCTTATAAAATTGTTTTAAAAGCATTTCCAGTAATTGCTTTTCAAAACTTTTCGTCTACCATTTCCCCCATGATTTTAAAATCCCTATTCAGATCTTATCCCCACCCCTGACTAATTAAATCCACCTGTCATTATTGTTTAAGTGAATTTCAGAAACTTGGAAGTCCATGTTTTCCATCACATGTTCCCCTCACTTTTTGGGCGAAAAATTCAAACTTCTTGGTATGCGCCACACAGGGCAGGAAGAAAAGTAAAAATTTCGCCGTATTTTTAAGGGTCATTCGTATTGATAGAAGTTTTTTTTAGAAAAAAAAAACAACCAAAAAATGGGTCCATCTTTTTGCCATTATTCTCGGTCGATTTTAGTTCTGAGAACTGATTATGGATTCAGTTCACATCAAAGAAATCATTCATCAATTTCTTGCACTCGAATTTGTTAAATCAACTGTATGACGAAATGATCTCTTGCTTGCACATTTGTGAGTTTGTAATAAAGGGCTCGAAGTTTGTTAGGTTATAGCGGCCATGTTGTATAAGCAACATCTGTCAAATTTGTTGTGAATTGTTCAGAAATGGTATGGCAAATCACCATGGAAGGTAATAGCGTTTAACAATGTGTGCTCTGCAGCAGTTGGAAGTTTACCCAAATTTCGCCAAAAAAAATCCATCTTTAGCGACGAGGTTTATTTTTGGATGAATGGATATGTGAACAAGCAAAATTATCAGATTTGGGGCGATACCAATCCACACGAGATACACCAGCACCAAATGCATCCCGAAAAAGTCATTGTTTAGTGCGGATTTTGGTCTGGCGGAATCATCGGTCCGTACTTCTTCCAAAACGAAACTGGCATTGCCATAACCGTCAACGGCGAGTGCTACAGATCCATGATAAGTAACTTTTTGTGGCCTAAACTGGATGATATGCATGCCGACAATTTGTGGTTCCAACAGGACGTCGCTACATGCCACACAGCGCATGCCACGATTCTGCACGAGCGATTTGAGGCCATGGTTATCTCGCGCGGCGGCGACGTGAACTGGCCACCGATATTGTGCGATTTAACGCATTTAGACTTCTTCCTGTGGGGCTATCTTAAATCGCAGATCTATGCGAATAAACCGCAAACAATTGATGCTCTCAAAGCCAACATAACGAACGACATCCAGCCAATTCATCCAGATTTATGCGACAAAGTCATCGAAAATTTCGCAGCCGGGGCGGACATTTGAACGACGTTATATTCCATACTTAATGCCATTAAATATTCTTTTAAATAAAAAAAAATGAGTGGATCTCATACACAACTAGTTTTATTTACATTTAAAAATCGAGCGTCCTTATTGAAAGACGCTTCAATTGAAATTTGGAAAATATTCAAACCTTCTTTATGGATTTGGAAAACTCTATTCTAAATTTGAATGGTTTTTCCCAAATATGCCAACAATAATTTCACCCATTTCCCCTCTATTTTGAATCCCCTCGCCAGTTTAGTTCAGAACCAAAAAACCGATTGATATGCGGTTTTTTCCATTGAATAGAGAATTCCTCGGAAAATCTTATCATTAAAAAAATGTGCCCTCTGCCGCTTCCCTTGTTTTTTTCATAATAAATATTGAGGATCATGTAATCCAATTAAATGCTGGATTGACCATTGAATAAAGCTTTTCGCAGGTAAACTTTTGAAGTTATAAAATTTATCCCACCATCGGCCATGAAGCAATGATTTCTCTGCGTAGTATAAAAATACTAAGAACTCTCTTAACCCTAGAATACTAATCGGTATATTTACACCTTAATACGCTCAGAAAAATGGAGGATAACTCGACGACTTACATACGGCGTAATTGGCCTCAGGCAGGAAAATTTAGCCTATGCGAGATGCGCGTTCGCCTGCATGAGGGAAAGTAAAACTTGTGTTGACCTGTGGCCGGAGAAATTCTGAAATTTAGCCACGAGCAGGTGAAGTAGGGCATTGGGAGCTGCACGAGTTGACCTTAGATAGGCATTTCGAGGATGTGATGTCATGTAATGGAAACCTCTGTCAGCCAGCTAGAGGTCAGAGTTAACCTGACAAAAAGTTGACCTGATATTTTTCTGAGTGTACTAATGTTCGCGTGTGAGGCTCGTTTTCAAAATTGGTTTCACTTCATTTAAGGAACAACACCGAAACAAGGCTCTTCACCCTATGGTAAAACGTGATTTATACATGGTGAAAAACTTTTGCGATTGTTTTATAGATCCTTTGGAGGCACAAATCCTTAAAAAAGCAAATAAATCTATAGACGCGTCCTTAATTTTATTTTGTTGCTCAAGCGAAAATTAATTATTGATGAAATTTAGACGGTAGTAGGTAAGGCATCAAAGAGAAATGATTTTTTTTTTCAGCTCCAGATTTTCAATTAAATTTTTGTTTTCGTGATAAGCTTATTAGTATTTTTCAGACCTTTGTTTGTTAGAAAGAAGGATCATTAGGACCATTTGCGCAGAGAAAATTATTCGGCCGTTTTTTCGAAATGAAAAAAATCCCTTTGCCTTCATTTTGAACTGAACTAAGAAAATCAAAATCAATGAAGTAATTAAATATAATGTGATTAGTGTTTCCAGTCAGGTGAGTATTGAAATGTAATTTGAGTACTTTTAAGATGTTTTATTGTGAATATCGTGCGCAGGTAAGAAAATGAACAAATTGGATGTTATTGCGTCGTTTATATACAATCAACCGATTAAGTTGAAGTTTAATATGATAGAAATATAAAAGAACTTGTTTTTATTAGAGACTTCTGATAAAAAAAAATCTGAAGTTTTAAAAATTGGCTTGGACTATTATTTGTTGCCAAAATTGTCAATTTTTAACTTCCTCTGTTATAGAAGGGAGACCGACTCGAGTACAGGGGAAGAAAGAAACATTCTGATCAATACAAAATCCCTTTCAGGAAAAATTATGAAGATGTCCATGCCTATCGGTTTGTCGGTCTGTCTGTCTGTTCGCTTAAACAACTCAAGAACGCGTTGAGCTAGAGACTTGAAATTTTTTTTTAATGAGTTTTACGAAAATCATACATTTCTATCAACTGTTACAAAAGTAACATTATATATAACGGGTACCTCCCAAACTTTTTTTTTTGAAAAATCCGACTTTTTGAAATTTTTTTTGGAAACTATGCGTGTCGTGTCGTGTTTAAAATGAATTTGGTCAGTGGGTTCTTGATATCGGGTCTTTAAACAAGGACATAACAATTTTGTATTTAAATAAAACACAGAATAATTGAGATATCGGGCTGAAATTTATTCCAGGTGTAGTGGACAAGTATGAAATTCAATGTCGTTCATATGGCCACCGCGAGCATTGCACTGATTGATTCTTTGGAGCCAAATTTCCACCACTCTTCCACACATATCGGCCGGAACGTTGACAATTTCGCGTTCGATATTGTTCCTAAGCTCCTCGAACGTTTTTGGCTGTTGGCATAGACCAACGACTTAACATAACCCCATAAAAAGAAATCCAACGGCGTTAAATCGCATGAGCGAGGTGGCCATTCGACCGGACCATTTCTCGAGATTACACGATTACCGAACTTCTCCTTCAATAGATCAATTGTTTGTTCAGCTGTGTGGCATTGCTCGTTCGTGAACTTCACCATGATAAAAATGTAAACCTTGACTGACGTCTTAGCATTGCCAGATCATAAAAAAAGTTTTAGGGTGCGTTTTTATTAAAATACAAAATTGTTGTGTCCTTGTTGAAAGACCCTTTATATATAAACTCGATTCAAACACTTTATTCAACTAATATTTTTTATATTAGCTTTTAAATATAAAGTTCACTTAATTTTCTTATTTGTATTTAATGTTAACACAATTACTTTTTACTTTATATTACAAAACACTTAAAATTTCCAAACTGCTTTTCTTTACCGATCAAATTCAACTCTCTAAAGCCCAATTCAGACTAACGATTGCGACTACGGTTGCGATTATGATTACGATTACGATTACGATTACGATTACGATTACGATTACGATTACGATTACGATTACGATTACGATTACGATTACGATTACGATTACGATTACGATTGCGATTGCGATTGCGATTGCGATTGCGATTGCGATTGCGATTGCGATTGCGATTGCGATTGCGATTGCGATTGCGATTGCGATTGCGATTGCGATTGCGATTGCGATTGCGATTGCGATTGCGATTGCGATTGCGATTGCGATTGCGATTGCGATTACGATTAAGGTTCCTCGACCAATAAAATCAAAGGTTTCATTTTCCTATCGTGGAAAGCTTTGATCTGATTGTAGCTTCAACCGTAATCGCAATCGTTAGTCTGAGCTTTCTTCCAAGAAATCAAATCTGATTCAAAACAATTAATAAATATGCGCCGCGGGTGGAATTTTACGTTTCAATCAAGAGATACACAGTACCAATCAAAAATTAGCTCAATTTCTTGTACTTTTTTATGTTGAACCAATAAATGAGATTTTTGCAGAAATAAGTGAAAATACCAATAAAAAAATACGCAGTACGCGAAAATGCAATGTTATCATAAGGCTAAAGTGTAAAAAAAAATACACCGCAGGCAAAAAAATATAATTTACAGATGCCTCGTGTATTGAATCATCAAGTCGAATTAGCGTGTATTGAATCATCAAGGGCTACCTGTATATTTATTATGACATATGGTCAGGTCATCCTGTTTATAAAAGACTCGATTTATGAACGCCTCGGTTTATGAGCTTCTTTTGAAAAATACTTCAATCAGTGAATCAAAGTCGTCAGATAAAAATAGTTTCAATTTATGAACGTCTCGGTTGATGAACACTCTTAAGCTATAAATTAGGTTCATGAACCGAGGTTCCATTGTATTTATAATAAAAATATTTTACCTGATAAAGAATAAACCATCGAAGCTGCCATTTGTTGTTGTCCGCTGTCCGTTTGTGCAAGTAGCCGTGCTGAAAATAACAAATACTTTTTGAGAGAATAATAAATTTTAAAATTCATTAAAGAAATGAAAATTTTATTTCGCAATTTAGTTGAATCTGTACAACCTTTTACAAATACTAATTCAAATATTTCCAAGAATTCTAGAATTACATAAACAAAAGGATGGATCTAATATACCGTTGAATATTTTGTGGTATCCATCCCTTTTCAGTGTTATCACCCGGATTACTGCGGTTATCCCCAAGAACACAATTTCATACTTGGTTAAACATGTATACTTAATTCTGAATTAATAATCTATCAAATTTATGTAAAGTTTTTCAGCATTTATAATTAAACAACCAAAAAATTAAAAATAAATACCAAAATTATGTTTTAAAAATTTAAACTGTTTGCAGATTAAAAGTTGTTTTTGTTTTGGTTTCTTCAAAATTCAGCACACTAAAAATTCTTTGAATCGCCGTTGCTTAAAGCTTCTTAACGTTGTTACCATTTTCCCATGTTTAAAATAAACTTCTGCGTTTTTTAAATAACAATTCCCACGCAAAAATCTATAAGCCTGCTAAAAAAAATCATTTCAATGAGAAACTCACTCAAGTAAATTACGGATACCATGAATTTTCAATGTTAGTGGGACGACATTAAATTGATCCAATGAAATCATGAATTCACAGAAAATCAAAGCAGTTTTCTTTTATGATAATATTTTCATGTTTCCCAAAAAAAAATTGAATAAATTATCCTCAAAAAAATTGTTCGATTTCTACAATGTTTTTCGTCATTTTTAAAATTCATACACTTTTTTTGGAAGACGAAAATCAGACAACCATTATAATTAATTTATTCAAAAATAACAATCGAACGAATTCGAAATAATGAAAGTGGCAAACATTTGTTTGTTTCATGACCAAAGTTTTATTGTGGTTTTCCATATTTTCTTCTTCTTTGTTTTTTTTCGGAAAGAAAGACCAATTGACCATTAAAAGTTTTATGGAAAAGTCTCTTATTGACTCTTTTTTTGTGGTTTCCCATAATTGAGAATTAACCAATTTTCATGTAATTTGGGTAATGCTTTTAATTCTATGCAAAAAAAATCTTCGTTGTTTGCCTTGTTTTTTATTCAAAATTTAGTTTTTTTTTTTGTTTTTGGTTTTCTTCCACATTTTGTATTTTGACGAAAAAATTCTTGACAATTTTCTTCTCTGTCACCACACCAACGGATTTAAATGGATTTTCAGACATACATAGATTCAGTTCTAATATTCTAAACCAATGTAGCAGGCATGTTAACGGATTCAATTTCTAAAAACCCTGCCCGAGTATACTCGAGTACCTACCGCAACACATAGAAAATTTCAATCCGAGTATATTCGATCTAAACTTTAAGTGTACCGTGGCCATGTTACTTCTCAGATTATTACTACAATCCATGATTAGTTTTTAGGTATCGTCGAGGCCGTAAATAGGCGGCATTTAAAATGTATTCTTTGCTCTAACTGCCACGTCAGTCAAAAAGACCTGACACCTAACTGTTGTGTACAGTGAAACAATGAAAATTATTAAAGTGTTCGCTGCAACCGCAACGATTTTTTGTAGTTTCACACATTTTATGGTAATAAAATAACATTTAGGTATAATTTTGTTTCAATTTTTTTTCTCTCGGGATGCACTGACAACTAAATATTCGAAAAAGGCTTAAAACTGTCGTGGCAGTTAGAGTGTTAAGAGCTCTGGCATACAACATTCCACGGTTTTCAAAAAACAAATTTAGACATTTTTGCTTCTACAAAAGATTTTTACTTGCATAATCTTTAATTGCCCTTTTCTTTATTAATTTTTCAATGATGCCACATGAAAAATGACAAAAATTTTCATTTCAAAATGTGTGGCTCTCAATTTAAAGAGTTATTTGACCTGGATTTGTAAAATAAATTCACATGCGGCGCATTTGTTTTCGAAATTTTTCAGGTAAAACTGAATTATAATAAGATTTTTCACCTGCGGCGCATTTTTCTTAAAATGCATTTTACTTCCATCATACTAATATACAAAAATGAGTTGGTGTCTGTCTGTCTGTCTGTCTGTCTGTCTGTTCCTCTTTCACGTAAAAACGGCTGAACCGATTGACTTGAAATTTGGCATGAGTGTCTGTGGTAGTTCTGGTTCCAACATAGGCGTACGGAAAAGTAGCGCGAAGGGTGGGGGGAGTAAGGGGAGAGGGTAAAGTGATTTCGAAACATAGTTTTTGCGCTATGTTACTCTTTCGCGAGGAAACTACTGAACCGATGGGCCTGAAATTTGGCATAGATGTTCGTCGGGGTCCAGCCCCAACTTAGACCCATTAAAAAGTAGCCCGAGAGGTGGGACAGTAAGGGGAGGGAATAAAGTAAAAACTTAGCTCTTGGAATGTTAAACTCGACGAAGGCCGACGTGAACAGGGAGGCCGAAAGCCGACCTGTGGGCGGGAGGTGAACCGCGAAGCGGTTCGGGACGCAGCCCCTAGTTATTGAATATAACTCATGATTCCGAAAAATTATTCTTCGCCAGAGCGCCCAAAAATTAAACGCTGCACAAAGCTCAATAATGTCTATTCTCGACCTTGGCTAATTTGTGCTTATCCTGTCATATTTTTCTTATTTCCTTTCTGGTTAAATTTTCCTCACACGAAAGCAAGTTTCAACGGATTGATATTATTTTCAACAATAGAAGTTCATTAAGTCAAGGGGCAATTGTAAAAATCTGATTCGTTTGCATGAGGGAGGGGGGAAAGAATGGTCCGCTTTTGTCCATTCAAGATTTTGGCTTTGCTATTCACGACAAACGCAACTATGCAAAATTTCAAGTCTCTAGCTCAATCCTTTTAAAAGTTATGTTGTTCACGGGCGGACAGACAGACGAACAGAAGGTTATACGGATATATGGAGGTCTGGACAGACACACGGACGAACGGACAGGCAGATAGATAGACGACATATAGACGGACAGACAGACGGGCGGACAGACAGACGGACAGATAGACAGACGGACATGCGGAAATTCAAATCTTTTGTCATCCCCAACACCCTGGTGTAGTTAATTTTTGTGTCTGATGATTGGTTCGATGCGTTACAAACGGTATACTAAATCTAATATACTGTTATATGATATATCATATAGAATATAAAAATAGAAATCTACTTTGCCCTTTAAAATTTTAAGTACACACGCCCAAAAATATATCTTTAATAAACATAGCGTCTATAATAATAATTTGAGTGGGTAAAGTAAAATATTTTCGTTATATTTTACTATAAACAATACCCAATTGATAAAAATAAATTTCCATGAATTGAATTCACAGACCCGATTTATGATTTGTCTAACATTTAAGTACTTTTACTTCACATTGAGCTATTTTTGTTATTTGTAAGAATGCTCATTCCGTTTTCTTTCATCGAATTTAGATGTGGATTTTCAGTAAACCTTAGCCCCTTCTTGCGTCATGAAATTACGTCTATTGCGTATACTTATGGAGCCTTTTGTATGAAAATCACGTCGTGAAAATCACGTCAATTGGAAATAGTTATGTATACATTGAAACCTCGGTCAGTCGAAGCTCGATATCTCGAAATCCTTGATAATTTTTTTATTTGTCAACTTCGACTTATCAAGATTTTACTGTATCATGAAAATGAAAAGCCCATAACCGTAAATAAATATAAATTCTCATATAAACGGTTGATCCTTATAATTGTAATTTCTATTATCCTTTATTGAATTGTGCTTATAATAGAAAACTGTGTCATAAATAAACAGCATGAGCGTATTTACTAACTTATTTTATAGATGAATGATTTTATATGGATTTATTGAGCTAAAAAAAGTGTGGTTAAAGGTATCTAATATCCTATGTAATTTATTTTTATACTCTATATGAAATATTATATAGGAGTATATTAGATTTAGTATACCGTCGCATCGAACTGACCATCCTGACAGAAAAATGAACTATACCAGGGCAGCAAACATGTATTCCGACGCGTCTCTGTCTTTCGACTTCGACGCAGTTTTTAACTCTTGACTTCGCCATATCAGCAGCTTCAAATTTTCTGGAGTGATAGTCAGAATCACGTTTCGATTCATAGTGACGATTCCGCGAAATTTCAAGCTGCAGATATGGCGTAGTCAAGAGTTAAATGCTGCGTCGAAGTCGAAAGACAGAGACGCGTCGGAATACATGATTGGTGCCCAGGGTGTTTGGGATGACAAAATATTTTGATTTCCGCATGTCTGTCTGTCTGTCCGTCGGTCTATCCGGTCGTCCGTCTATTTGTTTTTGTCTGTCTGGCTGCCTGTCCATCTATCCACCTGTCTATCTGTCCATCTGTCCGCCTATCCTTCTGTTCGTCTGTCCGTCTGTCTGTCCGTGAATGCCACAACTTTCGAAAGGATTAAGCTAGAGACTTGAAATTTTGTACAGTTGCGTTTCTCGTAAATTATAAGGCTAAGTTCTTGAAAGGGCAAAATCGGACGAATACTTCCCCCTCCCCCATACAAACGAACCAGCTTTTTACTATTTTCACGAAAACGGTGAGTCGTATTCACGAAAACGGTGAGTCGTATTCACAAAAACGGTTATGAAATAGAATGCATCTAGATTTTGATTTTGCATAACTTATCTACACATCAAAATCCAATCGAACCACTGCCTCCCCCCTCTTCCATACAAATGGAATACTTTTTTTTATTTTCTCGAAAACGGTGCATCGTGTCGAAAAATTTATTAAGATTTAATGTTTGTTGTTTATGTAAACGGGCTTATCGGTCCTTTGATGTTATGTATAAATGAAACTAGAGGTCTTTTTTCTAATTTTTATATTTATGTTTTAATCATCCGACGTTTCGATCGTGTATACGATCATCTTCAGGGTGCTTATAATGGATGGATAACAAATTATTTTATTTTACTTAGTTTTAGTTATTTCTACTTACATTGTGTATTTGATATAATGGAAAACTACTTTGAAATTACATTAAGCACTGATTGACAATAAATGAATGAAATAAATCAAAAATGTTTGACATCGTACGTTATTATAAAAACAAGAAACAGATTAAATAAATTAAATAAGTTAAACACGACGTCACTGGGACGGTTACAAGATTTAAAGAGAATAATAACAGTTATTGCAAACATCGGTGTGGTTATTGCGGTTTATTGATATTTAGATCTTTTTGGGTTTGTATTATCATTTGTGTATGTCCGTTTTCGTTTGCGTGTGTTTATCTCGTCATGTAGTATTGCACAATACACTGCTGAAATGTCCTGTGTGTCACGTTTTATGTTGTATGTGTCCTCTGTGTATATGTGTAATGCTTCTGTTGTGAGTCGTTTGTTATAGTTTGTTTGTGTTGCCAGAATTTTCGTGTTGTCAAAGTCTGGTATGTGTTTGTGCGTGTTAAAATGTTCGACTAATGCGGTGTGTGGAGTGTTATTTATGACGTCACCAATCCTTTTTAAATCATTTTTGTGGTTGTTTATACGTTTTTTTAGGTATTGTTTTGTTTGGCCTACGTAATTTAGATTGCACTCTGCCCCTATATTTGGATTGCCCAAGCACGGGATTTTGTATATTATATTTGAACGTTTATTTTTAGGTGTAGGATCTTTTAAACTTGTGTATAGACTTCGAAGTGTGACTTTGTTCCGATATGCTAATATTGTGTTTTTTGTGTGTTGTTTTAATGTTTTAGCGATCTTTTCTGAGGTTCCCCTAATGTACGTTATGCTCCTGTACATTGGGTTATCAATGAGTGTCTCACTATGGATGGGTAGGGAGTCATTCGGTCTATGATTATTATTATTTCTAGTTTTAAGTAACGAGTTTATTATGTTTTGTGGATAGTTGTTTTTGGCTAGTATGTTTTTTATTAATTTTATGTTATTTTTGTGAAACTTGTCAGAGCTGATGGTTAGGATTGTGTTTATTAATTGTCTAGCAGTGTTTAGTTTCTGAGTATGGGGGTGGTGGGAGAGATAATTGAGGATGCGATTTGAAGTGGATGGTTTTTGGTACCAATCAGTGTCTATTTTATTATTGTTGTTTCGTATTGCAAGTACGTTAAGGTATGCTAATTTATTGTGTTGTTCTATTTCGTGTGTGAATTGAATTTTAGGGTGGAAGTTATTTAATTTTTCTAAGGTATCTGGTATTTGATCTTTAGGTATAATGGCGAAAATATCATCTACATACTTTACAATTAATTTAGGTGTATAGTTCAGACTTGGAATTACATCTTGTAGTAATTTTTGTGTAACAATATCAGCAATTATGGATGATAATGGGTTGCCCATTGGCATACCATAGATTTGCTGATAGAAAGTTTTATCTGCTGTAAAGTAATTCGCGTCTACTAAACAGAACTTCAATAGTTTTAAGAAAGTGTCTTTAGGTATGTTTGTGTTCTGAGTTATTATGTCCCATTTTTGACTAATGATATCTATTGCGAGTTTAATTGGTATACTGGTAAAAAGTGATATTATGTCGAAACTTATCATCGTTTCTGTGTTGTTTATTTCTAATTTAGACAACTTTTCTTTAAACGCTATCGAGTTTTTTATATTGTATTCGTCATTGATGGTGATTGACTGAAGGCTATAGGCTATCATTTTCGACATGTACGATCCGGGTGTATTCATCGTTGACACTATTGGTCTTAGGGGTATGTTTATTTTGTGGGTTTTAGGAAGGGCGTATAATTTAGGTGCTATAGTATTATAATTGGTCATTTGGTATTTCTCATGTATGTTTATATATTTGTTTTCATATAGAGATCTACTGTAGGTGTTATTTAATAATTGTAATCGAGGTGTGGGATCTTTGTTTAACTTTTGATATGTGGTCCTGTCTTGTAATAGGGAGTTCAGTTTATTGAGGTAATCTTTCTTATACATAAAAACTACGGATTTACTTTTGTCACTAGAAGTAATAATAATGTCTTTGTTATCTCGAATGAACGATTTTGTGTTATTTACGATTCTTTTTATTGTTGTGTCTATTGTTAATTGTTTGAGGTTTGGTTTAATGTTTTTGTTGTTGGACACGATATTAGCAAATTTTGTTCTTACTATGTCTTTCGATTTGTTGTCACTAATGGTTTTTATAACTTCTTCGACGTCTGCGATAATCTCAATGATTGGGAAATCCTTGTCATTTGGGGGTAGTGCAAATTTAGGTCCGAGAGACAGTAGCCAAATGATTTCGTTGGGAATGGTGATGTCAGTTAGATTTGTAAACATTTGGTTATCCGGTATTATGTTTAACTCCTCGAGTAATTGATTGTGCAACTCATCGAACTTTTTATGATGTAAGGTCGTTAGTGTATTAAATATTTTGTCATATGTGTATTTTTGAGTTGTTAGAAATTCGTGTGCAATGTCGTCGGGTAAGTTCTGTAGGATTTGTTCTTGTAGTTCGTATAGTATTTCGTCATTTTTAAATGTGAGAGAGCATTTTTCTCGTATGATTGTGTTTAATAACTTTTTATGGAAGTGATTAAAGATGTTTGCAATATTGTTATTATACTCACTGTTGTTGATTATAATGTCTCTGACTGTATTGGTGCTGTTTTTAAGAAAATTAGGAATGATGGAGTGTTGTCTGCAACGTAGTAGAAAGTTCCTTGATGTTTTTAGTTTGGCTATTGTTTGTATCTGTTTCGTGTATTGTTTTAGTAAGTTGGTATTTTTTAGTCCAAATCGGCGCTGTATTTGGGAATAAAACCCTGTGTTGATTATGCCCTCAACTGGAGAATTATGTCTGTGTTGGTTGACCGTTGTGTTCATGTTTGTTGTTTATGTAAACGGGCTTATCGGTCCTTTGATGTTATGTATAAATGAAACTAGAGGTCTTTTTTCTAATTTTTATATTTATGTTTTAATCATCCGACGTTTCGATCGTGTATACGATCATCTTCAGGGTGCTTATAATGGATGGATAACAAATTATTTTATTTTACTTAGTTTTAGTTATTTCTACTTACATTGTGTATTTGATATAATGGAAAACTACTTTGAAATTACATTAAGCACTGATTGACAATAAATGAATGAAATAAATCAAAAATGTTTGACATCGTACGTTATTATAAAAACAAGAAACAGATTAAATAAATTAAATAAGTTAAACACGACGTCACTGGGACGGTTACAAGATTTAAAGAGAATAATAACAGTTCTTGCAAACATCGGTGTGGTTATTGCGGTTTATTGATATTTAGATCTTTTTGGGTTTGTATTATCATTTGTGTATGTCCGTTTTCGTTTGCGTGTGTTTATCTCGTCATGTAGTATTGCACAATACACTGCTGAAATGTCCTGTGTGTCACGTTTTATGTTGTATGTGTCCTCTGTGTATATGTGTAATGCTTCTGTTGTGAGTCGTTTGTTATAGTTTGTTTGTGTTGCCAGAATTTTCGTGTTGTCAAAGTCTGGTATGTGTTTGTGCGTGTTAAAATGTTCGACTAATGCGGTGTGTGGAGTGTTATTTATGACGTCACCAATCCTTTTTAAATCATTTTTGTGGTTGTTTATACGTTTTTCTAGGTATTGTTTTGTTTGGCCTACGTAATTTAGATTGCACTCTGCCCCTATATTTGGATTGCCCAAGCACGGGATTTTGTATATTATATTTGAACGTTTATTTTTAGGTGTAGGATCTTTTAAACTTGTGTATAGACTTCGAAGTGTGATTAAGATTTAATGTGTTTAGAATATAATTTTACAAAACTGTTACATACATCAGAACCCAAACAGACCACTGCTTGCTCCCTCTCCCACACAAATTGACTTTTTTTCATTTTTACAAAATTTTTATTATGTCTGCCTTCATATAGAGTATTTGACGATCACCCCCTGACAATTGTAGCTTTTCTTATGTGTTTTCCCTATTTTTTATTATACTCTACCTTCCCCAACTCAAATACGCATTACAATTACATTTATTCCGATTGATTTTGTTATTCTTACAGCAATGGAAGTTAATCGATATCATTTTATGTGTAAACATGTTGTATGCGAGGCCATCCCAAAACATAAAAAAATATAAACACACCCCAACATTTGTATGCATATTTTCTATTCGAATTCTATATAGGCCAATTTTACACCTGATGCTTTGTTGGGATTCTCAATTTTCTTTTTCACGCAGGTATATAAAGGTAGATATTTATATTTTAATTGTGTGTGATATCATGTGAAAAGGGAAAAAATATTGTCAATTTCAACGTGTGTGAAGAAAATATCACAAAAAAACCGTTTGTCTACATCTACAGGATTCTATTGTCAATTTGATGTACATGACACGGAAAAAGAAGATCCTGTCTTATGTCAAGTGTGAGCACTCGGTTGGAAAATTTCTCTACTTGTGCTGGGAAAAGCCTTTTGAGCTCTTATGTGAAAAACCGTGCAGAAATAAAAAAAAAACACACACATTATTAGCAGATAATATTTGCACACACAAAAAAGATTCTTTCAAACAGATAAATTTAATTGGTTTATGCGACTTATCGATACTTTGATGGTGATAAATGGTGAGAAAATTTTTCATGGCAATTTGTAATGCTGTATTGCAGGTAATTCAGTTAGATTGTGTTTACAGACGAAATACTTCAGAAAAATTCTATATCTAGAACAAAAGCAATCTAGAAAAAACCTTTTTATTTAAAAAAATGCACTAAAAAGAAATAAATAATTTTTTGAGCGCTGTGTATCAGAAATAAAATCGAGATAATCATTTATTTTATTTTGTTTTTTATGCTTTTTATATCGCTTTTATTTCTGATACATAGCGCCCAAAAAATATTTATTTTAATGCAGCGTTTCTCAACCTTTCAGTATTCGCGGCCCAATTTTCAATCAAAATTGTCATCGCGCCCCCCCTGCATTCAATAATATGTATACAATTAACGTAATTTGAGTATTTTGGCGCTAAACCTACACTACTACCCTAATTTTAAACACAAATTACCAAGAAAACAGCAATTTATTGACATTTGGCAACACCGATCCTCAGCGTTGCCAAAACAAGAATCCGGTGCGTTTTTATTGCTCTTGCGTCATTTTTGCGGTTTCACGAGAAGTTGTTTTAACCCTGAAATCACAATGAACGCGAAACTGGCGCAGAAACTGTCACTTAAAAGTTTGGTTTCCACAAATTGTTTGAAGTGAGCACAGTGAACATATAGAACGCAGCTACAACGTAACCGCAACGCAAAAGTTTGCAAACTTCTAACTTTGCCGCAGAATTCTGCGTTGACAGTTCATAAAGTGAGGTTGGAAAAATGTCGTTCGAGGAAAAATTGATAGGCTTAGTGCAAATAACAAAGATAAAGACCAACAAAGCAAATTATCGCTTCAAAATTATCCATTTTTGTAATTTTTCCAAGTTTATACCACTTTATATTATGTCACTTGTACTACTTCACGAGCTGCCATTGTGCTCTGCCGCTAGAATTTTGCACTGCGTGACAGTTCAGAGCGTTGTAGTTGCGTTGGTTTCGCGCTGGTTTCGCGTTCATTGTGCTCCAAGCGTAAGTTAATAAGTTAATTATTAAATATTATGTCGAAATGTATTTTGTTTTGTATGTGGGTATGTACTTTCCTTTCAGTCAATTAATAAACTTTTTTAAATATTTTGTCTTGGATATGCTCGCGCCCCCCCTTAAATGTACTCGCGCCCCCCAGGGGGGCGCGCCCCATAGGTTGAGAATCGCTGTTTTAATGAATTTTTTTAAAAATAAATTTTTTTTTCAAATTCTTTTTTTTCAATTTTTTTTTTATTTTATCCATTTTAGTCATTTCGTATTTGATTAGTATGACTAAAATCCAAAATGAAAAGGATAAGCACATTCTACTAACAGGTCAATCCGTTATCCTTACAGACTTCTTAATGTCAGAATCGGATTCGCCGATCCCAAAAACCCCCAGATGAGATTTTTTTCCGGAAAATTTGAGGAAAATGACAATCGCGTTGTCCTTTCAGGACCTTTCAGGACCTTTTGCGGTAATTTAAGACAAATGATAATGATAATTATAGGTCCTTTCGTTATTCTTAGAAGGTCGAAGTAATAAAAATATTGTGCTGTCAGACAAACTGATACGAAAATGCGTAGTTTCGGAATAAACAGCAAAAACCGAAATTGTGTTTTTTATAAAACCGCCATTTCGTGTACTTTCGGTTAACGAATTTTCACCAAAAGTTAATAGGATCGTACCATTCTAGTACCAAACATGTCCGTCCGTCTGTCTGTCTGTCCGTGTGTCTGTCCGTGTGTCTGTCCGTCTGTCTGTCCGTCTGTCTGTCCGTCTATCCGTCCGTATGTCCGTCTATCCGTCCGTATGTCCGTCTATCCGGTCGTATGTCCGTCTATCCGGTCGTCCGTCTGTCTGTCCGTCTATACATCTGTCTGTCTGTCCATCTGTCCGGTTAACGAATTTTCATCAAAAGTTGATAGGATCCGCCCATTCTAGTACCAAACATGTCTGTAAAATTTCATGGCTCTAGATTTAGTGGTTTTTCAGAAATCTTGTACACAGACTAAAAAACTGGCAGACTAACAGACTAACAGACTAGCAGACTAGCAGACTGGCAGACTAACAGACAAAAAGTCATTTTTGTAAAATGACTCCAATCGATTCGCGAAATGTTTTTAGGCAAAATTAAGAGGAAGAAATTTTTCATGGATACAATACTTTGTTATTCTTCTTATAAAATAGTAAAAAGGTTAACGAGTTGGAAGAGGGTAGAGGAGTTGTAACGAAAAGCTTCAATTTATCGTACTATATTTTATGGGAAGCCCTTAAAACAAAATTTTTTTGCATCCACACAAAAAGCGACATATAAATCAAAAGTTTTTAGGACATAAATTTAAATCCGTTAAAATGATATCTCTCAAGGTTAGATCATGTTGAATATTCATGATTTTAAGCAATTTTCCTCACCAATAGCAAAATGTCTTCTATCCAAATATATCTTATGTGACCATTCGAGAATTTCTTGCACCGGAAACTGGAATGGATAATATATTCCTAAGTGCAAACTTTCAAATTTAATGTATCAACATTATTCTGTCATGGAACAAACAATGCACAATTTATTTTGTACTTTGCCTTCCATTATACCATCATTTCAGCATTATTTGTTTCAAATAGCAAAAAAGGACAAACAACATAAAAAAAAATACTTCGTAAGGAATTCAGACGGGATAACCTAACAAATTTAGGATTGCCATGGGAATTTGTCGAAAGGTCGAATTCTTTGGGATTTTTCTTTTTCAGATACTACTCTAGTAGTATACTATATTGGATTATTTCAGCAACATTACCTAACATTACCTAAATAAAGGTATCTTTAGTTGGCATTATTTTTAAATTGATATTTATTTACGTTTAATCTATGGCCAATGGAAATATTTTCATTACAACATAGGAAATCGATAAATATAAAATAATCAGGAAAAAAGTTTACCAGCAAGGTGTAATAATTGCTGAGTGTTAATATTTTATATGTAGTTCTGACAACATATCGATTTATAAGGAAATTAAGTACAGGTTTTTCCATAAATGTTGATTAATAATGAAAAAAAAATATTTGGCTAAAGTTCAGTTTAGCGACAATGACGCTAGAGATTTTTCGTGTATAGGGAGGGTTAAAGAGAAGCATCCCCTATCTAAACTGGGTATTTTTAGCCGTCGCTCGCCCCCCATGCCCCCTCCTGGGGTCCTCAAAATTTGTATGAAACTTTTTTCTGGTGGGTCTGTTAGTCTGTATGGTACCTCAAATCAAAGGTATTGAAGAGTACATTCCAGAAATATATAGCATGATAGGGTTTCCCCCTCACCCTTCGATTTATACCCAATCGAAAAAAAGTGGAATTTTGCAACAAATCTACTTTTACTAGCACAATTTCGGTTCGCAAACCTTATAAAAGTGGTTTGAAATGACAACTGACGCAGTTTTAATTACAAAATTTCATTTTAAAATTTTCATATAACCTCACTTTTCTGACGAAAAAAAACTTGAGCTACAAACCAATTTTTCTTATGAGTCAGGGGTCCGGACAAACTTTTCAGCCACACCCCGCTTTTTCCAACCGCCCCGCCTCGTTTTTGTTGATTTTTTCAGCGAAAACTCACCTAACACTTTTTGATGTAGTTTGAAAACGGGTTGAGATATTCCTATGATTCTTTGCATTTTATTACCTGGAGTATTAAGCGCAGGTTTTCGTAAAAAAAAATCCGTCTTTCCCCTCGTTTCACGAATTCCACTTTTTTCAGTGGGGTATAAATCGAAGGGTAGAGGGAATATTCTCATGCTATATATTTTTGGAATGTACTCTTCAATACCTTTCAGTTTAGGTACCACACACCCCCCCTACCACCCCCCTACCACCACCCCTACCACCACCAAAAAAAATTTCATGCTAAGTTTGAGGACCCCTGGAGGGGGCGAGCGACGGCTAAAAATACCCATTTTGGATAGGGGATGCTTCTCTCTACCCCTCCCTATACGCGAAAAATATCTAGCGTCATTGTCGATAAACTGAACACTTGCCAAATATTTAAAGAAATATAACAAAAATTACAGAAAAATTGATAAAAAAAAATATAACAAAAATTACAGAAATATTGATAAAAAAAAGTCGCTTCCTGGTGTTTGAAATGAATTTGATTGTCACTGATGAACTCTTAAGGCGCCTCCACACGTTCAATATTACTTGGCAATTTTACTTAAATCACTCATGTTTCAAGTAACATTGATCGTTTGGATGCTCTTCAATGTTACGTTTGCAGGCAATTTCCATCATTATTACTTGACGAAAATTTTCATCAATAATACTTGTCAAGTAACATTGAACGTGTGGAGGCTCCTTTAGGGCAATTTTTCTCTCACTTGAATCTACGCGCCCCCGTTCCTGAATACCCTCTCTTCTACTATTTCCTGTGATTCCAAAGTGATTTTGATGCAGGGTTCAGCATTAGATCGATTTTCCCATAAAAAAGTTTTTCGTTCACTTCAATCTTACCCACCCCTAAACTGCAACCCCTTTCCTGTTAAGTACCAACCGCCCAATGGGATTTTCGATTAGTTAGTTTTAACGGAACGGCGCAACAAGCGTTAGATTCAAAATCGGGGGTCGAGTGGGTCGAGACCTTAAAACCGTGGACGACAGGGGCGAGTAAACTATGTATTGTAGTGATCAAAATAAAAAGATATTTAAATAAATGAATTCCGATAATAGCGCCAACGGCTTAAGAAAGAACTTAATTTTGCGTAGTAAAAAATTCTTCTGACCGCTTTGGTTTCATTGCTTCCTTCTTCTTTTGGACTGACACTGAACAAGACGGATCGTGGTGGCGACGTAATATTAACCAATTAAACATTGTCGAATTACAGTACAAATAATCAATAAATTAAATTATTAAATGTTGAAGCGCGCTTTATCACATCAACAGTATATATCAAACTAACCAAAAGTGTCAGTTTCTGAAGCGATATGTGGCGAAAATTCTAAACTCCACTTTTTATTGATAAAATCATTCTGAGAGTAATTTTATGGCTTTTTAAAATATTTTTAAATAAATATATTTAAAAATTAAATAATTATATAGTGGTTACTTACCATTGAATGATCGTATTGGGCACGATCGGACAGCATGAGTAGCTGACTCTCGTTTACCCGCACGGAACGTTGCATCTTCGGACTCAACATCTATTACAGTTTTTACTATCATTTAAATCCCGTTATTCACATTAATTTATCATCCTTGAAAAAAATCAATGTGATTTTCACTTTTTTTCAACAAAATTTTCTAATTTTCACAAAATTTTCACACGATTTGGTAGTAATGATTTTTTTTAACTTTGCAAAACATATGCATGACATATATTTAAATCCAAAGCAGTATGTTTTATAATTATCACTTCTGTGAACTAATTTCACACAGTGTGTTTCAGCCCCCTCAACAGGGCAAACTAAATCAACATTTCCCTTTAAACTCCCATGGGATAGTACAAAATGTTTCAGGTATTAAATAAAAATGTCAAATTCCTTTGAACTCAATTTTTCAATTTCCTATTTGGTAGAAATTAATTAGAATCGAAACCCAACAATAAACACTTTTCCCTACACTTCTTCTTTTGTTAATATAATATTTTTGAGTATAGTATTACTATAGCACTTTCTGTTATTTCAGTTTTCCGTGTTTTGCACGTTTTCTTTTTCACAAGTTTGAAAAGTGTTCACCTCGATCCCCTATCGCCTTTTTCACGCTTATGAAACTTTTAGTGCCAAATAGCAGAAGCCAAAACGAAACTTTTGAGTTTTCATGTTGTTGTGAGTTATTGCAAAAGTTTTCCAGTATTTGGGGAAAATTGCTAGTTGCCTTTCTCGACTATTTCCAACATTTTTACTATCGAGAAAAATCCTCCTCTGAAATATACAACTGTCTTTAATATACGTACACAAGTAACAACATATTATATCCTCTGAATTAACGAACGATATCGCCGTCACGAACAGATGTGTGTTCTCATTTTGCCCTTTAATTAATGAAAAAATCATTTACGAAACATGGAAAAATAATGGATTAAATAAACTAAATAAATAAATAAATAACTAAAGACGTTCAAGATACGTTCAAACCAACCGCCAATAAGTTCTATCCCAATGATTTCTGTCATTTTAGGAATTTTTGTTGGTTTCTTTCGTACTTAAAGTATTTTTTCTTGATGACTTCTTATTTTCCCCATAAAGCGAAAAGTTAATTTACTGGATAATTTATATGACCTGAAACTAAGTTTTTGCCATTAACCGATCAATCTTGAAAGATTTTGATGCTACTTTGGTTTGGCTATATGATATCAAGAAAAAGCAGTACCGATTTGATTAACTTGGTTCATTGAAATCGTTTTTATTTCTGAACTCTTAAACTTAATTAATTTACCATTTCCAATTTTAATACTTCAATTTGTGGTCAATCGAATAGAAAATTTTATTAAGTACAAAAAACTGGATCTCAATGTCCATAAAATATTGAATTGAAATTTTATTGTGAGTCTGATTAATGAGAGATTTTGAAAATCTGCTTTTGTAACGATCCGTGGCCAACCCTGCATGAGTGGACCTATAAATAGAGGTTGCTTTGCCGGTGCACGAGTAGTAATACAGAAGTCTTCGCCGAGTAAGGTCTTGTTATTCTCCACAAATTTTTGATCTTTACTTTCTTAAAGGACGTATATCTTGTATTGATGAAAAATTTCGACTTCCTAATTTTGCCTGAAAAACACTTCCCGAGAACTCCTGAGTCGACTGGAGCATTATTACAAAAATGTCTTTCTGTCTGTTTGTCTATCAGCCTGTTGGTCTGTTAGTATGTTAGTCTGTTAGTCTGTTAGTCTGTTAGTCTGTTAGTCTGTTAGTCTGTTAGTCTGTTAGTCTGTTAGTCTGTTAGTCTGTAAGTCTGTTAGTCTGTTAGATTTCTTGGAAACTAATTGGAGTAAATGTTTTAAATCTGCTACAGGGCTATTTTAGCTAAGGCTAAGTTTCCTTACATTAGGCGCCTGTTTCTGCTTGCTGTAAGTTTAACGGGGAAAAATTTATTTGGAAGAAGTGAAGTTCGCCTGCAATATTAGAACACGTTTGCCTACGGCACGGACTACGACGATGTAAGATGTTGTAAATTTTAGCATGCCTATAAGAGGTGAAGAATTTTTCTTCATTGGTTTAAAATAAAATTATGCGAACGCCTTCTGTTGTCGCTTGCATTCAATTTAGTTTTAAAACCTGTAAGCCTGCGTAGAAGCTGGTAAATTAGGCTCTGATGCTAGAAACGGACTCCTAGTGAGGTTTAAGAGCAAACATGCCTGACCTATTAGAACTTTTCGGATGTGAAAACATCCACAAAAATAAAATAACAGTTTGTTAAACTTTTTATGAAAAGAATCTAAGCCCAGAATTTCTAATAGAGATAAAAAATATAGGTTTTTTTTAATGACAAATATTCCTTATTCCCAACAATCGAAATTTTTGAATAAGATCATAAGAAGTACTCAATAATTACCTTTCTATCATTAGTAGCTCCTTTTACAATTTTACAATCTATTTATTAAATTCATTTCATCTCGTTACATAATTCTACCAAATTTCCGTTCTACTTAAAATTCAGTATTCAAAAAATTCCATATAATTCAATCAAGTAACATAATACCACCTTGTAACAAATAAATCTGAACAGATTTGATCTCCAGAGAAGTATGTATAAGATCTACAAAAAATGTCAATATATTATCTACTTTTTCGTCTCTCTATAAAATAGAATATCCATTCGATATCTATATTTGATGAACATTCTGGGAAATACCAAGTTCTGCACTGATCCCAAACATACTTGTATTCCGCATGAATTGGAATGTATTTATGTTTACTTTTTCGTGCAGGAAGAAAAAAAGAATTCTTATATGGATACACACATGAAAAATATCCCGTATTGTAAGGGTGAGCTGAGCACATTTAAATTTGTATTTCATTCATTATAAACTACGCTCAAATTCGTTAAAATAAAAAACTTTCTTTTAGATTTTAGGTTATTGCACTTAAAAGCGCCTTTAGAAATTGGAACTCCAATTCTGTTTAGAAAACAAAACTTTTACTGTGACACAATTTTCGAGTGACGACGGGATATCCGCCTGGATTTGGAAAATCAATTGGAATATAACAAAAATAAGGAAGGCAATCACTTATGAAATACCCTTTCACTAACACATTTTAAAACAAAAATTTAATTTTACTTCATTTTTCCAATTTATTTATGCGGAATATTCCATTTCCTTATGTAAAAAAAATTTAATGGGGGAGAAATCGAAAAAATATCTCACAGCCAATTCGCATGAAATTTAAATCTTTATCCCTACAAACGTTCCTTGAAATCTGCAAGCTGTTCAATTAAACTAAAATGAAAAATCAAACATAAATTGCTCAAGGGATTTTTAATTTTCTTGAATTTACGGGCAAAAGGCGGTACCCATGTCAAAGTGAAGGACTTAATCGAAACCATAAAATAAACAGATACCAACTTGGACCGGATGGTTGGTTTCTCAAAAAGGTAAATTCCATACGTATTCAACTTCTTAGGTGGCAAAGATTTCTACCTTATTTTGTAAACTTTGATGTTGAAGTAATGAAAAATGTTTAGTTGTTCTTTTTTTGTCTTATTTAAATTCTATTTATTAGTTAATATTTCAAATTTATGCATATCGGAAATTTTTAAAATAGGCCGCGCATCAAAAAATTAAATTTGTGAACCTAATTTTGATACAAAGTTTTTGGAAATTTTTCACAAAAGACACTTTTTAGGCATTGTAGGAAGAATACAGTGTGAAGCTATCAAATTTTGACATTTTTTTACTATCAAGGAACTGGTAAAAGGTAAAAAATTTGAATTTTTCACAGAAATTTGTGAAGTAATAACTGTCGTCAATTAATAATGCGTCAATTTAATAAATGGGGCACAATTTTTCTGTAAAAGAAATAACCCTATGTATCAACTACTCCGTGTCACCAACTCTTCTAATGATCTTTGCTTTTCTTTTTAACTGATCCTATGACCGGCGTCAAATTCGTGAAATTATTGAGTCCAAATTCCTTCATCTGCCTCTAAACAATTTGGAGAGGAGGTTCCAGGGGAAGATTGAGTCGGCAAAAATATTCCTTGAGGAACTGGCCCAATCACGAAAACCGGATTCAGATTGGTCCTACGATTCAGGGGATAACAGTAGAGGAGATAAGAAAGAATGATTAAAAGATCTAAAGGTGCCGCTCCACATGAGAGTAAATACGCTAGTAGCTCTCAAAAACTCTCCAGAGTTACTCGCAGGAGGTTGTCCATTTGAGAGTTGATTTCGGCGATTTTTCTCTTTTCAAGACCAATATCTTGATTTTTTTGACAACTTGATTTGGCGAGTTCTCGAGAGCTACTAGCGAAATTCAAACGCCGTTCGTATCTAGCGAGCAACTCCCCGAGAGTTCAGTGGGTGCGTGCCGAGCCGACTAGAGAGTAGAATCACTTTTGACAGCTCGCAGAAACTAGCTCGCGAGTTTTTGCGGGTTTCTGCGAGCGACTCTCAGAGACGTGTCCATTTGCGTGTAGCTCCTATCGAGAGGTGCTCGCCGGCATTTACTCTCATGTGGAGCGGCACCTTAAGGGAAAAATTAAAGGTGTCCTGGCTGTTGTAGAAGCTCTAACACGATAACCGCTTGACCGATTAAACTGAAATTTATAAACTATGGTCACAAATAATATACAGATGAACAGAGCTCAAAGAAAACCATGTTATATGAAACCAAATCAAGCGAGCTTTTAAAAGCCGAAAAACTTTTTCTTCTGGGAGAGAACCTTGTCGTCGGTTCTTTTGAGATGATTTCAAGCTTTTGTAAACTTGTTTTATACAACCCCACCGCCGCGATAATCATACAAAAAATTCAACACATTTATTACATTCACTTGTGTGTGTTCGGCATACGATTTGACGAGAAACTATCTCTCCACTCTCGCTCAAAATTTAAGTCAAAAGCTTTTGTCGGCTGATCTTCTGTCGGCTGATCGTTAAAAATTGTATCATGAGTTTCTTTGAGCTCTGGTCATCTGTATATTATTTGTGCTATGGTCTTCTGTGGGAAGAGATCAAAAAAAATTTTTTTTAATTTTGAAAAAAATTTTTTTTTTTAAAATGGTATTAAAAAGAAAAAAGATGTTTTGGGCGCTGTGTATCAGAAATAAAAGCGAAGTAAATATGTATTTTATTTTTTATGATTTGGGTTGTTTTGATCGAGAAACTTTTTTATGAAAAATTACTTTTTCGGCCTTATTTTAAAACATTTGAAATTTACTTTGTGATTTTCCATACAAATGCAATGTCAATAACTATAAAGATATGTTTCAACCCAGAGAACATATGTATTTTTTTATTACTTTCCTCTTCTATAAAGAAAAAGTATTGTATTTATGATGGAGACCGACTCAAGAAGGGTGGCAGACAGAAAATTTCTGATCAGTACGAAATCCGTTTCAGACAAAATCATAAGGATGTCCGTACATCGGTCTATCCGTTGTACGTATCTTAAATAACTCAAGAATGCGTTGACCTAGCGACTTGAAATTTTTTGTAAATAAGTTTTAGAGAAATTGTGGTTTTTCATAAACTTTTAGAAAAGTAACGGTAACTATAACGAGTACCTCCCATACAATTTTTTTGAAAAAATACAGTTATTTGAAATTTAAAAAAAAATTATATTACAAGATTTAAAGAATATAAAATTTTGTTCATTTTTTGCTTTAGCAGTTTTTTGTATCTCGAAAAGTTCTCAAGATATTTGAAAAAAAAATCAGTATTTTGAAAATCTCCCGAAAACTATGCAATTCTGTTAAAAAATGGATATAAACAAATTTATAGGAAATAAAATTTTCTCTTTTAACGGTTTTATACGTATCTTTAGCGCTTTTCAAGATATTTGAAAAACAATATTTTTTTCATAACACATGCATCGAAAATATGCCTTTCGCTGCCTCCGTAGCGGGCCGAAAGTTGCGGTTTCGGCCCTAGGGGCGAAAGTGCGAACAGCTGACCGAAAGTGTGTTCTCGCGACGTGTTTCTCATACCACAGAATACAGAAAACAAACTTCATAGGCAGAAAACACTAGAGTAAGCAGTACAGCCATATATGCTTATAACCGAAAATTTATGAATGAAACTGAACGAGTGTGAAGTTAGCTGCACGAACGAAGTGTGATTTGATTGAGCATTGCCGATTTCAATTTTTTGTTATGTTGATTTTTTATTTCAGAGGAGAGAATTTTAAAAATTAAAATCTGTTTTGACCAACATTTCTTAGTAATAAAACGAATTTATAGAATATAGTTGTTTTGTTTCTTTTGAAAATTTACTTCTGCTGAACCCCCTGACCGGGGCTCCGCCCCTGGACCCTCGCTTCGCTCGTGCAGCTAACTTCACACTCGGGAAATCATTGACTTTCGCCCCTTGTTGCGTAATATACTATTACATATTTTTTCCAAAACTAAATGAGAAAAGTTTTGTGTTGATTCACAACTGATATTTTTTTACATTTTAAAAGTAAATTTTGTATATCATCTGAAATACAGCCATTTTTCAAGAATCTGGTTTCGGTAAATGCGGAAATAGTTTTGAAATTCAAATTTTTAGCAAACTATTACAAAAGAAATTTCAAAATTTTTATATTTTCTACATAAATACGCAATATTGATAACCTGTTTTGTGTAGAAACTAACCACAATAAAAATTAATTCAATTTTTCATGAAGAATGAAAATGTACGACAAATAAAACTAATGAGGGAAACATTTCTCATTCATTAAGAAGCAATTAAAGAGAAGCTAGAAAATTCAACAGGCATTGCCAAATTAATTAGTCATTTTAATGATGCTGTCACCTAGGAAAAACTCTCTCATATTTTTTTAGTTAGATTTGTATACGTTGGAATAAATATCGAGGTAAACAGATGATAATGCTGGCTCCCGCAATGATGGTATAATAGAAAAAAAATTGTTAGTGCCGAAATACGTCCAATCATGACGTAAAACGAGCCTTGCTACAAATAAATATATATAAGGAAAAAAGCCTGAAAGACGTTGGGATATTTTAGTCCTTTTTTTACGTCGTCTTTTCTCTTTAATTTATGACCAAGTGGCATTATCTTCCATTTATAAACTTCTACTACCAACCGCATTTTCTGGAAGAGCATAAAACCACAACAAAAGGAAGCCATCATCGGCATTACAAGAAATTCCAAATTACAAGAAAAATTCCACCCAAAAATCGTGCTACCAGATGTTGGAGGGGGTGGTTGCTCCGTGGATTCAACCCAAAGGGAGATCACCAGCACTTATTTCTTTTCACATTTTTCCATGTCTTTTGTTCGAAATAAAATGAAATTGAAGAAAAAAAAACAATAGAAAAATTGGAGAATTTTCTTTAAAAAATGAACTCATATTTTTTTAACTGTTAAAATTGGTTTTTCATCAGAATTCCGAATGAGCTTCTGTTACACGCTCATGAAAATGTAAAATTCAGTCGACTTGTTATGTCCATTATTTTACAAGAACTCGAATTTGTTGGTTCATCCCAACGATATCCCTATTCTTATAAAAGCAACAGTCGCATAAAAAAAGATATCCGGATCGATTATCTTCAAGTTAGGTTTCGGCATAACAAGGGATATGTCAGTCATAATGCATGATCTTCATTCGACTTCACTACGTCGCATCGATTTATTTGAGAAAGCAAAAAAAAAACCAAAAAGTAACACATTTAAAATTGAAAAAATAACATTGTAATAGTAAATCTTATAACTCTCCCTAGGACGGTCCCGAGCCCGGCTGGAAAAAGAGGAGGGTAGCTGCGGGGTGCGCCAGTTTAAGGTAAATCTTGACCGTTTTGCTGGATAGACTTTATATCGAGACAGTAGACCAGGATTGCAACCGCTGGACTTACCAAGTTCCTTCGGGATCCATGTGTGCAGCGTAAAAACACACAGTATCTTCCAAGTAAGGTTGGCGCAGGTCTGATAACCTCGCCAGTAGGAAAGCCGGTCGGCAGGCCAAGACCGGAAACCGGTTGTAGCGCCGAGAGAGAAAGAAAAAAATTCTTATACAAAAAATGCACTCCTAGTAGCTAACTTCCTGCCTATTTTATTACCCTACTTTATTCCTATGGCTTTATACCCAAATAATGCGGAGCCAAAATTTCTTCAGCCTTCTCTAAACAAATTTGAAAGGAAGGTGGAAAGACGGAGGGAGGCCGATTTTATTTGGCAAAAGCTTATACTTGAGGAATGATTAGTCAAATGGTAATAAACGAATGAAAATCACTTTTACTGTACTGTGGTAGCAGTAGAGGAAGTAATAAGGTTTGGAAGAGAGGATTGTAAAGGTAGTAAAATCCATCTTAACCGAAATTAAAGCCCGCTCTTACTCGCTTTTAAAAGCAATAGCCCGAAAACCTATTAACCAATTCAACTGAAATTTTAGCAAAAGAGCTGCCCATAAAATACGTCACACTTTTATGGAGGAGAAGGGAAGGCCGATAGTATCATGGTGGCACTAAACCTCTTACAAAATTTAGCAAACAATAAAGACGAGTGGGAATAGGGTTCTCCATTCGTCTCTATTGTTACGTGACGTATTATATGGCGGAAACAAGAGAGATGGGAGAGTCGAAAAAAACCTTGTAAAACCTAAACACATCAAGATTTTTCAAAAAAAAGCCTATGAAGTTTCCCCCATTTAAAAAAAAATAAAAAGTTTTATAGTTTTTGTTATAGTTTCAGTCAGAGTGAGTGACGAGAGGAAATGGGGATTAACGTGACGTATTTTCTGACTTCAATTGAAGCAAAAACAAGAGAGATAGGAAATTCGAAGAAAAATCTTGCAAAACCTAAACACTTCAAAGAAAAACTAAGAAGTTTCCCCCTTTTAAAAAAAATATAAACTTTTCTATTGAATACGAATGGACATCCGGCATGATATCACAATAGTATTAACAAGCGAACCGTAGAGGTGCACAACTTCATGAAATATTCAGGGAGGCCACCGAAGAACAAAAATATACATAGTAATATTACTGTAGTCAAGTGGCAACAGCCAGGATAGTCCAAGTATCAGCAGTGGGTATTCAACAAAAAAAAAAGTGCAGAAAACAATTCCAGATACCTGTTCGACTTTCCCAAAATAAGACACCAGAAATTTCTTTTTGTTTTGTTTATACACCAAAACTGAATACCAAATAATACGAGAAGACAATAATAAATAATGTATATAAATAAAAAATAATAATATAAGAGAACAACAGAAAAATATTGTTCTTTGGAGTAGATACATTTTTTCTACTCAATTTAACTTTCATAAAAAAGTTTATTTCTTAAATTATTTTGTTGCCGTTGTACTCGCCACGTACTCTCATTCGTACAGGTTTTCTTGTATTTTTCAGTTTTCCAACACAAAATACGTCACAAACATACATTCGTATTTCTTTGAAAATAAAAATACAAAACGCATTGAAATCCGGGAAAGACATTCCACCAACAATACGTAATTTGATCAGAGTCAACATAAATCCGTGGAATATAAAAAAGTTCATCGAGTTTTGAATTTTGTTGAGATTAAATTTCACAAATTCAATAAAAAAAAGTCTTTGGGCACTAAAGCATAAAAATATATCAAATTTTTTAATTCGCGCAATGTTTTTTTTTTGCTTGAATTTTTGTCATTTATTTTGTGGGGAACCGACGTTGGCAACCCCGGTCAAAACCTACCATCGATCGGAATAAAGGAAAACGGAACTCTCATTCTTTTCTCGTCTCCACGTTTGTTCGAGTAGGTTGACTCGCCGCGTCGAAATATACATTTCACAGTTTTGTAATAGTTAGTATTCGTAAGAATAAATTCTGTCTTCTTATAAAACCAAGCGTTTAATTAAATAGCCGATTGTCCACTCGCTATAATTTCATTGTCAAAAAATTATTATTTTTCGAGAAATTCGTGACTCTACCAGATTAAAAAACACCTTTTGGCCTATTGAGCAAAGATGTTAGATCCATCCGCGTAACATAAAAAAAAGCTTTTTTAAAGAAATTGTTTTTTTTTTTTATTTTATCCTTTTTTGTCATTTCGTGATTGATTGGTATGACTAAAAATCCAAAATGAAAAAGATAATCACGTTATCGTTACAAGGCCTTCCGTTATCCGTATCGACTTCTTAATTGCAGAATCAGATGAGATTTTTCCCCGGGAAACTTGAGGAAACGGATAATCACATTATCCTTACAGGGCCTTTCCTTATCCTAACAAGGACGATGTAGTAAAAATATTCTATTGTCATGAGACTTACGTAAGTGTGCAAAATTTCAAGTCAATCGGATGAGTGGAAGTGGGCCAAAATTGCATTGCAAGATTTGAATCTGACAAACAGTCAAACAAACAGACGCGAACGAAAGCAAAATAAAAGCTTTTAGAAAGGTCTTCGAATTCTTTGAATTTGCTCAAATGTTTGTAACTGAAATTAATTACTTTTCATGACGGAGACGGACTCGAGAACGGAAGCAGATGGCAAATTTCTTATCAGCACGAAAACCGTTTCCGTCAAAGTTATGAGGATGTCTGTTTGTCTGTCTGTCGGTCTGTACACTTTAAGTACCTTAAAAGACTCGACGCGTTAAGCTAGCGACTTGAAATTGATTTGTAAATAAGCTTTACAAAAAAACTTTTGGGAAAGTAACGTCGGCCATACATTTTTTTTATGGTGAAACCAAAGGGTATATTAGATTTGCCTTACCGTTTGTAACGCCAAGATCCCGTCATCAAACACAAAAATGAATTACACCAGTGTGTTTAGAAGGATAAAAAAAATTGAATTTTGCATGTCCGTCAGTCTGTTCGTCCGTCTGTCCGTCTGTCTGTGGCGCGGATTGCGGGCGCACGGATTGAGCTAGAGACTTGAAATTTTACTTTTATATATTTTTTGCTTTAACGGTTTTACGTTCTCAATATAAATAAAGGGTCTTTCAACAAGGACATAACAATTTTGTATTTTAATAGAAACGCACCCTAAAACTTTTCTTATGTTCTGGCAATGCTAAAACGTCAGTCAAGGTTTACATTTTTATCATGGTGAAGTTCACAAACGAGCAATGCCGCAGAGCTGGTTAAACAATTGATCTATTGAAGGAGAAGTTCGCTAATCGTGTAATCTCGAGAAATGGTCCGGTCGAATGGCCACTTCGCTTATGCGATTTAACGCCGTTGGATTTATTTTTATGGAGTTATGTTAAAGCCTAAACCCCAATTACGCGTTCGTGCGCGCGGCACACACGCGGTGAAGGTAAAAACTACGCATTTAAATGAGTAAATGTATAATTGCACGTTGCTCAGACGCGTTGCCGCGTCCGTGCCGCGTAGAGTAGGCTCAGTTTCTACTATTAGACGCGGTGACAACTACTAGATGCCAGAACAAAATCATGCCGCACGCACGAACGCGTAATTGGGGTTTAGGCTTAAGTCGTTGGTTTATGCCAACAAGCCAACAACGTTAGAGGAGCTCAGGAACAATATCGAACGCGAAACACGTTCCGGCCGATATGTGTGGAAGAATGGTGGAAAATTGGCTCCAAAGAATCAATCAGCAAACGTGCTCGCGGTGACCATATGAAATACATCGAATTTCATACTTAAATGTAATATGTCCACTACACCTGGAAAAAATTTCAGCCCGATATCTCAATTATGCTGTGTTTTATTTAAATACAAAATTGTTATGTCCTTGTTGAAAGACCCGATACTTCGAGAAATCAAGTTTTTCTAAATTTCTCGTAAACTATGCGCTTTTGGGGAAAAATTGATATAACAAAATTCAAAAGAAATAAAATTTCTTGCATTTTTTCCATTAACAGTTTTTAGCTATCCTTAACGGTTCTCGAGATATTTGAAAAATGTTATTTTTTACATATTTTTTCGGAAACGAAATATTGCAGAGGAAAGCTTTGTGTTGATCACAATTGATATTTTTTATTAGCTTTCAGTATTAACCAGTGTTGTTCCTCTACGCGTAGACTTGCGTAGACAATGTAGACTTTCTCATATCTGTCAAAGCAACGTCATTAGTGAGTCATATATTGTCAAAGCCGAAATCGACTGACTTTTGATAGGTCTATATATTATTTGATTTGAACATATATTATTTGATTTGAATTGCTTCCGTATTGATTTCCGTCTATCTGTAAATACGACAACTCTCAACGGAATTAAGCTAAAGACTAGAAACAAACGTGTTTTTCAAACAAATTAAACAGATATTCTTAAATGAGCAAAGCCATCTCATACAAATGAATCAGTTTTTTAAACAAACGGTTCGTTATATTGAAAAATGTGTAAAGCAAAAAGATTTTAGAATTCGATGTGATTTCAATTGCAAAAATTAAAAAAAGCCGCTTAGAATGCATGAAAATAATTAGAATTGCCACTAAAGTTTGCTCCGAAGTTTTCCATTACAGCATTTGGGGACTGCTTCCTGGAAATTGTGCTTTATTATGTTAAAATTAATTGAAGAAAATGAGATTTTAAAACTAAATCAGCTATCCTTTATTTTAATGATTGTCTACATTGTCTACGCGTAGAGAATAGACCATTGTATACAGTAATAGTCTACGCGTAGACAATGGTGTAGTCTACATCACGTAGACTACGCGGCACAACACTGGTATTAACGTTGTAAATTAATGTGTAAATAAAAAAATCTGTCTTCAAAGTGTCGGTTTCCAAAATAGAACTTTGAAAATTCTAGGCAATGAACGAGGATTTAAAAAAAATCACGTTTTGAAGAACCTCAAAAAAATCGAGGAGTGAGAGTCAAAAATTATATTTTTCGGGAAAGTCAAACCGATTTTTAAATCTCCTGTCTTAAAAGTGCGACAGTGGAGACCTAGGGGATTAATAACTTTAAATTTAAAGTTTTGCGCTTGAAATTGATCTAGTTAGAAGTTAGGCCTCAGGGATAGATTTAGAGTGGAGGGACGGGTATGTAATCAAAATACAGACGGTTCTTTTCCCACGACCATTTATTGTTTCCAAAATGGAAAAAAGGACTTCAAAATGTCGATCGGTAACAACAAATAGGTCCTTAAATTTCTCGTCGTCGTGAAACAGAAATTTAACAAAAAGTTTGATTTTTAGAGAGCTTATAAAAATTTTCGGAGAGAGAAAGGACACACAATTTGTAGTTACGCCCGTATTTAACTTCAGAGAGTTTTCTCAAGTATTGTCCATTAAAAATGTGAAAACACTAACAAAATTCGTGCAGGGCTATAGAAAACATCAGGCAAGGGGGTTATAAAAAAGAAGGGGGAGGGGACGGGATGAACAAGATTTCGTTATTCCAATCTAGAACGCAAAAATTTTTAAATTATTGATATAACACAAATCAAAATTTGTGTCCCACTTTCAAAGGTTTTATAACTGATATTTAACGCAATACTGGTTTGATAAAATTTTCACACCAATCTACGTATCGTGGCCCGAGAATTTATCCTCGTATGTTGTTTGACGTTTGGAACAACACACTACCATTTAATTCTCTCACGACGACGGTATATAAAAGTTAGCCAAATTGGAACAAAACCCGTTAAACATTAGATTTAGAAGTTTAAAATTAATTAAAATCTCTGACAGTTGGTTGGTTGGCAGTTAATACCCACCCCTCGAAAAACTGTGGAAAATAAATGTTAAAACTTGAATTTAGCATATTTTGCGATTTACATTGTTTGTTTAAAAAACCTACCCGTTAGCAAAATTTATAAATTTCTGACAAAATAAAACCTTAAATTTATGTTTTATGATTATAATGAGTACGCATTTTATTTTAATAAATTCCCTAAGGGGTATTTGCTAATATTAACACAACTGGTACTTTTTGAACATTCACATTTGAATTGAAATCGAGAAACCCTAAATTCAGCAACAAAAATCCTAAACACCCTAATCCAAAGCAAACAAAATTAAATTTACCATGAAAATCGAACGGAAAATCTTTTAATTAAAAGCCTTAACATTCGCAACACTTTTTAATTGAACTCCATTGCCAACCACCAATTCTACAAATTTTTCCATCTTAATTGGAAGGTAATTTAAACCCTTCATAACCACTCCAATTCGTAACATAGAAATGTGTTTATTTCAACAAATTCAGCAGAACTTCGATCGACTATGAACCACCTGTGTCCAAGGACCTCTTTTTCGTTTGTACACATTCACAAACACCATCGCATTTCGATACGGATATTGCAGGATTAAATACTTTTCGTTCTTCTGTTGTGCAGATTTGATTTCTCAATTAAATTAAATTCCTTTAAAACCTTCAAACATCGAGCGAAAAAAAAACTTTTCCGACACCGAAATTTTCAAATTGAAAAACTCCATTCAAATATGAGAAAACTGTATTTAGACTTTCCATATTTTCCGAGTTTAACAATAAAATATTCATGCAGAGATAAAATTGAAACAGAGTGCAGAGGAAAATGCTCATAAATTTCCTTGTTGAAATGTTGATAGTCGGGCCAGAGATGAATTTTTATCAACATATCCGACATTCGTCGTTTGATAAAAGCTTTATTGCTATCCCGGTTAACATTATCCATTTATTTTATTCAAAAGGGCATAACTTTGTATATACAATCACATGCTTTACCATCACTCGAGCACAAATTAGGGATCATAATTTTAGTAAGTGGGTGCATTTGAGCGAAAAATAATGCGCAACAGGAACCATATTTGTTTATAAAAGTTTCATATATCCACAATGAAAGCACTATAAAAGTCTTCAAATATGGACAAGGTTGACTTGTCTAAAGGAAAATGTAGTAAATATGAATATATTTTTAAAAAAAAAATAGGTCCCATCGTTATTTAGAGATGGTTCAGGTTTACACTCTCACTTGTAGCTTCTGAACAATCGCACTTAACTATGCGTCTCTAAAAAACATATGAGAGAACCATCGTAGGGTCAGTTTTTTCTCTGTTATTTTCCACTACAGTGTGTACTCGAAGATATTTCTATTTCGTGCAGACATCCCCAGTATTATCCCGGTAATACCTTTTGTACCATGACTTTAACTGTAAGTGGCTTTTGATTATGGCTAGTTACAATGGCACTTAAGTTCTCGACATACGAGTATTTATGTTCCAGTTCACTAGCAATATATATTGTTGGGTGCTTTGATACTCGGTAGGAGGAATAGCAAAAAAAAAACGTCAATACAATAGCCATTGATATGTCGAAGCATATATAAGTGTATTATCGATTCCGAACACGAGAAGCGATTCTCAAAAAAAAATATGGATTGGAAAAAAAATTATGTAGGGATCGAAGCAACATATGAGAAGATGACGTGATTGGAAAATACGGGTGTTCGTTACGCGCTCAAGTTGCAAGTTTGTGGAAGTTAACAACACAGTTAAAAATGATGCCTCAATTCAAACATAAACAGTTGTAAATTTTCAGAATTTTTTTTCTGTGAAATTACACATTGTATGTAAATTTCATGTATAAAATGTGTAATCGCAAAAAGAATGTATTTAGAAAACATCAAAAAAGCTACAATTACCAGAGGCCAATCGTCAAATACGGTATATGAGGGCAGACAAAATTTTTATGAAAAAAAAACTCCATTTGTATGCGAGAGGGGTGAAGGATGGATCCGATTGGATTGGATTTTGACACATTTTACTCTTATGAATTTTTCAATACAAGGCTAAGTGTTTGAACGAGCAAAATCGGATCATTTCATTCCCCCTCCCCATACAAACGAAACAGTGTTTTGTAATTTTCTCGAAACCGGTGAGTCATATTTAAAAATTTATAAAGGTAAAATGTGGTTAGAATAAAATTCTAAATAACTTATCCATACACCAAAATCCAATCGGATCACTGCTGCCCCCCTCTCCCATATAAATGGATTGCTTTTTCCTGTTTTCTCGAGAACTGTGCATCATATCGAAAAATTTATAAAGATGAAATCTGTTTAGAATATGATTTTACATATTCGTTCCATACGTCAAAATGTAATTGCATCACCCCTTTCTCCCTCTCCTATAAAAATGGATTTTTTAAAATAAACATTTTGTCTGTTATCATATAGAATACTAGCAGACCCTACGTTGGCAGCTAAAAGTATTTTGTATAAATTTTAGAATACCAAAAAACCATAAATAACTTAAAAAGTTTTGGGAAAAAATGTTATCCTTACAAAAAGGATATTTGCGTTACCTTACAGGCCCTTCTGTTCCGAATTTTGAAATTCCAACACCGGATTCGTGATCAGCGACCCCAAAAACGCCATAATGCAAATTTTTCCGGCGAAAAATGGGAAAAGGAACTTTTCATTATCCTTACAGGACCTTCAGTTTCGAATTTTGAAAATCCAATACCGGATTCGTGATCAGCGACCCCAAAAACCACATAATGGCAATTTTTCCGGAGAAAAATGGGAAAAAGTATATTTGCGTTATCCTTACAGGACCTTCCGTTTCGAATTTTGAAATTCCAACACCGGATTCGTGATCAGCGACCTCAAAAACCCCATAATGGCAATTTTTCCGGAGAAAAATGGGAAAAAGGATATTTGCGTTATCCTTATAGGACCTTCCGTTTCGAATTTTGAAATTCCAACACCGGATTTGTGATCAGCGACCCCAAAAACCCCTTAATACCAATTTTTTCGGGAAAAACGGGAAAAAGGACATTTGCGTTATCCTTACAGGACCTCCCGTTTCGAATTTTTCAAAATCTAATACCGAATTCGTGATCAGCGATCCCAAAAACCCCATAATGCCGATTTTCCCCGGTAAAAATGGAAAAAAAAGGATATTTTCGTTATCCTTACAGGACCTTCCGTTTCGAATTTTGAAAATCTACATAGCTAAAAACCTGCTCCTGGCAACGCAGATCATTTTGCAAAAAACCGCGTAAAAATCGGTCCAGTAGTTTTTGAGTTTTGTAATCTCAAACAAACAGACAGACAAACAGACAGACAAACAAACATCCATTTCTATATATATAGATTTGACGATTGGCCCCTAGCCATTGTAGCTTTTCTTAAGTTTTTCGTCTATTTTTTGGCCACACCACTTCCAATCCCAACATAATTATTAATGACGCGACAGCCTGATTCGGACTTTGGATCGTTTAAAATTGGGGTTTTATAACGACTCTCTACTCAGCGGCAGCTCCCACAGTTTTACAGGGATTACGAACAATCAATACGATCACAAGTAGCTTTTAATTAATTAATAGATATTCAATTTTTTTTTTGTTTACAGCACCTCGCAACTTTTTCAAAAATTTGTTTGCCACCATTTTATTTTTAGGATTTCACGTAAGCCTTGGAACCAACCGGTGTGCCCCTAGAGGTGCATGTACACCTGGTTGGGATACACTGCCTTAGAGCAATAAAAATGTTGATAATATGCGGAACAAACAGGCAAATACTGGAAAATATTCAAAAGCATCTCCATATAAGATTTTACTCTTGAAAGTGAAAAGGATTTTAAGCTCGAAGCTCAAAAACGGTTGATATGATGACATTTGACTCCGAAAAAATTTAATGAGCATTTTGGTACTAGCGCTGCGTTTAATTGAATACGATGCCCCATTTTCTAAGTTTTTACCAATTTTTTACGTTTTTATCAGTTTTTTATGTAAAAAAAACACGAAAAACCGCTTTTCACCTCATTTCGTACAACACTGGAGGTCCCCCGGTCCGAAAAGCTTAAAATTAGTGTGACGTTTTCTTAATACTCACTTTGGTTCTTTGATATTCACTTGAATTGAAATTCATTTTTTGAAAAAACAAGACGAAATCATTGACTGAAACTTGCGACAAAATTTGTTACTTGGGTGTGTCTATGCTAACCTACCGTAGAGTATGGGATTATGAAGAGGGTACAATGTCAACATGCTGAAGCTAATTCCTTAATATCGATACCATCTAATAAAATAAAATCAATAATTTGTAACTCATGTGGAATACAGGAATAATTAGTGTCCTTTTTGGTTACAAAATCAAATACAATATCGAATTACCAATTTTTTAATGTTTATTAGCAGCTCCGTATATTTATGAGTGAATAGATTGTATATTACTAACCATAACTTATCGTATATCGTATGTATACTATAGGAGCCAATATTATTAAAAGATTTTCTCTATTACAGTGTTTTAATGGGGCGTTGAGAGCAAAAGTATTCCAACTTACATGTCAAAATCGTGAAAATTTTGTTCTTGAACCACTATTGCGAGTAAATTTTTAGAATAAAGTGTTTGGATGCACAATAGAACATTTTAACATCGAATAATAAAGTCGACCGAAAATTTTTTGTCCAGAAATTTACAGTCAATAATAGTACAAAAGTTGAAAAGCTCCAAAAAGTCGATTATGTGGCTTGGACCACGTTTGCTCTCAACGCCTCAAATCAAATGTCCACATCATATACGTAATTTATATTATTAGTTTATATAGAGATGGAATATTAGTACGGTATGAAAATTGTTTTGTGTTGAGTTATTCAACCATGAAAGGTTCTATTATTTCCATGCAATTAGTCTTTTGGGTTACATTTCCTCAACATTTAAATAAATGAAATTATTTTATCCGATAGTAGTTTGGTTAAGTAAAACTAATACAACTTTTGTACTATATTAAATAATGAAAGGAAATTTAATAATTGTTAGGAGTAGATTATTATTTGAATAGTAAGGTTTTTGATGAAGTTATTAGAATTACAATAAATGACTTTTATTATTTTTGTAATGATTATGCGTTTCACCATAAGGACTCTTAATTGTTACTTTCCTCTTCTATAGAGGGAAAGTATTGTATTCATGACGAAAACCGGCTCGAGAACGGGGACAGATAGAAAATTTCTGACCAGTACGACATCCATTTCCCATCTGTTGGTATGTCCATTTTACGTATCTTAAATAACTCGAGAATGCGTTGAGTTAACGACTTGAAATTTTTTTTTTTTTGAATAAGTTTTACAAAAATCGTAGTTTTTCATCAACTTTTGGAAAAGTGACGGTAGCTAATATAACGGGTACCTCCCATACTTTTTTTTTGAATAAATATCGTTTCTGAAATCTGAAATTTTTTTGAAACTTATGCTGGGAAAAAATGCATTTAACAAGATTTAAATGACATAAAATTTTCCACATTTTTAACTTTAACGGGTTTTTTGTATCTCTTACGGTTCTCAACATATTTCAAAAAAAAAATGTTTTTTTGAAAATCTCTCGAAAACCATGCATTTTTTCCTTTAACGGTTTTTACGTATCTTTAACTGTTTTCAAGATATTTGAAAAAATATTACTTTTTACATATTTTTTCCGACACTAAATATTGCAGGGGAAACTTTTGTGTCGCAACAATTTTGTTATATTAAATTTCTGTCTAAAGGTGTATTTTTGAATTTCTACCTCTAGGTTTTACGATCAAAAATATTTAATTATCGTGTATAATTTATAAAAAAAACTTCCTTCTGCACTCTCGAAAAAATGGAGTCGATTACGCACCGAAAGGGAGTTTGAGGGAGTCCATCACCTATCGGAGAAAATCAAGCTCCGGGCTAGGGAGTTCACAACAATTCCTTATGGGTGTTAATTTTTAACAATTTTTCGGTGTTAAGCGAACTTGGCCCAAAAAAAAACTCGCAAATTCTCTTTTTTTGCAAGCATTTGAGATGTTTTGAGTTTTTTTTCGTGTTTTCAAAGTTAATATTTTTCTTGCATGTCTCTGCCGGGACTCGAACACGGGACCCTCTCGAATTGTAAACCATTTGCCTTCCCAATAGGCTATTGAAGCCAATTGGTAAGCCTCGTCTAAACGTGAACACCCTTTACAATGAAAATAACTCCTAAAAGGAGTTGGAGTGGATTTTTGACTCCTTTTCGGAGTTAATTCAAAATTTAGGTCAAAACGGTGTTAAAATGAATATTTAGCTCCGTAAAATAAAAATGTAAAAATAACTCCGCGCTACGGCGTTAAATTTTTTCTGAAAAGCACTGCGAGGTGCTAACTTTTAGCTATGTTTTGAGGCGGAGTTAATTCGTCCCCGGATTTTTTCGATAGTGTGGTAGTAGCTTTAAAATAAGTAGATTTCACGCACCAAATTCGTTCATATTTAAAACACGTTGGCTACCAGCCAAAAAAACGCTTACTCCGCTAGTATACACTGGGAAAAAACGTAAAAATCATTTCTGTACTTTGTGAGTCACCAGTGAACACAAGATCAATACAGACAAAAACGAACTCCATGCTCCACAAAAAAAACCCCCTTTGTACCGCACGAGCGACTGCACTCAACCATGGAACTTGAGAAACTGACGGTAATGACAATAGTGTGTGTACACCGGTGACTCACATGGTAGCCAACGTGTTAACCGTGGTTATGTAAAATAAACAAATCGCATTTTGATGAGTGGAAGAGATATCTAAAATTATGAATATTTTTGTATTTGTAAGTTTCTCAGTATGACACTTTTTTTAAGAAAATTTCCTGTCGTGAACCGAATATTTCTGTACCTAAAGAACTCCCACCTGACCCCACTCCCCCTCCAACATCCCCCTCCCCCTCCAACATCCCCTTCCCCCTCCACTACTCCACTCTCTATTTATGTTACGTTACCGCTTGAGAGATAAACTGCCGTTTGTAAAATTGCCACTTTCCTTCATGCCTTTTAGCGAAGCAAAGTCGCAAATTGGTGTCGCGGCGACCACTTTGCGACCTTTTGAGTTACTAATGTGTCTTATATTGTTAACGGAAAGAAAATACCTCCATCAATTCAAAATGCAGCAGAGATAAAAACAGATGACTAAAAATGTTGAGAATCTCCCCTCTCACCCCCCCCCCCCCGCGCCACGGCCACACCATTCCCGCCCTTCGTCTCCCAATTTCGCGAAAAATTCTTATGTCTGTACAAAGACATCTTTTTAACATTTTCAATTTTCCGGTGAAATTGCTCCCAAGTTGCACCGCTTATTATATGATTGCATCCTCTCCACTCCTCATCATGCGTTTTCCTAATTTCTCGTATAAAATTTTATGCCAACGTCACACCCCACTTTCTGGCCTAAATGTATTTTGTGGACCAATGGAATTAAATTCACAGACCAAAAACATTCCTAACCTCCCAAGGCCACCAAGATTTTATTTTTGGTAACAAATTTGTACCCGAGTTTTAGATCCGTGCGCTTGCCTATACCATCCTTAAAGCCAATTTTATCCTTTAAATCTTGACCTTTCATTTATATTTTCGTCATGCCAATCACATCTCGAAATTTCAATATTAAATATAAAGCCTTTTTTTTGAGGCGGTACAAGATGTTTGATGTTGCATAAAGGTGCTGGTAATTTCCTAAATTTAAATTAGAAGCACATAAAACCGAAATTAATAAAAATAGCAAACAAGCAAAAAACCTGATGAACCATAGAAATAATCCGGAATCTCATCTTTTGCCTATCATGACATGACGTACTATCCTTAAATTATATAAATAGCAAATTACAAAATTGTTCAATTCCCGGTAATCAAAATGATGAAAATAAAAAATCTAAAGGACTTCAAAAGGATATTTTCGTTGACTTTATTTTATATTCATCTTTTGAAAAATTATATGCGAATCCGAGAAATTCTGTCGGGAACATCAAAAGACGCTGAAATTGAATATTTTAGCAATTTTGAAGGAAAATTATTTGGCGTATGTCATTGGGATGGATAATCCACCAATGGTACTCACTGTATAGATACTCTTAACTCTACGAACATCAAATTTCAATATTTGCATTTACTGCTCAATATCTGGCAATCCGACACCCGTCGACGTTAAGCATTTTTGCTGTCATCGAATTAGGATTAAATTTAAAACTCAGAAATTTATAGCCCAAGAATGTAAATGTAAACCACGATTCCTCTTGAAATTCCCAATCTTGAAAATTTTATCCCACAGGGAAATACTTCATATTAAAGGAATTGAATTTGGTAGCGGTTTCCCTATCGATAAATTGATTTAAAATGCTATAAATTTAGATAGCATTTCATGCAAGTAACGAAAAATTATGGTTTTTCTCCCCAAATTTCTAATAAGATTATTTTTATGACCTTATATCTGTATCTTAACGGGTAATACATATTTTACGAGTATCTGCTAATTACGAGTAGAATTCACTTCAAATTAGATGTTTTATTCAAACTTTTAGATCTACAACAATTAAAAAATTTTGAATTTTGCAAAAAAAAAACTGTTGTCACAAATTATTCCTTCGAAAAAAAAAAAGTTTTTTTTTAAATGTTGACAATTATCAAATTTTAATAAGGCATTTTTGAAGTTGAATTAAAATTATTTACTATATAAAATATTCTTGACAACACCAGAACATAATTTCTGATTTTTTCTTGGATTCAGGAGACGTGAAAGAAAACGTTCTAGCTTAATCGGCCGAGAGATTTTCTAGTTAAAGCAGTTAAAAGCGAATAATTCCGAGGTTGTGTTTAACCACCCAGCCGTACCCGTTTTTAATCTCGGGAAACACGTTTTCAGGGATTACCTAGGTTGAATTGCCCACTAAAAAACCCACGCCCGAGATAACTCGGGGTAAAAAAAAATGTGAAAATTACGATTTTAGCAAGAAGATAAAATTGAAGAATCTCTAACAATAAAGAAAACAATATCGCTATGGGAAACAATGCCCCTTCCTCCTCTCCTGCCTCCTCCTCTCCTGCCTCCTCCTCTCTTTCCCCTTCCTATTTCTCCTCCCCTTCTTCCTCCCCTTCTTCCTCCCCTTCTTCCTCCCGTTCTTCCTCTCCCGCTCCCACTACAAAATATCATCATTTGTGCCTTAATTACAAATTTTGGCCTGCTTCGGGAAAAAATAATTTGTGGTGACAAATTTATATTTTTGAACAACCCAAAGTAAGGACAATTTTTTGTGGACCGAAAATTTGAAGAACTTTTTTAACCCTCCTTCTAAATACCACTGAGCTCCAACGCGATTTCATTTTAAATTTATTTTTGTTGTATTTCTAGAAACGATTTATAAAATGAAATATTAAAAAAAAGTATGTTAACGAAATAAATTTAAAAAAAAACATCTTACGAAATAATTTAAAAAAAAAAACATCTTTACACATGTACATATGTCCAATGAAACTCAATGGTAATTTTAGCAGGGTTTTTTACCATATTTTTTAAGCCTTTAAAATAGCAATGCCCCCACTTCGTGATGTCGCGCGCCCCTAGTTACATTACGGCTACTATGGGTATTTTCGTTTAATATAAATAGTTTGCAAATATTAAAAAATCGATTTTTTTTAAAAAACTTTTATGAAAAAATGTACAGAAAGGAAAAAAAATTTGTTTGGAGCTGTGTATCAGAAATATAAGCGAGATAAATATTTATTTGTTTTTTTTTATCCCAGCAAACTATCTGCAAAGCTTTTCTTTCTGATATTTTTTTCTCATTAGTACCTACATTTTTTCAATAATCGCTTTTTTTTAAAATATATGTTTTTAATACTCTATATGATATATCATATTGAAGTATATTAGATTTAGTATACCGTTTATAACGCATCGAACCAATCATCGGACCCAAAAATTAACTACACCAGGGTGTTGGGGATGACAAAAGATTTGGATTTCCGCATGTCAGTCCATCTATCTGTCTGTCAGTCTGTCCGTATATCCGGTCGCCCGTCTGTCAATCTGTTCACCTGTCTGTCTGTCCGTCCATCTGTCTGTCCGTCTGTCCATCAGTCCGTCCGTGAACACCATAACTTTCGAAGGAATTGAGATAGAGACTTGAAATTTTGTATAGTAACATTTCTCGTAAATGGCTCGGCTAAGTTCTTGAATGAGAAAAATCAGACCATTCCTTCTTCCCTCTCCCATACCAGTGAAACAGTTTTTTGCAATTTTCTCGAAGCCGGTGAGTCATATTGAAAATTTATGAAGGTAAAATGTGTTTAGAATAAAATTTTACATAACTCATCCATACATCAAAATCCAATCGAACTACTGCTTCTTCTTTCTTCCATACAAATGGAATACTTTTTTCCTGTTTTCTCGAGAACTGTGCATCATATCGAAAAATTTATAAAGATGGCATGTGTTTAGAATATGTTTTTACATAACTTGTCTATACATCAAAATCAAATCGGATCACTCCTTCTCCCCTCCACCATACAAATTAAATGATTTTCTCGAGAACGGTGAGTCATATTGAAAAATTTATAGAGCCAAAATCTGTTTAAAATATGATTTTACATTACCGTTCCATACATTAAAATCCAGTTTGACCACTCCTTTCCCCCGCTGCAATACCATTTTTTTTAAATAAACCTTTTGTCTGTTATCATATAGAATATTTGATGATTGGCCTCTGGCAATTGTAGCTTTTCTTAGGTTTATTTTATACTTTTTAGTATTTTAATATATATATATATATATATCCTTGTCTTTACGATATCCTTACAAACTTCTTAACGTCAGAATCGGATTCATCGACCCCAATAACTTCGAAAAAAGATTTTTTCCGGAAAATTTTTGGAAAAGGAAAATCAAGTTATCCTTACAGGGTCTTCCCTTATCCTTCTTAGAAGGACGAAGTAGTGAAACTATTGTATTGTCATTAGGATAACGAATGTGTTCAAGTCAATCAGATGAGTGGAAGTGGGTCAAAATTAGTTTACAAGATTTGACCCTGACGGACCCGCTTACAAAAAAGCAAGCTAAAGCTTTCAAAAGCAGCGCTTTTTTGCAATTTCTCCCCTGAAATAAAAATAGAACAAAAGTTTTTTCAGGGTAAAAAAAACCCCTTAAGAATATTTAATGTGGGCAATCCAAAAATAATTTCTGAAGATTTCGTTATTACCACGAACTTTACCATTCATATTTTTTTTAATTAAAAAAACTTGTAGGTCATTTCTTTCACTTAACTCTTGAAATACAAACAAAATTAGAATCTTGAGTTTGAAAAATCTCCCCGAATATCTACCTCTAAAAATTTAATTTCCCAGCCTTTTCATTTTTTAATTACTAACAAAATTTTTTTAAAAATTGTCTATGTTTTATTGTCGACTTTTCCGTAATGAAATAACATCCTTCCTCGGCGCTTTTCGTCCAAACAAAGTTCGTAAAATTTAATTAGCAACAAGGAAAACAAAGTACTTGAAAAAAAATCTTTTTGTTCGTTCTTTCCGTGTTTGTTGATTTTTTTTCCCCCTCAAAGTAAAGGAAAAAAATAAGAAAACGGAAAATGAAAAACGTTAAAATTAAAGTCCCATTTAATATTGTCTACAACTTAATCCTTGGAAATTTGTCAAAAACAACAAAAAAAAAAGACACACAAAGTAAGTAGCTTAATATTCAACTTTCTCCAAATTATAATCCCCTCCAACGAATAAATTCAAGTCAAAAATTATCTTCCCGAACGAGGGTCCGGGCTCCTTAGAATTGAATTCGCCAGGTAAAATACCAAGAATACGGAGAAACAGCACAATTTGCACATACAGATAAATACGGGATATCGTTCAGAAATCCAGGAAAATTCAACCAAATATACATAATATAAATGGTATATGTTGAAAAAGCCATCTACACTTAATAGAGCAGCGAGTAGAGTTTTCCACTTAATTCACATGTTGCTCCGAAAATCACAAAAAAAAATACTTTTTCTCGGATTACAACTAACCGAATTTTCACGAAAATCACTTTTTAACTTTTTTCTCGCTTCTGGTTATGGTTTCGGATTCCAGCTATGCAATCTAATCCGCCTTCCGTTTTTTATCCGAAAATTGGTAATTTGAAATTTTCAAATTTTATTTTCACAAAGTGAAATGTTATCCTGTTAATCGAGAAAAAAGAAAAATCTGCACACAACACAAAAAATGAAAGTGTATAAGCTGAAGGTGATATTTAAACTTTTTTTTTCCTTCACAGCATAGACTTGATTTTTTGAATCCAACCAAGCGAATTGAACGGAACGGTTGGCCAATGAGGCGATTTTCCACCGACAGTCATACGCAAACTGAATCACATCACTGAACTTTTCCGGTACCAAACGGACGAGAAATGTTGAACCAGAAGCAGTACGAACGGAAAAAGGACTCAGAAAACACAGCTTCAACATATGGGGTATTGAAGGACAAAGCAAAGCAGCGTGCAGGATAACGCGGTGCGACATAAAAAGCTCACTCAGGAGCAGCATAAGTAGCAGCAGCAGCAGCGAGATAACTCATAAAATGTTAAAATACATACATCCATAATAGGGAATATGCGCAACAGGGTCTCGAGTAACCAACAGGTAGTAGACCAATATAGCCACTATATCAACACGTACACGCTATACTATGTTATCCTTGTCTCCTTGATACCTACCTGTGAGAATCCCTCCGTTAAGCGCAACAGCGAATTCACTATAGATCAATAGTATATTGTATATAGTCAACTATGGCGTATCTCATGCAGAAGGAAAATACAAGTGCTTCGAATATAACACGTACCTTGACTTCCCGCCAACCACCCCACCTTCCAAGGATCCTATAGCTTCGGTGCCTATAGCAGCCTCGGCCGGCCGTATTCGCTGAATTTATACGGACACTTGGATTCAATGATGATGAACCGAATTTTCCTGGCCCACCAAAGGACACGAGCAAATATAGCACTAAAAAAAATAATGTTTCAAAGATATCAGCAAGGACGAAATTTCGGATGGGTATTATTATTATACGAATCCATAGCATTGGAAATCGTTTTGTACCAAAAGCGACAGAGATATTTCCATTACAGGTGGATATGCTCGCAATTTTTCCTTCCTATCACTGCGACCTCCCATCAACCTAGGCGGGACGGTGAAACCACATATTCGGGTTTATGCTCAAATTGTTATGTTGACTGCGTCAACGGCATCGGAGGGTTCAAAAAACCCTCAACAGACCCATACTTTATTCAGGGCCAGGTAAATGCTCCGTCTATTTGTAGGGAAACCGGGATAAAGTGAACCTAGCAAATCTGGAAAATATTTTTTACCACGAAAATTTGACCCAAAATTTTGAAATCCTAAATACTTCATAACCCTCTCACCTGCACGGAAAGAAAGAAGTTTTGATGTAGCCATTATAATTAAAAACATATTTCGTTGAAGATAAATATAATATTGTTGGCACAGCCAAAATTTTGTTTGCCTCAAACAAAATACGTTCACCATGAAAATAATGATGTTTTGGGGAATTTGAAGGAATAAACATAATTATCTTCGTGGTGAGCGAGTTTCGTTTGAACCAAACAAAATTTTGGTCGTAGCAACCACATTTTATTCTCGTAAACAAAATATGTTTGCTGTAATTAAATATAATATGACAACTGCATCAAGAACTATTTCCGTGTGCTATCTTCTCATCTTCAAATGCGATTTTGATCAGTTCTTCACCATTAGATCAATCAACCATCAAATAAATGTTTAACCGGTTAAATCCACTTCATACCATTTCCTGTGATCCCCTTTCCTACTATCTTATAGATAATCTCCATTAATAATCCCGTCACTTTTTTTCTTCTGAACCTCTGCTGGGATTTCAATATGGTTTTAAAAAACTTCTAGATCGGCAGTCGTCAATGAAGGGATTTTTTTTACCACCTACATGAACTCCTTTCCTGTAACCCATTCTCCAGCTATTTACTGCATTCTCCGTTTAATCCTTTTAATCCTTTTAACCCCCTCTCCAGCTATTTACTGGATTGTGTAAAAGAATTTGAATTTCGATTTCACCATTAATTCAGGCGGCCTTCGAAAAAAACTTTTTAACCACCGAAATATGTCCCATCTCTTGCCCTATAACCCCTCCCCTGCTATTAACTAAACTGCTGGACGGATTTTGGTCCAGATCGCAAAAAATTTATAAATGAATAATTTCGTTTAAAATCTCTTTTCGTTATCATTTTTACTGGTTCGACTGTAGAATGTGTGCCCTAAAAGTTATGCTAAACACGCGTAACGCCAAGTTCTCGATTTTTGGATACGAGAATCTTCCACATCGTAACTGAATATTTCTGTAGACAGGTAGATATCTGGAGCTCGTTAAATAAACAGAAAGACAGATATATTTATGTATTGTACAAATGTTCAGCCGTGTCGTTTGCTATCATATCATAGCAATATATTCGACATATTCAAGGCAATCACAAGTCAATAGTTTTCCCAGCAATTTTCCATGAGGCATCTGTTTCGTTACCGTCACCGTCACCGTCTCGGTCGTTATGGGCCTGTCGATTACTTCGTCCTCTGGATAAATCTTGCTTTGTGATGTTTTTTGTGATCCTTTTTTGTACTCTAAGAAAGTATTGTCTTAATAATAATTCTGGGGTTTTGAATTTTGGTTAAAACATAAGAAATGCTGCAATTGTCAGGGGCCATTCGTCAAATACTCTATCTATATGATGACAGAGAAAATGTTTTTTCAAGAAAATTTATTTGTATATGAGCGGGAGAAAGGAGTAGTGCGATTGGATTTTGATGTATGGATGAGTTATGTAAAATTTGATTCTAAACACATTTTACCTTAATAAATTTATCAATATGACTCACCGGTTTCGAGAAAATTGCAAAAAACTGTTTCGTTTGTATTAGGGAGGGGGGAAGGGGGATGATCAAATTTTGCCCTTTCAAGATTTTAGCCACTTACGTAATTATACAAAATTTCAAGTCTCTAGCTCAATCCTTTCGAAAGTTATGGGGTTCAAAGATGGACAGATGGACAGATGGACAGAGAGACGGAAGGACATGCGGAAATCAAATACTTTTGTCATCCGTAACACCCTGGTGTAGTTCATTTTTGTATCCGATGATTGGTTCGATGCTTTACAAACGGTATACTAAATCTAATATACACTCAGAAAAATGGAGGCTAACTCGACGACCTACATACGGCGTAATTGGCCTCGGGCAGGCGCGCGTTCGCCTGCATGTGAGCAAGTAAAACTGAGTTGACCTGTGGTCGGAGAAATTCTGAAATTAAGCCACCAGCAGGTGAAGTAGGGCATTGGGAGCTGCACGAGTTGACCTTAGATAGGTTAACTCTGACCGCTAGCTGCCTTACAGAAACCTCTGTAAGGTCAGAGTTAACCTGACAAAAAGTTGACCTGGACATTTTTCTGAGTGTACTCCTAAGTGATATATCATATAGAGTTTAAAAAAAAAACCTTTTAAATCACACTTGAGGTCGTTCGTTCCATTTGTTTTTCAGGTGGTTTTCAAACTTCATACTAGAAATTTTGATGTATGGCACGTATCTGCTACTATAATAGTCACACTTCTAGTGGGAAATAAGTATCGAGAATTATAGGAAAAAAGCTATGGTGTGGTTTCGTATATCAACGAAAGTTTCGTATATTTGTCGCACTACCTTCCAAGTCGGATATGACCCACATTAAGTTCTTATAACGATTTTCTCCTCCACTTGAGCACCTACATTTTTACTTGGATTGTGTCAACTTAATTTTTTCCGAATTTCTTAAAGCATTTTCTAGTTAGGAAAAATCAAATCCCTCCAAAATTCTTCACACTCTGAGGATTCCGTTGACAACTTTAACCTGGAATATAAGACGCTTTTTTTAATTTTTAATTTACTTTGTTAGAGCGAATGTAAACAGTCTGGAAGCATTTGTTTATTTTTTCGCGACAAAATTCTAAAAAATTACTAAATAATAAAAACAATCTATCAAAATTGATATACGAAACTAAACAGGTAACCACACCATTGTTTTTTTTCCTTCAGTCTCTACTACCGATATTCGTTACCCCTAGAACCTGTGCCTGCTATTCTTCTATTAAATTCCTAACAGGTAAGCAAACAAAATCTCTCTCGTCTGTTGACTTTCGGCAAATTGTTGTTCGGCAAGGATTCATGTCCAGAATTCCGTGCTAATGGCACACCGGAACGAACACGTTATACAACAAACTGAAAATGGAAATAAAATAAAAGCATTGTTTTATGGTTTGCTTATGTATTCGTCATTTTCTACTAATGCTACCCGTTTCCCACTGTTTTTCGTTCACCGCAGCTTTTTTTTTATTTTTTGCTTTTCTCTCACTTTCTTAGCTTTTGTCCCAGTCTAATTGCACGGAAGTGCTTTAAAAGGTGACATAAAAAATGACTACAAATGGAAATATCAGATGAGGGGATGGTAGAAGGGAGTTATCCTGAGTGCTTTAATTCAGTCAAACTTTTTACATAAATTGTCTTCATTTTTTTTTCTCTCCCATATTCTCATGCTTTTCTACGCGCTTCTCAGAATTGTAAACCAAACTGGGTTCATAAGGTATAATTAAACTTTATAGGATCGAAGGAATAAAAAAAACAGCCTCAAACATTCCAAACAATGAAAAAATGCCCACCAGCCAGTGGAAAACCCTAAGGAAAACAGAGTAATATTTTGTGCTATTAATCTCCGCAGGATACCAAATAAAAACTTCCCCAATATGTGGCTGTGGGTATGCTTGGAGGTATGTTTGTACTTGTATGACCTATGATTTTTCATTAAAATTTTATATGTCTCGCTTTTGGCACGTTTACTGGTAAAAAAGGGTTTCTGTGTTTTGTATTCTCAGCCACGTGAACCACGCATTTTTTAAGACACGTGCTTAATCAATCTATTCAGTTTTCGAACAAAAATCTGGTAATGCAAAGATTACATCAGAAACTCACGAAACATTTTTACAGCATGAAAAAATGTATGGCACAAAAACTTAAAGAAACAAGCCGTAAAACCGTGCCCTTAAAAGATGCAATACGAATTTTAACCTTTTTAGTGGTTTTTATAATTGTAAAAAATCTCAAAAACGGCTGGGATATATCACCGAATACAAATTATTCTGTTATAATGACACTGCACTCAGAAAAATGTCCAGGTCAACTTTTTGTCATGTTAACTCTGACCTTACAGAGGTGTCTGTAAGCCAGCTAGCGGTCAGAGTTAACCTATCTAAGGTCAACTCGTGCAGCTCCCAATGCCCTACTTCACCTGCTGGTGGCTTAATTTCAGAATTTCTCCGACGACAAGTCAACTCAGTTTTACTTGCCCACGAACGCGCGCCTGCCCGAGGCCAATTACGCCGTATGTAGGTCGTCGAGTTTTTCTGAGTGTGTAAAACAGAGTTTTTGCAGGAAATTCTATTTCTTTTGAATTTTATTATATCCATTTTTCCCCAAAAGCGCATATTTTTCGAGAAATTTTCAAAAGAAAAATTCAAAGATGTTAAGAATCGTAAGAGATGCGTAAAAATTGTTAAAGTAAAAAACGTATTGGGAGTACAAATCGTCGGCTAAAAGTGAAATTGTGCTAAGTCCATTATACCAAATTTGACAGAAGAGCAATAAAAAACCTTGTTAAATCATTTTAATTTTCATTTAAAGAAAACAGAGTCTCATTTAAAGAAAACTGAACCCAATTTTTCTCATTTAAAGAAAACTCAGTGTTATTGAAAGACAAATAAAACGATTTTACAAGGTTTTCATTGCTCTTCTGGAAAATTATACCAAATGGACTTAGCACAATTTCACTTTTAGCCGCCGAAATGGAAAACCGCCATTTTTTCCAAAATGTGAGGCAATTTTGTGGGAAAATGTTTACATATTTATTCTTCAAAATGTTGTTCATGTTGTTCATCACTTTTTTCCATCTTTCTGGCAGCATACGGATTCCGCGTCGAAAAAACTGCTCGTCCTTTGAGGCGATCCACAAATCGACCCAATATTTTTGGTCTCTCGGTAAGAACGGAAGTGCTGCTCAGCCGTCATCGCTCAGCGTCATCGATCGGAACAGGTAGTAGTCGGAAGGGGCGATGTCTGGAGAATACGGCGGGTGGAGTAGGATGTCCCAATTCAGTGTTTCCAGGTAGGTTTTAACGACATCAGCAACATTTCACCGAGCGTTGTCGTGCTCCAAAATCACTTTGTAATATCTTTGCTCGAATTGCGGCCATTTTTCCGCCATTGCTCGGCTCGAACGCATTAGTTGTATCCGGTAGCGAGCTCCTGTTGTTGCCAGATGCCTAGCTTATCATTTGACGATTCTGATCTGACATTTTTGACTAACATTTTCCTGCTGGCGCCATCTATTGGAAAACGGCAGTTTTCCATTTGTACTCCCAATAGATTATTTTATTTCCTTTAAATTTTTCTAGAGATTTTCAAAAAACACGATTTTTTAAATAATCTTGAGAACCGTTAGAGATACAAAAAAAACAGTTATAGCAAAAAATGTAAAAAATATTATTCTTTAATCTTGTTGTATTCATTTTTCCCCAAAAGCGCATATGTTTCGAGACATTTAAAAAAAAAACGGATTTTTCAAAAAAAAAAAATGTATGAGAGGGACCCGGTATAGTTACAGTTACTTTTCCCAAAGCCTACGATTTTTGTAAAACTACGATTTTTGTAAAACCTTTTTATGAAAAATTTCAAGTCGCTAGGTCAACGCATTCTCAAGTTATTTAAGATACGTACAACGGACAGACGGAAAAACCGACAGACAGATACACGGACACCTCCATAATTTTGCTTGAAACGGATTTCGTACTGATCAGAAATCTGCTATCTGCCCCCGTTCTCGAGTCGGTCTTTGTTATGAATATAATACAGTAATCCCTCCAACTGCGCGGTTTCTAACTGCGCGGTTTCGCAACTGCGCGGTTAAGTTTTTAATACAAAAATTTCGGACTGCGCGGTAAAAATTTCGCAGCTGCGCGGTTTTTTTATAATTTTCGTTTAAAAAAACATGTTCCTAACCCCAAAATTTCATACAAAGTAGTGCACGGTTTCGGTTTGCGCGCTTCTTTTGTGGAACGTATCTACCGCGCAATTGGAAGGATTACTCCACTTTCCCCCTATAGAAGAGGAAAGTAAAAACGAAATTGAATAATGCATAATACACATCATGAAAATCATGAAAAAATTTCAATTCCAAATACACAATAGCCATAATTACATAAATTAGAAAATGTATTTCGAATGGCTGCACTAAAATAACTCTAAGCTGAAATAATCACATTATGGTTAGAGTTTATTTTCACTTTCCATAAATTAATTTCCCCCTCAAATGTACACACAAAATGGATAAGAACTGTTCGCAGTGTCCTGCAGTATAATAAAACTCATTTCCAACCCAAAATGAATGTTGAAAATTTTATTGCATTTTGGTCACAATGTGCCTGTTTAGACGAAGACTCACTTTGAGGCGGCACGTCATTCGTGAAGGTGAGGGACGCAGTGGGGAGGGAAACCAAAAAGAGCGAACGAAGTTTAGATTCACTTAAAATTATCGGTTGCAAACCGGTTTTTGAGTCTGGTCGTTGAAACCTGTGTCTTTCTGTGTGCGAAATTTCATCGAGTCAGTCGGTGCTTAGCCACCGACTCGTAAACATATCCCAAACAAACAAAAATTGAATGCAAATAATGAAATCCCAATTGCAGGTAGTTTTATTTTTCAGGTAGGTAGGAAAGGGTAAATGCCATAACAAAATAACCAGTCCTTATTCTGCTATTGTGAGCAGTTTCTATTGTGGCAATTGATGTTGCCTCGGTGCTAGCTACAAAACGTTTCTGTTTATTTTTGTTTTCTTCATTTTGGCATAAAAATAGAGCCGCTGCTGATGAAGCATATAATAAACTTGTTACAGCAATTATCTGATCCATATTTCACTGCAATAATTTCACAACTCGGTTAAATTTTGAGGTTATTTTCATCCCAATGTCTTGAACGTCAAAAAGGCGAAAGATTTTAGCGAATGAAAAAGGCGAACCGTGTGCACACGGCAACAAAATGAGGAAAGACGTGCCGCCTCAAAGTGAGTCTTCGTCTAAACAGGCACAATATAACCGAAATGTGTTTAAAACAAGTTCTAATTAACATCATGAGCAAACTTGGTTAAAAACAAATTAGATTCAGTGGCACCAAACTATTCACACTAAATTGTTGATAATAAGAAAAAATTTAATTACAAGCATAAATTCATTCTTTGTCTGAAGAAAATCACTTCATGGTGTAAAGAGTAAAGAGGCTAAATAAAATTAGGCAAAATGTTAAACGTAATCAACTTCTAATCGATTTAAATGTTACAAAACGCTCGATTTCGTATACCAATAGATATTTTATTTATGTAAAAAGTATATATTTGTACGCATATATTATGTTTATCCATAGCGCATTGTCTATATATTTGGGATTTCCGTTGTGAACAAATTGATGTCTGTGCAGATGTTATTCCATTTGTGCGTACAAATGTATGAAAAACAAGAAATACACACAAAAGAGAGGATAATATGTACAATTTAAGTTAATTGCTCGACATACAAAGTAAATTTAAGGATAATGCTTGCCTATTCTTTTTTGGTAAATTTCCAGATTCGTATATACGTGTACCTTGCCTTATTTGATTTTTCCACTTTATCTTCAACACACATTGACTTAAAAGCGGTATAGGGTGGAAATGAAAAGCGCGCAATTGTCTGATTTTGATCTTTTGAAGTAGTTTGAAATTTTGGTTTTAACATTTTTAAGTGGTCTAATTTTTTTCCAGGATTCTTTTTTATTTGTTAAATATAAGAAAAGCTACAATTGCCAGGGGCCAATCGTCAAATACTCTATATGATGTTCGACAAAATATTTATTTTATAAAAATCTATTTGTATAGGAGAGGGAGAAAGGAGTGATCCGATTGGATTTTGATATATGGAATGCTTATGTAAAATCATATTCTAAACAGGTTTTACCTTCATAAATTTTTCAATACGACTCACCGTTTTCGAAAAAATAAAAAAAAAGAATACAATTTGTATGGGGGAGGGAAGAAAGAGTGGCCCAACTGGATTTTGATGTATGGATATGTTATGTAAAATCATATTCTAAACACATTTTATCTTTATAAATTTTTCGATACGATGCACAGTTTTCGAGAAAACAGGAAAAAAGTATTCCATTTGTATGGAAGAGGGGGGAGGCAGTGGTTCGATTGGATTTTGATGTATGGTTGAGTTATGTAAAATTCTATTCTAAATACATTTCACCTTTATAAATTTTTCAAATGACTCAGAATTTTCGAGAAAATTGTGAAAAAAAACTGTATCATTTGTAAGGGAGGGGTGGGGGAGGAATGGTCCGATTTTCCCGTTCAAGAACTTAGCCAAGCCATTCACGAGATACGTAACTATGCAAAATTTCAGGTCTCTAACTCAATCCTTTCGAAAGTTATGGTGTTCACGAACGGACAGTCGGACAGAGGCGGACAGACGGACAGACAGACAGACGGACAGACAGACAGACGGACTGCCTCAAATTAGCGTCATGTATTTTATAGACAGTTTCTGATTAAACCACGGTCCAACTTAGACAAGTTTCATTGTGAAAAACTTTGACACATTTTTGATATTTTAAAGCCTCTGATATATTTTTTTATCTTTTAAAAAATTCCCTGACGTTTTTTTTACGATTTTTTAAACCTTTCTTACACATATAAACATTTTAACGCTCATTTTGCTAAAACATTAAATTGATCAGAATAATTTTTTTATTAAAACTCGGTTTTTGTTTTCTTTATTATCGTTTCGCTACAGAAACCACATTTTAAATTTTAAAACAGGTTTTTCACTGTTACCCTACATTTACGAAAATTACCCATAAAATATATTTTCAATGTAAACATAGACGTTACTTGATATGAGTGTTGACTGCGCCTGTGTATATTTTTCCCTCCTAAGAACGGTTGTATTAAATAGAAACTTAAAGGCATCAAAACACGTGCCTAACGACTGTTTGACGTAAAATTTTCCCGTCTATCAGGTCAACGGTAAGGATTATGGTAGGCTCCTAAAAAAGTTCATTTCTAACACATTATACTCACGGTTTTGTCTTTTTAATTTGAATTAATTATAGTCATTGTGCTGAGTACCGAAACCTCAAAAATATCATCATCGTTTGGCTAAAGACAAAATGGCTCCTCTTTGGTCGACATTCTAGGACCAAAGATCAGGGGCACATGACGCTTATAGGTAATTATATTACCCCTATTTTAATTAGGGCTCCTTTTTCGCAATTCAAAAAAGGATTTAATCACAACTGTATGCGAGTCTGAGTTTTATACAGTGATAGAGGATAATTGAAGATGTTTAACTTAGGATGAAAGTCTATAGGGGTTTAGTAAACGAGCTCCACAATCTTTTTTTGTGAGAAATGAAATATCTATATTTTTTATCTACGAAAATCCCTTTTCTCAAGTTGTTATTCATTATTCGAAAATAAAACGTATTAATCGCTTTTACATAACTTGTTTTTGGACCTTTCCTTAGTATCGGCGTACAATTATCTGAAGGGTTCTTAAAAAAACATTCCGTTAAATGGAAACAGTCGAATAGTTTGCATTTTTTCGTATTTGTAGTACCAATAAATTTTTAACAATTTCTCTTATTTCTCATAAAGACATAGTGAAACTGCCCTTGGGTCCTAAATACACCGAAAAAAAAAAGAAATTTGAAGTTTATTTGGTTTGTTCCAAGGAAAATAACAAGAAATGTTGGGTTTGGATATATGGAAAATATATGAGGCGTTGAGAGCAAGAGTGACCCAACCCACATGTCGAAATCGTGATTTTTTTTTGTGTTTGAATCACTATTGCGAGTGAGTTTTTAGATAAAAATGTTTGAATGCACAAAAGAACATTTCAGCATTGACCAATAAAATCCACACAAATTTTATTTCCAAAAATTTAGAGTCAATAATGGTACAAAAGTCGAAAAGCTTCAAAAACTCGATTATGTAGCTTAGTCCACTTTTGCTCTGATAGTCTCATATGGCGGCGAATAGTTTTTATTTTAATTTTTGACTATGTTTCACCACTTAGGACTCCCCCGTTAGATTATATGTTATACATTTCTAAACAAAAAAAATCTTCAAAAAAAATTGTGAATGCCGCTCTCGACAGACCCGTCAAAAAAAATTTTTACATTAAAATTGCAACAACTTTTTTTCTTAGGGGCGACTTTGTTAATGTTTTTTTTTTTACTAATACCCCTAAGATATATCTATGACATGTTAACCACAATTGGCTAGGTTATTTCATTTCGGAGAAAAAAATTATTTAGAAATTATTTTTCCAGATTACCCGGCAACACTGGTCTCCAGAGAGCTAAAATTTTGCACAATTATTTGTAAAGTGTATTAAACGCGCTGAAAAGTTTTCCTTTTGGAGCCAAGGGCAGTTTACAGAATGTAAATTATTTCTATAATATGAAGGGTTATGCCCTGAATTTATGAATTTATTCCGTAAATTCCAAACTTGAAGTTTGAAAGATCTGACTCAAAGTTTAGAAAATTCCAGGTGGTAAATTCAACATAATTCCAGGTGGTATAAATATTGAAGAGAATATTTTGTACATTAAAAATCTACTCAAACTTATAGCGTAACAACAGATTTTCTCATTGCCCCCCCCCCCCTTCCCACCCATACTCACAAATTTGCCAAAAAGCCCTTAAAACTAAAATCTTATCCACACTACTAATTTCCAGGAGTCCCGAAAACTGCGAACCTCTTGGAAATTGAACTTGAAATTTTTTGTAAATAGTTTTTACAAAAATCGTAGTTTTCTTCAACTTTTGAAAAAATAACGGTAACTACAACGGATACTGTAAAATTCAACAGACTTTTTACCCATTTAATGATAAATCTGTTTATTAGTATGATTTGGCCAGGAAAACGCTTAAAAGTAGCCAATAATTATAAAATTTCAGGTGTGAAGTAGGAAAAACAATATTTTTTTGCTTTAACACGTTGAGCGCCACGTGCCCACTGGTGAGCATTTTAATTTTCCAACAGAGGACCAAGTGACCACCGGTGGGCATTATTGGATGTCGATGGTGGGACAACGTGACCACCCGTGGACACTATTTGTTTCATTTCGAGACATTGTGACCACCAGTGGAACCTTTTACATATATTTGGCTTTGAGAAATATTAAGTTTGGTTCCGGCATGTAAACCTATTTTACTTGGAATCGGTAGTACTTACAATAAATCAATAAAAATAAATTTAAAAAAATGTTGGTCCCAAAATGTCACCCAAGAAATACCCGCTCGTAACCACGCTTTCTACTGTGTAATTCAAAGAATGACCACCGGTGGGCATGTGGTGCTCAACGTGTTGAAGGTTTTTTTGTATCTTTAATGGTTCCCGAGAGATTTGAAAAAATCTATTTATATATTTTTCTGAGAAAAGTTTTATGTTAATCGCAACTGATATTTTTTTATATTTTCTCAAAAACAGTGCATAGTATCGAAAAAAATTTAAGACGAAATGTGTTTAAAATATGATTTTACACACCCGTTCCATACATCAAAATCCAATCGGACCCTTCGATACTCCTTCTCCCATACAATGGGATTTTTTCCCATAAAAATTTTGTCTGCCCTTATGTAGACTATCAGACGATTGTCCCCTTGCAATTGTAGCTTTTCTTATGTTTAATCATATTTTTCACTTAATCTAAAAGTGCTTTAAAAATATTATGGCTACATATTATGGCTAAAGGCAGATTTTTTTTTCTTGCTTGTACCTCCTCCATTTTGGACGGAGGTCTCAGAGGCAGATTTTTATATTTTTCCTGCTTGTACCTCCTCTATTTAGGACGGAGGTCTCAGAGGCAGATTTTTATATTTTTCCTGCTTGTACATCCTCCATTTAGGACGGAGGTCTCAGAGATTTTACTTCATATTTGTCTGTTCAGCAGCAGAGACTTGGTTATCAGGGGCAGAGACTTCAGGGGGTGTTATCAAGGGCAGAGACTTCAGGGGGTGTTATCAAGGGCAGAGACTTATGGTGGTTGTTCACTAATTATATTTCCTTCTTTTACTCAACAAGGCTACTAATACTGTGGTTTGCATACACTACAATTAGTCTCACACAAATTATAAAGCCATGATAACCCAAATTTTAAAAAAAACTTACATCGCTGTATCATTACTTGAATTTAAAAAAATATATAACGCTATAAAAAAGTTGTTGTGCAAAAGAAATGAAAACCCAATCTTACAAAACAAAATTAAAATTATCCCAGACAGCAGATTTTTTTTCTGAATTAATCAAAGTAAATCGGAATAATTTGAAAATAAATGAAATCATATCTCGGTATAGAATATGTGCAAAAATGTTTTTTTCCTCTTTATATTCGCTTCGTCACGTATTCAAACAAACTCATTCAGAATTAGATGAATGTTACACCTTTTCAGGTTTTAACTTATTTATAGAGTAAATTTACACCATCGTTTCGTATAGAGCACACATAAAATTGGAATAAGCTCGTGTTCACCAGTATTTACAGAAGTTCTCACTATCTGCTGGTGGTAAACATAAGATGGAACTTAGTTTGGATTTTCCCATGAATTTGGTTTCATGCTATTATCGTATAAGGAGGACTTTGTATTCCTTTTCTTATCCTTTCCAAGGTCAAATGTTTGCCAACTATATATATATAAAAGCAAACTGCGAAATCGACAGTAAAAGTAACCATAATACAAAACACGAGATTTCACACACGTATTCAACAAATTTCTAAACAACATATGCTGTTATATATACCTACAAACAGGAAAACAGACAGACAGATAGAATTTCTCTGTAAACGAGATAGAAGGGTTTTTCTTCACATCCGTTATGTCATCTTATAATGAAGGGATTCTTATATGATAATGGTAGCTTTGGGAAATTTTCACTGCACGGTAAGACTTTTCCCTTTATGTTTATGACTTTTGTATAATAGATTATATTTCTCTTATATAGTATATGCTCTAAACAACACTTTCACTCCTTTACTTATTCACTTTAATGCTGTTAATAAAATTTTTTTGATATTACAATATTTTATAATCATATTTTTATGTTCAAGCAGTATTTCAACAGGCATCAATCATTTATAACAAAGGAATAAATAAACATGCGTTTCTCGTCGTCAATTTTGTTCTGTTTTTTTTTTATTCTTTATGACTTGCTGAGCGAGAGAATGTAAAAAGAAAATTCAAATTTACCTCCCGATTTGTTGAAAGTTTCGCCCATCTGTTTTGGAAGACATCAATTTAAATAAAATCGGAGCGATTTTGCAAAAAAAAAATGATAAAATGTCAGATTAAGTTTATCGCAGCTGTAAAATTTAACAGACTTTTTACCCATTTAACGATAAATCGGTTTATTAGTATGATTTGGTCAGGAAAACGCCTGAAAGTAGCCAATAATTATTTAATTTTAGGCGTGTAGTAGAAAAAACAATATATTCTTAATAAAAAAATATTTTATGCAGAGCGAAATCTGTAGTTAATATAATTTCGTTAGCGAATTTTGCTGGCTCCCGTCCCCGACAAAAAATAACCCTGCGGAGCATCCGTAACATTAAACTTCATCAATTTTTCGACAATTGTTTTAGGGTCAAGTATTAAAAACCTCAAGGACTCTCGCTTTTCAACTTTTATTTCACAACTTCCCTCCTCCTTTCGTGCCACCCCACCCACACTTGTCCTGCGGAAGTGGAATTAAAACGTTTGTGTGACCACTGTGATATTTGAATATCTCGAAATTTAGGGTTTATTGGTCAATATTCAAAAATATTGACCAATAAACCCAATAAACCCTAAGTTTCGAGATATTGAATTATCAAAATCGTTGAAAAAATACGCCGCAGGTAAAAAAAATGCTTTTTACAACAACCCCCAGCGGAAGTAGAGTATTTTGTATATTTAGTGATCGTTTGATAAATTGTGCATCATATTTAGTGATCGTTTGATAAATTGTAACACTGAATTGCAAAATCCAGGACAAAAGTTTAACCTCCGGTGCGCCGGGACAATATGCATAAACCTTGGACTGTTGTGACCATTCTGGGACGTATGGTCAACCTCTGAATCCCCCAATTCTATAACTTTATATATGGTAAACAAATAATAGTTCAGGTATCAGTTTTTCTTAATATTTGTGGCCCCAAAGGTCGAAGGCCCGATTTGTGTGATCATCGTTTAAGCGTAATCTCCATACAGCCGAGTTTTTCATTTGATAAAAGTATGGAATGCACTTATGCAAAAACAGCTAGGGCAGAAAAAGGAGAACACAATCATCCTACAAATTTTGTCGAAGTTCTAAAAAGTTCTAATTTCAATTTTCGATCTGCAGATGATTCTTCGTCTGATTTCTGGCATTTTCATCTGCGGATGCATACTGTCAGACTAACCGTACACGAGACCGTCACATAATAGCAATTTCCTTAAGGAAGATGTGATTGGAGATTGGTTTGAATGTCATTGGGTTAACGCTGAAATTTGCATACAATCAACTTCAGTCGAAAGGGGAAGTCTATAATTTCTTAAAATGTGGTAGGGAGGCTCTCATCGCTTTTATTCTGTCACTTGTACAGAAAATTACAAAAATTTATCTCTTTCTGGTTTTCTTATTTTTTCCGTCAAATAAGGAAGTCGGCTGTGTGTAGATTACGCTTTACTCGCTTACATATTTCGTTTATGTAGCAATTTGACTGAAATAGACTGTTTCTTGGTTATCCTTTTTTGGGAAGGATTTTTTTTAATTTATCAAATTCTTTAAATTCGAGGCGCCAACGACGCCCATTTGTTCGCCCAACATTTTTATGGAGGTCCTTTTAAAGCTGTAATTTTCCACCTTTTTCTTATTAATTGTAAGTATGGTAACACTGCGCATTTTTCTAGATTTTTGGAACCCCTTCAAATCGGGGGCTATAGGCTTTTAGCCCCAATTCCGACTAAAGCCCAATTCGGACTAAAGCCCAATTCAGACTAAAGCCCAATTCAGACTAAAGCCCAATTCAGACTAAAGCCCAATTCAGACTAAAGCCCAATTCAGACTAAAGCCTAATTCCGACTAAAACCCAATTCAGACTAAAGCCCAACTCAGACTAAAGCCCAATTCCGACTAAAGCCCAACTCAGACTAACGGTTGCGATTACGATTACGATTGAAACTTCTCGAACAATGAGGTCAAAGCTTCCAACGATAGGGACATGAGACCTTTGATCTCATTGGTCGAGGAAGCTCAATTGTAATTCCAATCGTAATCGTAATCGTTAGTCTGAATTGGGCTTTAAACCCAATTAAGCCCAATTCAGACTAACAATTGCGATTATGAATACGATGACGATTGCGATTACAATCGCGATTACAATTGCGATTACGATTGAGGTTTCTCGACCAATGAAATCAAAGCTTCCTACGATACAGATAAGAAAGCTTTGATCTCATTGGTCGAGGAAGCTCAATTGTAATCGTAATAGTAATCACAATCGTTAGTCTGAATTAGGCTTTACGCCTTGGCGAGAATCCGTCACTGTAATCATCCCAAAAAAAGTAAATCGCATATAAAACTCCGATTATTCAAAAATTAGTCAAATTGAAATAAAATGGGTTAATAAATAAATTTATTATAATCCCCGAAACACCAATTATGCGTATATCATTTTGTTAAATCTTCCGGTGTTTCCGACGGGAATGGAAAACCTTTCGAATCGTTTGAATCACTTCAGTAAACAGTTTAGCCATAGTCACTTGGGTGTAATAAAACTAAATAATACTAAATAGCCCACCTATCATTAGTTAGTTCTGGTCCGGTCCGTATTGTACAAAACTAATATGTGTAAAAAAGAAAACACTAATTTATTAAGAATTTTTTCCCCTTTTCTTATACCTACTGTTTTGTTTATATTATGTTTTTCAGTTTTGCTTTTAGTTTAGCTTTAGTATAAAGGATTGGGTGGCCAAGTTAATTTATGGTGCGTGACTCAATTACACATTTACCCATCCAATAAATCCACATATAGCTAATGCTGTAATGGGGGCAAGAAACGGGACAAAGGGAAAAACTTTATGTCAGAATTGCAGAGAGAACCATTAACCTTTACTTAATGAAAATCATCAATGGGAAATTAGTTTGTCTCGTAGCAGGCAGGCTGGCATACCAGTTAAAGTCTTCCTTTTTATACTTTCTACTTCTCTGTTTTTCTTTTGATTTTATTTCTTTTTTGATTGATTTTTCCGATTGTTTTTCTAGCTTTTCCCAACTCGGCGCATTATTTTTTTTTCTTTTTGCCGTGCTTTACTTGTGTAATGAAGTCCAAATGAAGATCGGCGAAGACTCAATTAGTTATTTATGCGACAAGGATGCCAGTTTGGCTCATGAATAACATATTATTATTGTTTGCCATGCTTAACTGGAAACAGGAGATTATATGCCAACGATGAACGTTATAGACCGACGACGCGACGCGCCAACGTTTACATACTCCGAATGGTAAACTCTCTGCATAACAATCCCGACAATGCGGATAATTGTAATAATGATGACGATGCTAATGCTTATGTTGTTCTTGAACTTCCCATCCCGTGTTATCCTTTCTCCTATAAATGTTGACTTTCATCCCGATTCTAAGCAGATCCTGTGGCACACATAATGATAATTCCACTAAAACAAAAACAAATGAAAAAGCCTCGAAGATCGGAATGATAAAGGACAATATTTTGATAGAAAACGGGATGTTTTCTTATTTAATAAGGATTAAATGTTGCTTGATAGCTGCCGCTGTTTATTAATTTTAATTCAAAGGAAATTTAAATAACGAAAACATAAAGATACATGGAAATATAAGGGGAAATACGCACACCAAATTATAAAGAACAATGACTTACCAAAGGATTTTTGAAGCTTTTCGAAATAAGATTTTATAGCTTTTCAAGGTTAAAAATTTATCAGTAGCCGCTTTTACACCTTTCTTCAACCGGGCGCGTTTGCTCTAATTTCGTGCGCCAGAAGGAATGGAAGACTACCGGGAAATTCACCGCTCAAGGACTGGGTGCAACTTTGAAGCCACACACACTCAGAAAAATGGAGCTACTTGCATAATTGGCTTCCTTCAGGAAAATTTAGATTTTGCTAGGCGCTCATTAACATGCGTCAGGAAAAGTAAAAATGTGTCAACCTGTGGCGGAAGAAATTCAAAATTAAATCTGCAGTAAGTAGAGTATGACGTATGGAGCTCCACAGGTTGACCTGAGATAGGTACTTCGAGGATGTAATGTCATGTAATGGATAAAATTCTACCTGCTTAAGATCAAAATTGTTTTGTCAAAAAATTTACTTGGATCAGCTTTATTACTTTTCTGAGTGTATAAACAATCGAATTGCCTACGTGACACGCAAGCATTGAAATGAAGTGTATAAATATAGTTTTTTTAAGAATAGTGCAAGAAAATATTCTTTTGAAGAACGGCGCAAGAAAAAGGTAAAAGCGAAGGCATGGACTTATTCGATTCAAGACAGGTCTAAAAGCAGCCAATGTTAGAGTAAAACGCTCCGGACATGGAAGTAAAAACCACAGAATTGTGACAAATTATTTTACCATTTTTGTGGTAAGATATTAATTGCCTTTTGATAAAACTGTAGGTGCAAGCAACAGGGAACGAAACCTAAATTTAGGAAGCTCAATTGCGCCCTGAGCAGCGATGTCGCCCTACTACAATTGTCGTAAATCTACTACTATTTTCTCCTTCAAAAGCCTTAGTGCGTAGTAAATCAAATCTACTACCTACTATTTTTGTAAAATACATGAATCAACCAAAAAATTGTATTATACATGTTAAATGTAAAAAGCTTCTAACGAAATTAAATATGAGGCAGCCAATACAAAAGAAGTTTTTAAATGTCATTTTCTGAACTACAGCAAGTTTTTTGTTAATAAAATTTTGGTATTATAAATGATAAAGCTATTTAGCTTTAGTTATACAAATTGGTATATCGGCATAGGCAGAAAAGGTTTTTTTTTGAAAATCTTCTACTATTAGTATCAATCTACTACTATTTTTGGTCCAATCTACTTCCCTCCTAAGGCAAATTTGGGCCATCCCTGGCCCTGAGATGTTATATAATGAGAATAACGAGATAGAGTGAGATAGAGAGAGAGAGAGAAAAAATAAGAAGGCAGAGAGAAAGAACAATAGAGTTAGAGAAAACGAAGAGAAATAAGAGGGAGAGAGTAAAGACTTAAATAGAGATAGAGATATATAGAAAAATAGAAAGAAAAGATTGATAGTAGACTTAACAATTTTCTTGTAAAGCTAACAATTTTCTTGTAAAATTCACCACTAAAAAAAACTTTTTGTGCACAAAAACCACTTCATTGTTTTCGCTTTGTTAAAATGTTTACAAAAAGCATATTTCTGTATAAAAAGAAACAGATTTTCTATAAAATTATTCAGAAAAATTAATTTGTGCAAAACAAAATAATTTTATTGCTAATTGAAAATACATCTAAAACCTTTATTCTTTAGAATTCCGTCACTTTTGGTAAAATGGAGCTGAAAAAATTTGGATAGAGCTTTTAATCATTTTTCCATAGACAATAATCTAACACAAGGAATTTAATCTATTAAAACCCTCATTAAATTATATTTGAATTTGATTTGAAACGTAATTTAAGAAGATTCCAAATTATAAAACTCTCGATAAATAATTTGGTGCAATTCGATAAAACGAGCAAAAAACGAAGGAATTGAAAAATATTTTCTTTACATTAGTATCAATAAAAAATAATTATGAAATTTAATACAATCCTCATTAACCTCATTAACTAGATTAAAAGTCTAGAGGCAATCATTATATTGTTTTCGTGTTTTTGAATTTATTTTTAGCAATCTATACAACATAATAAAACTATGAGGATGTTCGAGATTTTAATTTTTGAGTTATTATTTTAATTCTAAAATGCTCAAGATTTTAATTTTGGAGGTATTATTTTAATTCTCAAGATTTTAATTTTAGAGTTATTATTTTAATTTTAGAGAAAATGTCCCAAACAAATTTGTACCATTGAAAAAATTCCGCCATCCTCTCTCTGGTAGAGCGGGTTGTCCTGCAAAAGGGACAGATACATATCTGCTAAAATACATTTTTTTTTTCATTTTTTTTTTAACAAAAAAGTTTTAATTACCATAATTAACAAGCGTACTTTCTCAGATTTTATTTTTTCTATGGGTTTCAATATAAAGGGTGTTTTTTTGCTCAGATAGAACTTACGAAAGGGTTAACCGTCAAACGAGCTGTTATACTGCGCTCACTTTTTGACATTTATGATCAGTATACTCTGACAAATCATCATGAATAGACTTACGCTTGAACAATGCTGCCAAATTATCCAAATTTACTTTGAAAATTAGTCATATATTCGCGCCACTTATAAGCGACGTTTTTTTAGCAAAATTTTGTTTTGCGATGAAGCTCATTTTTGCTAAATTGCCGCATATGGAGTGAGACCAATTCACAAGAGACCGTACAGACTCCATTACATCCAGAAAAATGCACCGTTTGGTGCGGTTTACACGCTGGTGGCATCATCGGACCTTATTTCTTCAAAAATGAGGCCGGAGCTCGCGTTACGGTCAATGGAGATCATTACCGCACCATGATCAATGATTTTTTGTTTGAAAATAGGGATGACATTGATCCAGACGAGATGTGGTTTCAACAGGATGGCGCTACGTGCCATACGGCGACCACAACCACCGACTTAATAAAATCAAAATTTGGCGATAACTTGATTTCGAGAAATGGACCTGTCAATTGGCCTGCTAGGTCGTGCGATTTGACACCTCTCGATTATTTCCTGTGGGGCTACGTGAAGTCACTGGTTTTTGCTGATAAACCAGCAACAATTGACGCCTTAGAGGCCAACATTGTTAGTGTTATTCGTGACATACGGCCAGCAGTGCTCGAAAAAGTGGCCCAAAATTGGACGTCCAGCATGCGCTTCGCGAAGAACAGCCACGGTGACCATATGCCCGAAATCATTTTCAAATGTTAATGTTAATGCCATGTATTAATCTTTCGAATGAATAAAAAAAATTGATTAAAATTAAATTTTTTGTGTTACTTTTTAAAATTTGAAGTTCTATCGGGCTTAAAAAAAACACCCTTTAAAATAATTGTTTCTTTTGGCGAGTTAAAAACATAAAATTTCAAAAATAAGTTAGACAGAATCCGCAGATATTTCAGCGTATTTAATTTAAAAAAAAAACCTGAAGAAATGTTTCTAAACTATGAAAAGGAAATGTCCATACAACCAAAAAAAAAGTCTGAACAACTTTAAATAACAGAACGGGCAGTTTTAGAAACTCATTTTCATTGACTCTCTTGAAATCAGCAACACAACTTATATATATTCTTATAGAACCTACAGTGAAACAATAGACTTTTAAAGGCTTCTCACAAATGCACAAATGAAAAACTTAATTATCCAACAATATTATCCATTTTGTACTTTCCATAATAATACTTATAATACCTACAAACAAAACCATTCGCAGTTAAGTGAAAAAAAATTAAAATAAAAAGCCTTTAAACTTACGTCGATTATTCTATGAACTCATTGAGCTAATAAAATAACATTCACACTCACCTTATTCCAATATAAACAGCATAAGAAATATCACAAATCACCTGCATAAATCCATGGCAGCCTGTTGCGCATTTTCCACCCACAAAGCTTTTCACTTGGAAACTTTTCTCAAAAACCAATACTCTCTCATAACTGTTGAACTGAACGCCAAAGAAGATTGCAGAAAACACGATATTTCCAGTGTAACTAAACCATAACCACGACTACAGATAAACAAACGTACAGAGCATTTGTGTGGCAAGGATGGTTCCCATATTCACACCGCATTGAAGATCTTTGCTTTTGATTCTCAAGATGTTAGCACCTGAGATTTTCGTCAATAGACATTAATATAGAAGAATTTACTACAGTAGATATTCGTATACAAGATTTAAAGGCACTGAAAGTTTCGACAAACTCCAATTCCCAATTTGATCGGTTGTTGGGAAAATTTAAATGTGGAAAACTTTATCTTAAAACTTAATTTTACAAGAGCTCTTATCCCGCAACAGTGGCGCACTCAGGGGGGAATGGCCTAACGCCGAATGAAATCATACAAGAAAATATTTAGTACTATCTTGCATACCCGTCGTTGCCGGGTTAAAGTTTTTTTTTGCACAAGTTTTTCTGCCTCAAAAAACAAAGTAATAACTTAAAATTGTTTGAACAGAAATCGGCATGCCTTCAGGACCTTTCGGTCCGAATTTTGAGACTTTAACACGTTGGCTACCAGCCAAAAAAACGCTTACTCCGCTAGTATACACTGGGAAAAAATCTCCCTAGATCAGAAAGCTCCGCTAGTATACACTGTGAAAAAACGCAAAAATCATTTCTGTACTTTGTGAGTCACCGGTGACTCAAACTCTTATTTCACTTTTGCACACTGTGAGGCACCGGTGAACATCGAAACTATAGGAATGTATAGTAAGCTCAATTTATATTGTGCACCATGGGATCTTTCATGCATTGGCTATTTGCTCACAAAAGTAGGCAGAATTCTGGGAAAAAGTAAAATTTAGTGAGTACCAATTCGAAGAACAACCATAGGACAATTTCATAATGAATGTTATAATTTTTTGCTTTTTGTACAAGGGAGTCACCAGTGAACACAAGATCAATACAGACAAAAACGAACGAATCGAATAAAATATAACGGAAAAAACTTACCACAACAAATTTTTCACATGAAATATGCTCCACAAAAAAAACCCCTTTGTACCGTACGAACGACTGCACTCAACCATGGAACTTGAGAAACTGACGGTAATGACAATAGTGTGTGTACACCGGTGACTCACATTGTCCCTGTGGGTGACACGCTGCGATCACCGGTGACTCACATGGTAGCCAACGTGTTAATTGCTATTTTTTTGAAAATTGAAAACCTCCTATTACTAGTTTTTTCGAGGAAAATGGTAAAAAGATATTTGAATTATCCTCACAGGACCACCCGTTTCGAATTTTACAATTATATCACCAGATTCGTGTTTAGCGGCCCGGAGAACGCCCTAACGTCGGTTTTTTCGACGAAAAATGAGAAAAAGGATGTTAGCATTATCCTTATAGGACCTTCCGTTTCGGAAAACCACTTCTTAGCGTTTTGTAATACCACTTCTTAGCGAGGATCTATGAAGTAAGACGAATCTGTGTGCAAAATTTCATGCCAATCGGCTTGTTGAATTTCTTTTTAAATTTTTCATGGACAACATTGACAATTTCGCCTGCGGCCCTTTTTTTAAGTATTTCACGATTTTTATACCCGTAAGATGAAACCAAGGGGTCTATTAGATTTGCCTTACTGTTTGTAACGCCAAGATCCCGGTATCACAGACAAAAATGAATTACACCAGTGTGTTTAGAATGATAAAAGAATTAATTTTGCATGTCCGTCCGTCTGTCTGTCCGTCCGTCTGTCCGTCCATCTATCCGTCCATCTGTCCGTCTATGACGCGGATTACGGGCGCACAGATTGAGCTAGAGACTTGAAATTTTACGCAGATTCGTTTTTCGTAAAATGCAAGGCAAAGTTCGTTAATGGGCAAAAATGGACCATTAGAGAGGGTACCCCCCATACGAACGATCCCTCCCCCCCACCAAAATCATGGGTAGGCCACTGCCTTCCAAAATTCTTAACCTCTGTTTAATGTGATATACGATTTAATAGTTATAGCAATGATTTTATATAACCTAATCAATTGCTTACATTTTCATTTTCGACATAATTCATCTGAAATATTCTATTGTACGTAATTTTCCAATTTCCTTTTGGTTACATTTGGAAATGGTCTCTGTATAGCTTTCAAACTTACCACAAGCAACAGTTATTCTACTATCTTGTAGATAAATATGATAGATAAATAGATAGATGACAGCACCGTGTCACGCTGGTTCAAATATATCTACTTACATATTAAACCAAAATTTTCATAGTTTATTTGGTGAGGAGGTTACATGTAAATAATAAATGTTGTTTATACTGATATTTCTTGTATAATTATTGTTGTATCAAAAATCTATACTTTAGTAAAACACTGTTTTCGATATGAATATAATCCTGTTGTAGTAACAATGAACTCTTACTTATTATTTATGTATGTGCATACTGATAAGTTCTAATCTAATTGGCATTTATGTGATGAAACCAATTTTATCTACGAGTTTATTGCTTTTATACGTAATTAACTCCATTAATGAGACGTCATTTACATATACACAGAAATTCTCTCTGATTTGGTGTATTTACATAGAATTTTATTTTACGCCATTGAAAATTTAAACTGAATCAATTCGCAATGGCTTGAAGAAGTGATATTAGTCGAAATATCTTAAGTTTACTAACGAGAAGTGGACAAATTATTCGACAGCTCGTTCGGTATTTAAAACAAGGGCGTTAGGGGAAGGGTTCGGGGTGGATTTTATAATACTAGAATTTGACTCGAGATATTCATTTAGAAAAACTGAAAACTAATTCCTAAAATGATGATTGGTTAAAAAGTCATCTGGCGAAGGGTTATATAGCAGAGGGGAAGGATAATTTAAAGAACGTTTTTTTTTTTCAATATGGAAAAACATTTACATACTAAAAATGTTCCGAATTTAGCCAGAAAATCACATAATCATACTAATGTATAAAAATGAGTTGGTGTCTGTCTGTCTGTTCCTCTTTCACGCAAAAACGACTGAACCTATTGACTTGAAATTTAACATGAGTGTCTGTGGTAGTTCTGGTTCCAACATAGACATACGGAAAAGTAGCGCGAGGGGTGGGTGGAGTAAGGGGAGGGGGTAAAGTGATTTCGAAACTTAGTTTTTGCGCTATGTGACTCTTTCGCGGGGAAACTACTGAACCGATTGGCCTGAAATTCGGCACAGATGTTCATCGGGGGTCCAGCCCCAACATAGACCCATTAAAAAGTAGCCCGAGAGGTGGGGGGGGGGGGCTAAAGTGATCTCGAAACTTAGCTCTTCCTCTATGTTACCCTTTCAATTGGCCTGAAGTTTAGCTCCAACATAGACTATAAAAAAAATATATTTGAAAAAACTTAACCCGGCAACGACGGGTATACAAGCTAGTTTGCAATAAATTTTACTTATTCCCCAGAACCCTTCTAATGACTGCTAATAAAATACATCACACTTTTACTGCGCACTATTGAGGTAGTTTGACGCAACGCACAGTGTCGATTTGTGCAACAAAAGTGGTCAAAATTCCAAAACTCAAGTTCTTGTTTAGATAAATTCTTCAAATTTGAAGGAAATATAGAAAAAATATTAGGCTAACTGATAAAAACAAAGAATTTTTTTTAATTTAAGATATTATTGCAAAAAATTAGAAATTGCGCCATTACTTTTACGTTTAGACCTCAATCAATTTAAGAAAATATATCTGACGCAAATTAATTCTGAAGTATTTTTGTAGGAAATTTATTTGTTTTTAATTTGGTACATAACCATTTTTCATACAGTCGATATAAACCAAATGAATTCGCAAAAATTGATTTTGTCACTTTAGTGGTCACAAACTTTTTACGGGGTCTTGTCAAACGAAAAATACTCGTACCAATGTTGATGGCTCTTTACGGCTAAAATAAAACTACAGTAAAAACCATTTCTTTTGGATTTACCTACCAAAAGAAAGGGTTTTTACTGTAGTTTTATTTTCAAGAGGTCTGATGGTGGGCCGAGGTGGGCGAAAAACTGTAAGCTTACCTTAAGCTGGAAAATTGTTGAAAAATATGGTTTTTTTATATCAGCGTAATTTAGTAATCAGATGTTTGGTTTTCGACAAGAAAATGGTTTTCGATAACACTTTACACATTGGACCTACTTTAATAAAAAAAAATTTAAGAGTGTTAAGGAAGTTCCTGTATGAATTTTCATAGTCAGAATCAGTAAATATTTTTGATAAACATATGAAAAGCTACAATTACCAATCGTCAAATGTCTGATGACAGACAAAATGTTTATTATAAAAAATGGGGGAAAGAGTTGTCTGATTGGATTTTGATGTATCGAACGGTTATTGTAAATCACATTCTAAACAGATTTTCCCTTTATAAATTTTTCAATACGACTCACCGTTTTCGAGAAAATCACAAAAAGTATTCAATTTGTATTTGAGGACGTAGGAGTGGTCCAACTGGATTTTGATGTATGGATAAGTTATGTAACTTCATATCCTAAACACATTTCATGGTAATAAATTTTTTGATATGATGCACAGTTTTCGAGAAAACAGGAAAAAAATATTCCGATTGTATGAGAGAGAGGGGGAGCGGTGGTCCGATTGGGTTTTAATGTTTGGATGAGTTATGTAAAATCCTATTCTAAATACACCCATACCTCGATATACGGCCGAGATTGGTTCCAAAAATTTAGGCCGTATATCGAAACACAGGAACTTTCTTTGAGGAAAGTATTGCATTCATTGAACGCAGTGCATTTCAATGTAATATTGTCCGATTTTTGACCGTTTATCGAATCAATGTGCAACGTATTTCAAAACTGAGATGCAATTTAAAAAGCGGAAGGCCGTAAAACGAGGGGCCGTATATCGAGGTATGGGTGTACAATGTTTATTTTATTAAAAAGTAATCACCCCGATTGCGAGTGTCGTGTCGTTTTCGACAAGATTCGTTTTACGTGTTGTTGTTGGTAGAAAAACACTAACAACAACACGTGAAACGACTCTTGTCGAAAACGACACGACACTCGCAATCGGGGTGAATATTTATTTATTTATTTTCAACACGTTTTTTTTTTAATTTCATACATTTTTTGTTTTAACGGATTTTATATATCTCTAACGGTTTTGAGATATTTGAAAATCTGTTATTTTTTACGTGTTTTTTCTAAAACTTGAAAAATTACAGAACAAAATAAAAAAATACAGCTGTACACATCAGATATTTGATTTTTTTTTTAAATTTCTACCTTAAATCAAAACCACATGTTCCACTTCCATTTCACAGATAAATGAATTCACAAGCACCCACAATCTTTTTGTTTCTGTTCTCGTCGTGTAAGGAGAAAAAAGTATTAAATTCCCGCTTTGCAACTTTAATGAGTAAATCTAAAGTGGCCTCCTTAAACGAGGATTTACCAACAAAAAAGGGTTAACTTATGGTTCGTTTAACACTTGCCATAAAGAGCCATTGACCTAATTTGAAATAGAAAAGACGCCTTTGATTTTACGAATCTCTTCCTGTGTTTGCTAAGAAATTAAATATCCGCGTAGTAGATAATAAAGGATTTAGGATAAAAACGTCTCATTATTCTAGGAATTTGGGGATGTATTTTTTTCATTGTATTGTTGAATTGTAATCTCTTGAAGCAATGTTTTTTTTACTTACAAATAAAATAAACAGCATGTTTAAAAAAAATCTGACATGAATTCCTCTTTTGTAATATTTGGCGGAAGATTTTTAAATAGAATTATAAGAAAAACTTTGTATAACCCTCCACAATACGTACATTTCATCGGTTCACAGGGAAACTGGTACCAATAGCTACAAAATTCCTAAAAAACTGATCTTAATTGAGAAGAGAAGGCAGAATTGTGAAAAATCTCAAAAATTCTATCGGAAGAATGGTTAAAATGGTTGCGAGGAGCCGGAGCTTGATTGAGGAGGGCGTTGAGAGGGGCAGGGGGAGGTTCATGAAAGAAATACAACTTCAAACCTTCGTCAAGTCTTGTAGAGCATTTATTATTCGATTTGAGTGAATTGCGCATAAATAATTTCGGATGTAATCTAAATAAAGGCCGCTTTTTTTATATTTTTTTCAAAAACAAGCACTATTGCAAAAAAACAATTGCAATTATTTTTAACATATTTTTCCCGAAACTTGAAATATTGCGGAGGAAAATTATGTACTGTAAATGTTTTTTTTTTGACATTGTTTAAAATTATATTGTCAAACTAAATTTAAGTTGTTTTGGTTTTTAAAATTTATTATAAGGTCACCCCTTAACAAAGCTTCATACAAACGTAACGAAATAGCTTTTTGCGAGCTTTTTTCCAACACCTTGTAATAAGTTTTTGCAAGGGCATGAATCAAATCCTATGTGGCCATGTTCAAGGGTTTTTTCTATACATAAACCCCATTGCAATTGTAAGGATGCTTTTCCATAGCTAGAAACCAGCATACGGGAAAGGAAAGCTTTAAAATTTCGGAAAGTACATACAGTTCAAAAGTTAAAAAAAGAAACTCTAAGAAATGTTACGCTATAAAAACATTACAGATTTTCTTTCCGACCTCCTACTGCATCTTAGATGGCAAAGTTATCGTAAAATGTATTAAACACCGCAGGCATAATTTTAAATTTGAACCTAAAGTAAAATTTTCCAACACAAATCCGCCGCCGGCGAAAACTTTTAACGTTCAAAGTTAAATACAGTTTTACAAAAAATTTAGGCCTCATCGCTTACATTGCTTTCATTTTTTACTTTTCTCTTCTACAGAGGGAAAGTATTGTATTCATGACGGAGGCCGATTCGAGAACGGCGATAGATAGAAAATTTCTCATCAGTACGAAATCCATTTCAGGCAAACTTGTGAGGATATCCGTCATTGCCGTATCACACTAACGATTACTTTTGCGAGTGAGGCTACGATTGGCCTTTTCGACCAATGAGAGCACAGCTGGCTATGATTGCCAGTTTAGACTTGAGTCTAATTGGTCGAAAAGGCCAATCATAGCCTCAATCGCAAAAGTAATCGTTAGTGTGATACGGCTATCAGTCTGTTGTTCCGTCGCTCTGTCGTTCCATCACTCTGTCTTTCCGTCGGTCTGTCATTCCGACGCGACGGTCTGTCCGTTATACGTATCTTAAATAACTCGAGAACGCGTTGACCTAGTGACTTGAATTTTTTTAGTTTTACAAAAATTCTAGTTTTCTATCAGAACTTTTAGTTTAACTTTTGGAGAAGTAACGGTAGATTTAACGGGTATCTCCCATACAATTGGTTTGAAAAAATACAGTATTTTAAAATTTTCTCGAAAACTATAGGCTATTGGGAAAAAAATGAATACAACAAATTTTAAATAAATAAAATTTTCTACATTAACTTTTTCTACGTATCTTTAATGGTTCTCGAGATATTTAAAAACCGTTGCCATTGATGGAGAGTCCCGGATTATCGATTGCCGGGTAATCGAGGTTCCACTGTAAGAGCTTTTTTTTGAATTTTTTATTTTTTTTTATTTTATCCTATTTAGTCATTTTTTATTTAATTAGTATAACGAAACAATCTAAATAACGTCTGTCTTTCACAACGCTTGTTTATATTTTTCAGTCTACGAATATTTATACTTGATACCTTTGAGATATTTTTACAGATTTTTTAATAAGATTTTTTAATAAGAATAAGATTCAGCGATTCCAAAAACGCCCAAATGAGATTTCTTCCGAAAAATTTAAGGAAAAAGATAATCACGCTATCCTAATATGTCCTTCTGTTATCCTTACAGAATTCTTAACGTCTGAATCGGATTTAGCAACCCTAAAAATCCCCAGATGAGGTTTTTCCCGGAACATTCGAGGAAAAGAATTATCACGTTATCCTTAAAGGACCTTCCGTTATGCTTACGGACTTCTTAACGCAGAATCGTATTCAGCGACCCCAAAAACCACCAGATAAGATTTTTTTTTTCCAGAAAATGTTAAATGTTGTCCTTACGTTGTCCTTACAGGACCTTCTGTTATCTTTGCAGACTTCTTAATGCCAAAATCAGATTTAGCGACTGCAAAAACCACAGGATGAAATTTTTTTCCGGAAAATTTGAGAGAAAGGATTATCACGCTGTCCTTACTTCCATTATCCTTACGAGGACGAAGAAGTGAAAATATTATATTGTTATCGGGCTTATGTATGTGTGCAAAATTACAAGTCCATCGGGTGAGTGGAAGTGGGTCAAAATTGGATTGCAAGATTTGAACCTGACAGACAGACAACGAAGGCAAGCTAAATAAAAGCTTTTAATATTATTTACATATTTTTGCCGAAATTAAGTTTGCATATCAAAGTTTTGTATTTCTTACGGCTGATATTTTTTTCTTTGACTAGAGCTAACATTTCACTTTAATCAGTCGAATTGTTTTCCAGTTAGATTTTTTTTAAAAGCTAGTAAGAACAAATTTAAAGTTCTCAAATCAGATATTTCACTTTTGTTTTTATTTTTCTTGATATTTAAAAGACGAAGGTGAGTCTTATATTACCGCCACCTGGATTTGTAGTCTTTTGTATAATATTATTTAGGAGCCGTACATAAAAAAACGTCACGAATCAAAACGGGAGTGGTTGTGCCATTTAATATACCATTACGAGAATAACAAAAACGCATCCCCAAGGAAAGGGTCAAATATTTATGTTACCGACAGACTCTTTAGGTTTTTTTTGTCTAAAATAATTTAATAAAAATTTAACGGTATTCACATATATTAGGACAACTGCATATATATAACATATTTTCACATTTGATCAAAAAATATATTCAAATTTTTTGCCCGATTTCCATGCTTTAAAAATAGTTGGAAAATTTTCTATAAATAAATATTTACCTCTGCAGGTTTCAAATGAACCGGAAAGTTTTTGATTAAAATATTCTGTGAAACGCAATAGCCACTGAAATTAATAGGAAATAAATTCATATTCAATCTAAAAAAAATTCATTTATAGTTAAGTGATTGAAATTGAAGTTCTCAATTGAAATTCTCAATTGAAGTTCAATTGAAGTTCAATTTAGAATTTTCTATGAATATCAATTTGAAATTGGCAACAAATGAAAATTTTCAATGAAGTGTTTTCTTCTTTAATATGAGAATAATTAAAGTAAAATAACTTTGAAATAACGTAATCTTATGGATTTTGATTTTCATTAAACGAGTTTTGACTTCAATGGAGAGAAATCAATTAAATTTGTATTATCCTATAATATAATACGAGGAATGTCTGTCTGTCTATCTGTCTGCACAAACGATCTCGAAAACCCCCTAACGATTTTCACGAAACTTGGTGGTTAGGGATTTTCGGGGACAAGGAATCGATCTAGATAGGTCTCACCTCTGAGAAAATTTCCCCTCGATACCCCTCGCCTGATATCTTCGAATTGGGTGGTCCGATCTTAATGAAACTTTACAGTATTACTAAAGGAGCTAAGGGCTTTCGATTTTTGCACTACAAACCTGACTTTTCCCTCCCCTCGATACCCCTCGCCAGGTATTTTTTAAACTAAGCGAATTTTCAATCACTTTTTATGGTATTTTTTTCGATGCGCCGCAGGCGAAAAAAGAAGTTGCGCTGCAGGTGATTTTTTGGGAAAAAACGAAGGAAAACACGATGAAGGTAGAAACTTATGGAGAAACTCCGTTGCAGACAAAAAATTTTTGTTTCGTGACTAAATCGAATTATGCCTAAATCCGGGACTGTTCCGGCGAATGTAAGGATAACGTGAATATCCTTTTTCCCATTTTTTCTCAGAAAAAATTGGCATTAGGGGTTTTTTAGGGGATTAAAGGTCCTATAAAGATGACGCGAATATCCTGTTTTCGAGTAAATTAATATCAAAGGGATTTTCTATGTCGCTAATCCTGTATCTGACAATAGAATTTGAAAATTCGAAACGGAAGGTCCTGTAGTGATAACAAAAGTATCCTTTCTTTCATTTTTTTCCAGAGGAAATTAGCAGAGGGGGTTTTTGCATTAACTATAAAGATAACGTGAATCTACTTTTTCCTCCAAAAAAAAAGTCAGCAAAAGGAGGATTTTAAGTTCTCCGGGCATGACTCGGTCTTCCTGGTACTTAGTATGTACTAGAAGTTTTGGGAATTATATTGTATTTTTTTGTTACTATCAAAATTATGATCGAATAAACTGTTTACTTTTATTCATCATTATTGTTTTATTTTAATTACTATAATAAATGTGTTTCCTCTATTAAAAGTAAATATTTATTCGTCATTATTGTTTTATTTTAATTAATATAATAAATTTGTTTCCTCTTTTTTAGTTTATTCTTTTTGACTGCAATAAAACCCAAAAACGAAAGAAATACGGATAGCGTCTATCAAATCAGACATCTTATATCTACAACAAAAGAAATAGAGTCAATTTACTCAATAAGGTCAAAACACAATTTTTATTTTCCATCCAAAACACAAATATCCACCATAGAAAGATATGTCTAGATGATTTTATATTTCTATATGTTAGCTCTTATATTTCTATATGTTATATAAGAGAAAAGACAGAAACATATTATGAGATCTTAAGAACAAAAAGAAGGAAAAACAATGACCGATAATAGAATTGAGCATTTTTTTAAAGCAAAGGAAAAATTCAAAATACATAAAAGGATTCACTATGAACCTCCGAAAAACAGCAATCTTAAAACGAAAAAAGAACAGACAAAAAAATCGTGCATCGTAAGTATGGGATTTTTCGTAGCATCATAAATTGGATTGGGATTTAAGTACATTTAATCGACACAAATTGGAATAATGAAATCCATGAGGAATTATAGATTGACGTTATCCTAATTTCTTAATAAATGAAATCATTTGAAGAAAAAAAAATTCTGTGACATGAATTTTACTTAAACTCCACAAATTTCCTCTATTTTACTCCACAGTCTCCTGTTATCTCCTGAACTGTGAGTGGAAATTTTATTCGGTTTTAGCGGTTTTCACAAGTTGCCCCTCAAGGAAAGTTAACGCCCAGTAAAAGCAACCCTAAATCCTTTGAATCCTCTCTCCAGCAATCTTAAAAGCCAGGCCTGGCCACTTTGAAAATGCAATATTATCCATATATAATAGGGTCATACAATAAGGCCGATCGAGGTTTCTTACGTTTTAGCGGCCATTTTGTTAAAGCAACATCTGTCAAATTTGTTGTGAATTGTTTAGTAAAGTATGGCAAATTACCGTGGAAGGTCATGGCGTTGAACAAAGTGTGCAATTCATCAAATCACCCAAAATTTGCAAAAAAAAATCATCTTTAGCGACGAGGCTCATTTTTGGATGAATGGGTACGTGAACAAGCAAAATTTTCGGATTTGGGGCGAAACCAATCCACACGAGATACACCAGCACCAAACGCATCATGAGAAAGTCACTGTTTGGTGCGGATTTTGGTCTGGTGGAATCATCGGTCCGTATTTCTTCTAAAACGAAACTGGCATTGCCATAACCGTCAACGGCGAGCTCTACAGATCGATGATAAGTAACTTCTTGTAGCCTAAACTGGATGATACGGATACCGACAACATGTGGTTCCAACAGGACGGCGCCACATGCCACACAGCGCATGCCACGATGGACATTCTGCACCAGCGATTTGAGGGCATGTTTATCTCGCGCGGCGGCAACGTGAACTGGCCACCGAGATCGTGTGATTTAACGCCTTTAGACTTCTTCCTTTAGGGCTATCTTAAATCGGAGGTCTATGCGAATAAACCGCAAACAATTGATGCTCTCAAATTCAGATATCCAGCAAATTCAGCCAGACCTATGCGACCAAGTCATCGAAAATTGCACTTTCCGAAACGTGCCACCAAGCAAAGCCGGGCGGACATTTGAACGACATTATATCCCAATCTTAACACTCTAACTGCCACGACACTTTAAAGCCTTTTTCGAATATTTAGTTGTCAGTCAAAAAGGCACTAAGAGAAAAAAAAATTGAAACAAAATTATACCTGAATGTTATTTTATTACCATAAAATGTGTGCAACTACAAAAAATCGTTGCGGTTGCAGCGAACAATTTAATAATTTTCATTGGGGTCATTGTGTACAGTTAGGTGTCAGGTCTTCTTGACTGACGTGGCAGTTAGAGTGTTAATGCCATAAAATATTCTGTCAAACAAAAAAAAAATGAGTGGATATCTCACACACAACTTATTTTATTTACATTCAAAAATCGAGCGTCCCTATTAAAAGGGCCTTTACAAGCGTGTAAAAATAATAAGATTTTAACATAAATTTTAAAGTCTTGTATTATTTTTGGTGATTTTTTGTCATTTACGTTCCCGTATATTTATTTAGTGACGGGCAAGGCCGTGAGAACGCACAGCAGTACTACCAAACCTGTGTCTTGCGCCCCCATTTCTCTTTTCCAAAAAAATAAAGTTACAAAAAAGAATTTGTGGAAATTTTGGAAGATCGATCAGTGGAAATATTTGTTGGAAGATCGATCAATGGAAATATCAATATCGAAAATTTCGTAATAAAATAGGCCCCAGACAAAATTTTTTTATGAAACGTATGCAGAATTTTTCAAAAACTTTCGCCGCAGTAAACATTTTTTGTGAAATTTTGTTAAATCTCGCGGGCCGCAGAGTTATACACGGCAGGCCGCGGGTTGGCCAGGCTTGTTCTAAAACACTACAGAGATTTTTTAATCCAATAAATCGGAAGAAAACGTGTGTTTGAGAGGAAAGAGTTTCTAGTTTTTAAACCCAAAAAAAAATCCCAACTTGACAAAAAATATCTCAAAACAGAAATTTTTATTTTAAATGATGTGATTTAATTTTAGAAAAAAATCCTATAAAAACAAGAATTTAACAACAAAGCTGCGAAAGTTGTGCGATTCTATTTAATAGCGTGTAGCATAACTTAAGACTACTTTCCTGTGGTTGTTTCCAAAACAAGTGTTTTGAAATTCCATATCATAAATTAAAACCGCTTCCAAAATTTTAGATCGTTCTCATAATGGCTCTATTTCTAAATACGGAATAGGTAATCGGTGTGCAAATAATTCTAATAATCAGAAATGCCATTCCATAAAGTCTAGCAGAAAATTGGTATGCCATACGCCACAACCGACCGTCAGCATCAAGTTGTTTTAAATTGCAGGGCTTCATATGCATGAAAATCGCCAGTCATGGCACATGGTTAGAAATTTTTAGCCACATCAACCAAAAGCTTGGATAATGGTTCCTAAAATTGATCCTTTTTGAAATTATTTTCATGAATGGTAACCTAGGGGGTGAAGAGTTACAACCAACAATATAAATTGCTTGTAAAATGGAAGCTTGTGCAACATCCCTTAGTAAACTCGATGATTTTATATCTTGCCTGATGAAATGGTATTAACATAATAGATATGCACATATTTAGCCTGTTGCATCTTTAAGCAATCTATACCTTAGAGTAGTATTTAACCACCATGTGTACATTAGGTTTTCGGGGATATTGTACTAGCTTTTTACAGGATTAGCCAAATAACTTGCTCAGATGTTAGTTTTATCCGCTTCAAATAGCGACACTCAATCAAATCATTCAACCTATAAGCGTTTCTTTAATGAGAAAAGAATTTTTTTTTAAATTTGTCATATAAATATTCAAAACGCTCAAACAATTTTGTGACACAGTAGTTTAGTTTTTTGATCATATGATAAAGAAAAATAACTTTATGTTCATCTGTTTTAATTTTGGATGATATCACGGTATGTGAACAAGTCTTTGTCAGCTATTTTATTCGTTTTTGTTCCTTTCGGTCGTTTTTGCATACTCTTAAAGAAGAAACCATACGTAACTCAAAATCTGTCACCAAAGTGTTAAGGATGACAAAAGATTTTGGATTCCGCATATCCGTCAGTCCGTCCGTCTGTCCATCTGTCCGTCCGACCGTGAAGCACATAACTTTCGAAAGGTTTGAGCTAGAGACTTGAAATTTCGTATAATTACGTTTCTCGTAAATGACTAGGCTAAGTTCTCGGACGGGCAAAATTGCCCATTCCTTCCCCCCTCCACAATACAAACGAAACAGATATTTTTTGCAAAATTCTTGAAAACAGTAAGTCATATTGGAAAATTTTTGAAGGTTATAGGATTTTTCATAGCTCATCCATACATCAAAATCCAATCGGACACTAGTACCTTTCTCTCCCATACAAATGAAATACTTTTTTCTTATTTTCTCGCCAGCTGTGCATCGTATCCAAAAATTTATAAAGATAAAATATGTGTAGAATATAATTTTACATAACTTATCTATACATCAAAATCCATTCGGACCACTGACCCCCCCCCCCTCCCTTTCCCCCATATAAGTATTAAATTGACTTATTTTTCTATTTTCTCGAAAACGGTGAGTCATATTGAAAAATTTATTAAGGTAAAATCTCTATAGAATATGATTTTACATAACCGTTCCATACATCAAAATCCAATCGGTCCACTCCTTTCCGCCTCTCCTACACAAATGGATTTTTTTAAATAAACATTTTGTCTGCCATCATATAGAGTATTTGATAATTGGCTTCTAGCAATTGTAGCTTTTCTTATGTTTTTTTTGGAAATCTTCAAAGTTAAAACCTTTCATTAATCATTTTTAACCAAATTTGAGGACCTTCTTTAGAAAATTGAGAACGTCACAAAATTTCCAGCTACGACGAGACGGCGCATTTATTTATCATAATTTTCTGATGCGTCTTTTTCGTATTTTTCTCATTGTATCTTTCTTCATTTCACTTAATGTTCCTTCATTTCACTTAATGTTCCTACTAAAATAAAAATACCAAAAACCTTTAAATAGACGTGTCTCCTTTTTGGGTTTGAACAACAAATCATGGCAATAACGCATGCAAAGTATTTTTGAAGAACAAAGAATTCATGTAGAAATCTGATTAAATTATCTCAAAACTTTAAACGAAATATTCGAAAATGAATTATTATTCGTAATATATCGTTTGAAAAATACCGAATACATTTTCATTTTTATTTTTTTCAACAGTTCTCCCGCCATTCACTTCAGTCGCCATAGTAGATCTCTGAGATGTGATACTGTCCTGTCATCTCCTTTATTTTATTCTTTCATTCTTATATCATAATTCACTTCGCTCCCACAGTTATGATTTATTGTCCGATCTGGACCACTCAGCAAAGTGTTAGAAGCCCTCATATCCTATTAAATGCATTAACATCATTCTCTCTAACACATACCAACGAAAATCGGAAAAGGATTGCGTAAAAATGAGCAAAGATAATTTATTATACGAAAAATCACAACGAAATTAAGCAGGATTCAAGTGAGTCCATAGCCAAATCCTTCCAGTCCGGCTAATTGTAACCTAAAGGCGTTAAACATGAAGAAAAACTTTCCCTACTTCTCAAACCCAACATACACACAAACAGAATTGTTCACACCATAAACCCATGTCCATTTTAAAATTGTTTATCATTTATGTTATCAACACCTTTATGTATTCCCACATTGGCACCGAAGGAGGAATTTAAAATAGAAACTTTGTGAATATTTAACACCGAAACTTTATACTTTTCACTGAATTACGGAATAGAGTGCCATATGTTGAAGTTGTTGTTTATTTTGTCCAGAAAATTATTTTCACACGTCGAAATTTTTTTTACGTGTGAGAAATATGTTTACGTGAGGACACTTATTTCTATTGAATTTGGGTAAAAGTTTTGGTGAACCAGTTTCGGAACTTCACTTGAAATCTTTTCAGTATGCAAATATAAAAAGCATTCAAAAATTTTGTTCAAATATTTTTAGTGGCAGGAAAGACAAAAACAATCTCGAAAATATCAGTCAACAAAAATAAAACTTGACCTTATTTTCTGTCAAATTACTTTAACTTGTAAACCACTGTACCGATCGAACTGAAATTTTGACCAATTTCGTCTGAGGAAATGAGTCACAAGAAAAAATAAAAAGTTTTGCACAAATCATGTATTTTCATACCGAGTGCCGGAAGCCACTCCCGAGGTGTTGTAAAAAAAACCTTACAAATGTTGTAATTCATTTATGGTTCGCAATCTATATAATTCAAATGGCAGCGAAGAAATTCAAACGGCAGAAAAGGAAAATTGTTGCAAAACCTCAATATCCGCCTTAGAATGTGGACAATGGCATATGGGTCTATTCGTCAAACACCTTTTCGACCCCCTCCATCCCTCTTTCTACAGTTTTTCACGAATTTTTGTATGAGCATTAATACGGCCGTAAAACTACCACAAATCTCATGCTTCCTCTGATTGTCCAACGTATATTATGGCCTATAACTACAATATGCTCCTCCCTTGCCCTCTTTGGGGGTTACCGAAAAATCTGTCTTAAGTCTTTTTTCGACGGCCGAAAATTTAAAAAGCGAAAATTTAAAGACTTTTTTTAGGAAACCGATCTTTAAAACCCCGCCTAACCTCTCCAGGTAACTCCTCTATAAAAACATTTTATTCCGAAGAAGAACAATTATTACCATTTACTTATTTTTAACTGAATTCTAAATTCTATGACCTTTAATAATAAGAAAAACTCTCTTAATTTTGTCTAAAAAGCATTTCTCGACATTACCCAAGTCAATTTTTTTTCATATATAGTTTCAGCCAGGGTCTTGCCCTGGAGAGGTTCGGCGGGGTTTTAATAAGTGGAGCTTTATTACAAAAATGTCGCTTATGCTGTTATAAAGGGTGGTTAAATTTTAAGGGCCGATGTTGAATGTGAACCACACATAAACGTCAAGTTTTTTTGTGCATTTCATTTGACATTTCTCATTTTCAGACTAACTCAATTTGAACCATGGAAAGATACACAATCGAATGGCCGCCGCGACCTCGGCGGCACACCTCCATCCGATGGTCCAAATTTTCGATGACGCTGAGGCATAATTGACGTTCTATGCCGTTAATGTGCCGAATTATCTCATCCTTTAGCTCTTGAATTGTTGCTGGCTTATCGACGTACACCTTTTCTTTCAAATAACCCCAAAGAAAGAAGTCCAACGGTGTCAAATCACATGATCTTGGCGGCCAATTGACATCGCCACCACGTGAGATAACACGGCCATTAAATTTGTCGCGCAAAAGAGCGATTGTTTCGGTAGCTGTGTGGCAAGTGGCACCGTCCTGTTGAAACCACATATCGTCCACATCCATATCTTCCAATTCGGGCCATAACAAGTTCGTTATCATCTCACGATAGCGAACACCATTCACAGTAACTGCCTGACCGGCCTCATTTTGGAAAAAATACGGCCCGATGATGCCGCCAGCCCATAAACCGCACCAAACAGTCACTCTTTGTGGGTGCATTGGTTTTTCGACAATCACTCTTGGATTATCATTCGCCCAAATGCGGCTGTTCTGCTTATTGACGAATCCACTGAGGTGAAAATGTGCCTCATCACTGAAGATGATTTTCTTCGAAAATTGATCATCCACTGTTGCCATTTCTTGCCACCTGTAATATAAGATGTTCAAACTAACGAAGTTCAATAATGTTGCCTATAGCTCCGTTATTTATTTTATCCTGCTGGCGGAGGTACCAGCAATTTAACAGGCGTCTAAAAAGACTGCCAGAATGTTAATGAGAAAAAGACGAACTGCTCAATTAAAGCGTAAGTTTAATTCTGAATTCTTCCTAGAGCTAATACGGCTTTTATAGGCGCCGCTTTCTTATTTACAATATTGCACATAATTCTACAAGTGCCCTAATTCTTAAATACATAATTACTTTCTTAAATGTTAAGTAAACTTTTTCTCACGGTGCATTTTGTTGTCTTAGGTTCGAAATCATAAATTATCAAATCGTCAATTGTGTCATCCGAATCAAATTTCATCTTCGATTTGAATGCACCTGACTACCGTATGCTTGTGCATTGAGTGGACTTTATGTTGAGTCATGAAGTTCACAGCACGAGTAACCCATTGCATGCATACTTATGGTCATGTCATAATTTGTCATCGATTGTTTGTTTTGTTTTTAATTTACGATTTCGATACCATTACACACCATTCTGACCATTGACGACGCTTGAAATGGTCAAGAGGCTTTAGTTCTTGAGTCAATTGCACCTTGTAAGCGTGTAAATGCAAGTCTTTATGCATAATGTTCATCAACGACGAGCGTGGGAGGTGCAATTGTTGGGCACGACGACGAGTTGAGGTGGACGGCTCTTCAGCCACACTATCGCGAACAGCAGCAATATTTTCTGCAGTACGAGCTGTACGAGCATGCACTGGTGTTTTCACATCTCCTACAGACCCGGTTTGCTCAAATTTTTGCACGATTTTTCCGATTGTACGCACATTTGGACGATTAAATTGACCGAAAAAATCACGAAGTGCACGATATGCATTTTGATTTGAACGCCCATTTTCATAATAAGCCTGAATAACTTAACGCGTTGCTCGATTGTGTATCTTTCCATGGTTCAAATTGAGTTAGTCTGAAATTGAGAAATGTCAAATGAAATGCAGAAAAAAACTTGACGTTTAGGTGTGGTTCACATTCAACATCGGCCCTTAAAATTTAACCACCCTTTACAAGATTTCTCAAAAACTAATAGAACTATAGCTATGAAATTTTGAGTGGCTATTCCTGGAATCCTATCGGAAGTAACCAAAATGGTGGCTTTTTATCGGAAGTAACCAAAATGGCGGCTTTTTAAAAATCTTTTTTGAAAAAATCACCAGTTTTTTACTGTTTACTCTGAAACTACGCATTTTCCTGTAGTATTATGTATGATAAAAAGTAGTATTATGTATGATAAAAATGTATGCTGTAAGAAAACACAATTTCGTACATTTTTTTCCCCCATATTAGAACCAGTGTTGTGCCGGTTTTTTACGTAAAGTAATTTACCTAGTTTTTTACGCGTAAAAAATTACGCGTAAAAAACCTCAATTTTAACGTCAAAACGTAAAAAACGTAAAAATCTGTAAAAAACCTAAAACATTGATGATAAAAACTTTAATAAGTAGCCGTTCACTAAATATAGTAATTATTTGTAAATAAATCACCTTAGAACAATAAAAAGGTTAATAGTCTTCAGCAAACAAAGAATTCAAAAGCATTTCCTCTTGAAAGTGAAAAAGATTTTAAACTCGGAGTTCAAAAACTGTTTATATCCTATCATTACATTACGTCCGCCTACTCATTTTAACGTTAATTAATGTGAATAATGTGGAGAGATTTGCGACATATGGGCTATTTTAACCCTTTGTTGCAGTGTTGTTGTACAACAACACCTTTTCTAATTCAGTTTTTTAATATTATAACATATATTTCATGCACTTATATTGACTAAATTCAATTCGTAAGTATCCTAGGACATCAATTGTTATGAAAAAAAAGTAATATGCGCTTTTTTTTATAATTACTGCATTTTATAAATAAATAAAGAGCAAAAAAGTAGCTTTTTGCAGATTAAATGAAACTGTGGGAAATCTTTTACAGTTAAAAAAATCGGTAATTAGCTTTATAAAGGTTTTTGGGGTCGCTAATTACGAATCTGAAGTCAAAACTTCAAAATTCAAAATGGCGGATCCAATATGGCGGTCGAAAAAGATAAAATTACGTACTAGTTTTCAGCGTAATCTAATGAATTTTATCTTTTTTGACCGCCATATTGGATCGGCCATTTTGGTTTTTGAAGTTTTGACTTCAGATTCGTAATCAGCGACCCCAAAAACCCTCGGATACCAAAAACCGTGAAAATTAATTCCATAGAAAAATGTATGCATGAAAGGGTTAAAGAAACATATTTGGACTAGTTCTTGCAGCAATAAGCGTAATTTTAAAGTTTGCATCAAAAAATCGTTTTTAAACACAAGGAGACTCATTCCGAAGGCGTAAATTGAAACAAAACTGGAAAAAGGGAAAAGAAATTCTAAAAACTGGAAAAATTCCATTCAAACAACTGTTCTAATTTGAGTTAATAGACTGTCCTACTTAGTAGTACAGTCTATTAAGTGCTGATGTCCACTCTCTATATTATAGGATCTCTAATAAAATGCTGAGAAAAACTTTAAAACAGACTGTCATACTTTGTAGGAACTGCGATGTCCCATTTTTTAGGTTTTTTGCGGCACCAAAATAGGTGCGGCACCAAAAAAAAGGTGCGGCACCAAAATAGGTGCGGCACCAAAAAAAGTGCGGCACCAAAAAAGGTGCGGCACCAAAATAGGTGCGGCACCAAAAAAGGTGCGGCACCAATAAAGGTGCGGCACCAAAAAAAGGTGCGGCACCAAAAAAGGTGCGGCACCAAAAAAAGGTGCGGCACCAAAAAAGGTGCGGCACCAAAATAGGTGCGACACCAAAATAGGTGCGGCACCAAAAAAGGTGCGGCACCAAAAAATGTGCGGCACAAAAAATGTGCGGCACAAAAAAGGTGCGGCACCAATAAAGGTGCGGCACCAAAAAAAGGTGCGGCACCAAAAAAGGTGCGGCACCAAAAAAAGGTGCGGCACCAAAAAAGGTGCGGCACCAATAAAGGTGCGGCACCAAAAAAAGGTGCGGCACCAAAAAAGGTGCGGCACCAAAATAGGTGCGGCACCAAAAAAGGTGCGGCACCAAAAAAAGGTACGGCAAAAAAAAGGTGCGGCACCAAAAAAAGTGCGGCACCAAAAAAGGTGCGGCACCAAAAAAGGTGCGGCGCCAAAAAAGGTGCGGCACCAAAAAAAGTGCGGCACCAAAATAGGTGCGGCACCAAAAAAGGTGCGGCACCAAAAAAGGTGCGGCACCAAAATAGGTGCGGCACCAAAGTAGGGCACCAAAGTACGGCACCAAAGTACGGCATCAAACAGTGTTGTGCCGGTTTTTTACGTAAAGTAATTTACCTAGTTTTTTACGCGTAAAAAACCTCAATTTTAACGTCAAAACGTAAAAAACGTAAAAATCTGTAAAAAACCTAAAACATTGATGATAAAAACTTTAATAAGTAGCCGTTCACTAAATATAGTAATTATTTGTAAATAAATCACCTTAGAACAATAAAAAGGTTAATAGTCTTCAGCAAACAAAGAATTCAAAAGCATTTCCTCTTGAAAGTGAAAAAGATTTTAAACTCGGAGTTCAAAAACTGTTTATATCCTATCATTACATTACGTCCGCCTACTCATTTTAACGTTAATTAATGTGAATAATGTGGAGAGATTTGCGACATATGGGCTATTTTAACCCTTTGTTGCAGTGTTGTTGTACAACAACACCTTTTCTAATTCAGTTTTTTAATATTATAACATATATTTCATGCACTTATATTGACTAAATTCAATTCGTAAGTATCCTAGGACATCAATTGTTATGAAAAAAAAGTAATATGCGCTTTTTTTTATAATTACTGCATTTTATAAATAAATAAAGAGCAAAAAAGTAGCTTTTTGCAGATTAAATGAAACTGTGGGAAATCTATTACAGTTAAAAAAATCGGTAATTAGCTTTATAAAGGTTTTTGGGGTCGCTAATTACGAATCTGAAGTCAAAACTTCAAAATTCAAAATGGCGGATCCAATATGGCGGTCGAAAAAGATAAAATTACGTACTAGTTTTCAGCGTAATCTAATGAATTTTATCTTTTTTGACCGCCATATTGGATCGGCCATTTTGGTTTTTGAAGTTTTGACTTCAGATTCGTAATCAGCGACCCCAAAAACCCTCGGATACCAAAAACCGTGAAAATTAATTCCATAGAAAAATGTATGCATGAAAGGGTTAAAGAAACATATTTGGACTAGTTCTTGCAGCAATAAGCGTAATTTTAAAGTTTGCATCAAAAAATCGTTTTTAAACACAAGGAGACTCATTCCGAAGGCGTAAATTGAAACAAAACTGGAAAAAGGGAAAAGAAATTCTAAAAACTGGAAAAATTCCATTCAAACAACTGTTCTAATTTGAGTTAATAGACTGTCCTACTTAGTAGTAGGACGTGGACCTATATTATAGGATCTCTAATAAAATGCTGAGAAAAACTTTAAAACAGACTGTCATACTTTGTAGGAACTGCGATGTCCCATTTTTTAGGTTTTTTACTATTTTTTACGTTTTTTACGGTTTTTTTACGTTTTTTACCAGTTTTTTACGTTTTTTACGTGAAAAATGTAAAAAACTGTTTTTTACGCCGTTTTGCCCAACACTGATTAGAACTCGATATAAATAACGGGTTTTTGGTCGTTCAATGTAGGAAATAAATTGAAGACAATAATATTTGCCACAATTTTATTTTTCAATATTATCCGCTATCTTTTACCGTTATTGAGATATTTTGATAAAAATTAAATAATAGATTTTTGCGAATTGTTTATAAACTAACGGTTTTTTCAAAAAAAAAAACGCTTTGAAAATCTAAAAAAATTCTCTACATTTTTCCCTTTTACTGTCAATCGATGTATTTTACCGTTATCGAGATATTTCAAATTTTGTAAAAAAAAAATCAAATTTTTATATAAAGTGCAAATTGCGCAGGAGAGTACTTAGATCATACTAATATATAAAAATGAGTTGGTGTCTGTCTGTCTGTTCCTCTTTCACGCAAAAACGGCTGAACCGATTGACTTGAAATTTGGCATGAGTGTATGTGGTAGTTCTGGTTCCAACATAGGCATACGGAAAAGTAGCGCGAGAGGTGGGGGGAGTAAGGGGAGGGGGTAAAGTGATTTCGAAACTTAGTTTTTGCGCTATGTTACTCTTTCGCGGGGAAACTACCGAGCCGATTGGCCTGAAATTTAGCTCCAACGTAGACCATCAAAAAAAATTTGAAAAAACTTAACCCGGCAACGACGGGTATGCAAGCCAGTTATGTATAAGAAACTCATGTGCTATTCACATCAGATAGTTTTTATTTTCATTTCACTTTACTCAATTTCTCTCTTCTCTCTAGCATACAAATTTTAATTATACTACCCATTAAAATACAATAACACAGAAATATTATTTCATTTTCGATCAAAAAATTTAAAATAAATTGCGAAAATTACAAGTTAAATATTTTCATTTGAGAAATTTTATTCTTTTATATTTCATACAAGGAAATTCAACGATTTTTTTTGTTGAATGGGTCATTAAGGATGGAAAAACTTCGACATTGCATGGAATTTTTTCATCAAAAAAAAATTTTTACAATTGGGAGTATCGACATTATCAGAATTGCAGAATACATGATTTTCTTTTGATATTAATAATTGGGGAGTTAATTTTTATATGTATTTCCAATGCATGATTGTTGAAATTTAACGGTCCGATTATATACTATTGGTTTATTTTCTGTATCGCATCTCATTAGTAAATTAATTTATTTCCATTTTTCTGATTGAAATTCACGTTTGATTGATGAAATCGTTGATGCCAATCATTGTATTCTCAGTATTTTTTGATAACTTATGCATAATAAAGGGAAATTCTCTCGCTTTTATTCGTTTTTAATATATTTTTTAACAAAGTTCTCAAATTTTATTTTTGAATGATTTGAGATCTATAGTAATATTTACGTAATTTTATGAAAGCAGAACGGAGATGTTCCAAACGAAAAGGATTTTTTTAATTGAAAATTAATATAAAATTGAAACATTTTTTATAAATTGCGGGTTGTCCATAACATAAGTTAAGCTATGGCTCTGACATATTTTACGGTGGTATGAAATCGCATACAGAAATCACGAAGAAACTCATAGACAGGAGAGTTAAGAGCCCAAAAACGAGAAATTCTGCATGAAGTTTACCAGATATGGAACTCTACGAGAATTTTTAGCGTGTGGAACGTATCTGCCACTATAAATATATCTAACATAGTGGCAGATACATAAATAACACGCAAAAAAATACTAATAGCGGATGCGAAGGATGTAGAAATTTAATCTCAAAACTTTTGATCCCTGCGATTTTTTCGTTGAGACGTATTGTTTTCTAGGAAATGTTAAATTTTTTAAAAAAAAAACTTTTTCATGTTTATGGTGGGGGAAAAAGAAGGGTTCAAAATAAATGTAGAAGCTTAGAAAAAATTTTAAAAAAAGCTTTTATTTAGAAAAAAGTGTATTAAATAGAAAAAAATAATGTTTTGGGTACTGTGTATCAGAAATAAAAGCGAGATAAATATTTATTTTATTTTTTATGTTTTTATCTTGCTTTTATTTCTGATACGCAGCCACCGAGAAACCTATTTTTCATTTTTTTTTTCTTTTTAGTACATTTTTCTAATAAAAACTTTTTCAAAAATTTTTGTTTGTTTTTTTTTTTATTTTATCTTTTTAAGTCATTTTGTATTTGGTTATGAGTAAAAATCCACAATTACGTCTGTCTTTCGCCAAGCTTGTTTATACTTCTAGTCCTCGAACATATATACTTGATGTCTTTCAGATATTTTTACGCATTTTTTGGCTCCAGAATAGATTCAGCGGTCGCAAAAAGATGAAAAATTTCAGGAAAAGGATAATCAAGTTATATTTACAGGTCCTTCAGTTCTCCTTACAGATTTCTTAATGTCAGAATCGGATTCAGCGACCCCAAGAAACCCAAGAATATACTGTTTCCGAAGAATTTGAGGAAAAGGATAATCAGGTTATCCTAGAAGGACCTTCCGCTATCATTACTGACTTCTTAACGCAATGAGATTTTTTCTCCAGAAAATATTAGAAAAAGGATAATTATGTTGTCCTTACAGGACCTTCCGTTGTCTTTACAGACTTCTTAATGCCAGAATCAGATTTACCGATCCCGAAAATCTCCAGATTTTGTCCAGAAAATTTGAGGAATAGGATAATGACGTTATCCTCACAGGACCATCGATTATCCTTACAGACTTCTTAACATCAAAATCAGACTCAGCAACTCCAAAAACCCGCAGATGAAATTTTTTTCCTTGAAAATTTAAAGAGAAAGATAATCACGTTATCCTGACAGGACCTTCCGTTATCCTTACAGATTTCTTAATGTCAGAATCGAATTCAGCGACCCCAAAAACCCCCAGATGAGATTTTTTTTTCCGGAAAATTTGAAAATGTTCTCAAAATTCTTCAAAAAAAAACGATTTTTAGAAAATCTCTTGAAAATTATGCGTTTTTGTGACAAAATCCATATAACCAAATTTAAAGGAAATAAAATTTCGTGCATTTTTTCCTTTAACAGTTTTTACGAATCTTTAACACGTTGACTGCCAGACCAATTTTGCAAAAATGTAAGTGAGATGCCAATACATGTAGACGTATGTAGAATGTACGTATGTATGAATGTATGTATGTATGCATGTAGATTGTAGACCCAGCTATCGAAAATGATAGCCTTGGCCGCTCATGAATCATAGTGCCAATTTTCACTGGCTATCAAAAATGATAGCCATGGCAGTCAATGTGTTAACGGTTCTTGAGATTAGATTGCTATCACGGCCTCTGCTGTTGATGAGGTGCAACGTAAAAGCCTTACAAATGTTGTAATTCATCCATGGTTTGCAATCCATGTAAAACTGTAGGTGCGAAGCAGGGAAGAAATGGTTACGAAACTCAATTGAGGAGGTCCAGGCTCTTCGACAGCTGTAGCGCGGAGGATGATGACTACACCAAAACCTCGATTTGCGTCGTTAATTGAGACCAGAAGAAAACGACGCAAATCGAAATATTACTCACGCAACTCTGAAACCACGAGCATTTTTGAACGACGTAACTTCGGAACGACACAACTCGGAACGACGCAAATCGAAATGACGCAAATCGAAACGACGCAAATTGAAACGACGCAAATCGAAACGACGCAAATCGAAACGACGCAAATCGAAACGACGCAACTTCGGAACGACACAACTTGGAACGACGCAAATCGAAACGACGCATATCAAGGTTTTGGTGTATTTTGTAATCCGGTTTAGTGTAGAAAACTCAATGTTGCCCTTGATGGTAACAGCCCTGATCTTATTCCTTCTGACAACTGGAAAATAAATCACAAACTGGAAAAAAAAGAAATTAACTGAAAACATTTATCTAGAAAAAAACTTTTAAAAAACGATATCTCTAATGACCACTTTCTTAATTCTGTTTCACAAAAAAAAACTTGATGAAACCAATTTTTTCGTGAATAACTTTTTCCCTGTGTTCAAAAAAAAGGATAAATCATTAAACTAGAGGGAAACTTTTTTATGAACGAAAAATTGCTTAAAATTTCCCATGTACGGGTAACTGGCGAAAAACCATAGTTACTCATCCTTATATTGCAGATGATTATGGACTCATCCGCAAAAGTTTTTCGCATATATTCCAAATATGAAAAAAAAATCGCTGAAAAGTAGATAAATTTTTTTTTCGCTTGTACACCAGTTTCCGGAGTATATGAAATTTTCTCATCAGGAGTGAAGCTTTTTTTCGCAGCAAAGTTAACAGCATCTCTATTTAACATTAATAAATCTCTAAGTTGATATAATTAAAGTGATATACAATAATGTGGCTAAATTAACTTTTCAACAAGATTCATGATGCGCTAAAACGAAAAAAACGATGGAAAAGTTTTCGTTATTTAAAAAAAAAACACTTTTTTATAATTTTTTTTCGTGACGAACTTTCTGACAACATAATATGCTGCTTATTTAAGCCAATAAAGACGAACTATTCGACTTTTGAGTATGTTTGCCTTTGTATTCTACTCAATTTAAACTGTTTTTCTAGCAAATTCGAAAAGGATTATTTTCATCCTGTTCACTGAGTTTTCCGTACAGTATTGATGCAAACTAACAAGAATGTTGGTCGAAAGTTTTTCAAAGAAAATTTCCAGATATTTGTCTACGTTTCGTTCAACTTTCGAGAGAACAAGCAACATGCTACTATATATAAATTCGAATCTTTAAATAAACATGAAATTGAATTTCAATTAAGAAAAACATTACAAAACGCATTACTTTAGCGGTTAAAAATAAAATAAAAAAATAAAAGAGGAGCCAAGCTTTTCCTTGTGGGTCGTTGATTCCAACAAGTTTTCCCTTTGTCCCAGTTTCAACAGCCATTAAAATGCTAATTTCAGATATTATACTGTAAAATACTTGTTTTGCCTTTTGACTTTTGTAAGTACAAAAATCCCCTTCCCAATGATTTTAAGCGTAAAATAGTTTCTTAGCACTGGAGCTTATATATATTTTTTTTAGTTTATGCTTTTCCTGGCAAACTTATTAGAATAACCGTGCTTTCTATCCCGACAAAAAAAGGCGGCGAGCAAAAATTACAATCTTCAATTACAGAAATGAAATAGGAAAAATATTAAATCTAGTTTTCTCACGTGTTTTGGTGTCAAGATTTAACCGCTTTGAAGCACCTAGAAACCGCTTTGAAGCGCCGGTTTTTATTGCGGGAAAAAATTCTAACAAATGTTCTTAGATTTTTCTTGGAGATCGTTTTAAAAAAATATTTTAGTAAAAATCCTCTTCCCTTTCACCCGTCTTAGCAGACTTTCATATTCTCACATTCTGGCCTACGAACAGAATATTTTTCTAGATTTTCTCGAAAATGGTTAATGGCTTTTTATTTTGAGTGAGAATTTGTGTTAATACCCAGTTTTTTAACACTCTCTGCTAATAACCTAAAAATGTTTCAGGGTTTTCTCGAAAACGGTAGCAGCAAAAGGCTTTTAATCCTCTCCCCCTTCACCCCTCTTAGCAAACTTTCACATTCTCACATTCTGGCCTACGAACAGAATATTTTTCTAGATTTTCTCGAAAATGGTTAATGGCGTCAAGAGACTTTTTATTTTGAGTGAAAATCTGTGTTAATAAGTTTTTTCACACTCTCTGCTAATAACCTAAAAATGTTTCAGGGTTTTCTCGAAAACGGTAGCAGCAAAAGGCTTTTTAAACCTCTCCCCCTTCACCCCTCTTAGCAGACTTTCATATTCTCACATTCTGGTCTACGAACAGAATATTTTTCTAGATTTTCTCGAAAATGGTTAATGGCGTCAAGAGACTTTTTATTTTGATTGAGAATCTGTGTTAATACCCAGTTTTTTTCACACTCTCTGCTAATAACCTAAAAATGTTTCAGGGTTTTCTCGAAAACGGTAGCAGCAAAAGGCTTTTTAAACCTCTCCCCCTTCACCCGTCTTAGCAGACTTTCATATTCTCACATTCTGGCCTACGAACAGAATATTTTTCTAGAATTTCTCGAAAATGGTTAATGGCGTCAAGAGACTTTTTATTTTGAGTGAGAATCTGTGTTAATAATCTAAACATAAAATTCCCTCTCGAAAATTGTGGTTTTCTATCAACTTTTGGACAAGTAACGGTAGCTATAACGGGTATCTCCCATACAATTTTATTTTAAACACATTTTTTTGAAAATTTCTCGAAACCTATGCGCTCTTATAGAAAAATGCTTTAACTAAATTCGGAGAAAATAATGCATTTTTAACGGGTTTTACATATCTTTAACGGTTCTCATGATATTTGGAAAAATATTATTATTTACATATTTTTCCGAAACTAAATACAGGAAAGTTTTGTGTTTATCACAACTAATATTTTTAAATAAAAACATAAGAAAAGCTACAATTGTCAGGGGCCACTCGTCAAATACTCTATATAAGAGTTTGTAAGAGGGAGGGTAGAAGGAATGATCCAATTCTACCCGTTCAAGAACTTAGCGTAGCCATTAAAGAGAAGCGCAACTATACAAAATTTCAAGTCACTAGCTCAATCCTTTCGAAAGTTATGATGTTCAGGGATATACAGACGGACGGACAGACAGACGGACGGACAGACGGACAGAGGGAAGACAGACGGACGGACATGCGGAAAGAAAAATCTTTTGTCATCCCTAACACCCTGGTGTAGTTAATTTTGGTATCCGATAATTGGTTGAATGCGTTACAAGCGGTATTCTAAATCTAAAATAGATACTACTTTTTATTCGATATATCATATAGAGTATCAAGAAAACGAATTTAAACAATTTGTTTGAATAGAATTCATCGACAACCACACACAAAAATTGGTCGGTACAAAAAAGAAATAAAAGTTAAACATTTTATTAAATTAGTAAACTGATAATAACACCCACTTGAGTTGATTTCGTGTGGAAAACATCACCATATTTAATAACAATGCCACAAAATTCCTTAAAAATAGCGAAAACGTTGCGTTGCGGTCTATCCGTTTTTCTAACATATTTCCATAGGCAACCGAAAACGGAAGCAATTTCAGAGGACTGGCACTAAGAAAATGGGGTATCTGAAAGACTGGAAACTTTCTCAAAATAAATGTTTGTACAATAAACATAATACCATGATATTTAGCCTTCAACGATTAATAATAATTGCTCAACATCAAAATTATTTATGAGCCAATAAAATCTTATGAACCTCTTATAAATGTATGTACCTATTAACTTATTAAGAAAACATTAATTACAGAAATCTGGATATGTAATTTCCGTTTCTCTATAATCACACGCCTATGACCGGCCGCCGGTCATACATAAAGAACGCTCGACAATTTTCAGTTCCGGTCAATCCCAAACGCAAAGGTCATTATTAGCAAAAGATTTCTCCCAAAATATACCATATTTTATAGACTTGCCTATGGTCCATAGAATATACTTTTTCGGACTATACTTTCACCGCCATCACTTCTCGTCCTAAGTGTGATGAGCTTCCTGCACGTAATATATACGCTGCAAATATCCCTTTTGCCGAAAACTTTGTTACACAACATTAATATTAATAGGCGAAAATTTTCGATAGCCGAACATCAAATGGAGTTAGCCTAATAACATAATTTCAGTACTTTTCACATTCAAACTGAATCGAAACTCAATACGGGAAATTTATATCGGGGAAATTGTAACACTGTTAGTCACTGATAAATGAAATTACAGGATTAATGAAAATAAATTTCCAGACAATCGAATATTTTGGAATTCGCAGGTTCGAAATGGGAAATTTTGAATTTTTTTTTCTTATATAATTTAATTCTACAAACAACAAAATTTCCGTACATATCTTTAAAGATATTTAAATTTTCTCAAAGTTTCAGTTTTTTTTTACTCATGAAATTTCACAAGCAATTTCCTTTAAGATATCGAAAAATTTCGAAACTTTACGAAAACTTAAAGTTATTCAAGGAACTCTGTTCATCATACAAAAGTGCATCGTCAATCCCTTTGCAAACTTCAAAAAAGAAACTTTGTTTGTGTTCTCTAAACATAAAAGATCCATATTTATGGTCCGTGCTCTGTTTATATTTTATTATTTACTGTACGAATGTAAATATTATAGGAAGACATTTTTCATATAATTTCACATGAGATTCTTCAAACATATTCCGAATGAAAACAATTTCCGAACGACTTAAAGTTGATCTTCCAAACCAAAAGTTTGTTTAGACATTTTGCTGGGTGGAGTATGCAATTTATAAATCGGAAAATTTTATGAACCCTCTTGTTTTGCTTACTCATATGAAATTCGTACATAATGAAAGGCAGGCAGGCGGTAAAGAGGATACGCAGATGAGCAGACAAAAAAACATACTGACGGACAGATGGTCAGATGGACGATACAAACAGACGGTCGGACTGACGGATAGAAGTACAGACATACGGACTGACAGACAGTCGGAAAAACAGACAGACGGACAGATAGACGGACAGACAGACAGACAGATGGATAGATAGATGGATAGACAGACGGATAGACAGACGAATAGACAGACGGACAGACAGACGGATAGACAGACGGACAGACAGACAGACGGACAGACAGACAGACAGACTGACAGACAGACGGACAGACAGACGGACTAACAGACAGTCGGAAAAACAGACAGACGGACAGATAGACGGACAGACAGACGGACAGACAAACGGACAGACAGACGGACAGACAAACGGACAGACAGACGGACAGACAGACGGACAGACAGACGGACAGACAGACGGACAGACAGATGGATAGATAGATGGACAGACAGACGGACAGATAGACGGACAGACAGACGGATAGACAGACGAACAGACAGACGGACAGACAGATGGATAGATAGACGGACAGACAGACGGACAGACAGACGGACAGACAGACGGACAGACCGACGGACAGACAGACGAACAGACAGACGAACAGACCGACGGACAGACAGACGAACAGACAGACGGACAGACAGACGGACAGACAGACGGACAGACAGACGGACAGACAGACGGACAGACAGACGGACAGACAGACGGACAGACCGACGGACAGACAGACGAACAGACAGACGAACAGACCGACGGACAGACAGACGAACAGACAGACGGACAGACAGACGGACAGACAGAGGGACAGATAGACGGACAGACAGACGGATAGACAGACGGATAGACAGACGAACAGACAGACGGACAGACAGATGGATAGATAGACGGACAGACAGACGAACAGACAGACAGATAGACCGACGGACAGACAGACGGACAGACAGACGGACAGACAGACAGACAGACAGACGGACAGACAGACGGACAGACAGACGGACAGACAGACGGACAGACAGACGGACAGACAGACGGACAGACAGACGGACAGACAGACGGACAGACAGACGGACAGACAGACGGACAGACAGACGGACAGACAGACGGACAGACAGACGGACAGACAGACGGACAGACAGACGGACAGACAGACGGACAAACCTATATATGGGCACACGAACAGACAGACGGACAGACAGTCGGACAGACAGACGGACAGACAGACGGACAGACAGACAGACAGACAGACGGACAGACAGACGGACAGACAGACGGACAGACGGACAGACAGACGGACAGACAGACGGACAGACAGACGGACAGACAGACGGACAGACAGACGGACAGACAGACGGACAGACAGACGGACAGACAGATGGATAGATAGACGGACAGACAGACGGACAGATAGACGGACAGACAGACGGACAGACAGACGGACAGATAGACGGACAGACAGACGGATAGACAGACGAACAGACAGACGGACAGACAGATGGATAGATAGACGGACAGACAGACGGACAAACAGACAGACAGACAGACGGACAGACAGACGGACAGCAAGACCGATAATACAGACAGACGAGCAAACAGACAAACAAACAGACAGACTGATAAACATACATACAGACAGATAGAGGGACAAATAAGCCGACATTATGTATAAACAGCCATATAAACAGACAGACCGTTCCTCGCACAAAAAAAGAACCATACAGACGACTTTTTGAGGATTTATTGTTACAGTGTCCTTCTTTTTTGCTGCACCTACGATGTTGGGTGAGTTGCAATCAATAAATGGAATGGAAATTGTAAGGTGACAGCCCTTCAACAGCAGTGGTGGAAAAACCCATTGAAAAGTCGAAAAAATACAGACTATCACAGATTGTGAAACCCTTGCCGTTATTATACACCCAGATACTCAAAATCTAACAGTTAAGTTTCGTTAAAATCTGTTTAGCACCCAAGTGGACATTTCCAATGAAATTTTTCTTAACTCTATGAATAGGAAAATTTTCTTAATGAATATCCCATGGACTACAATGAAATATTTCATATTCTGAAATTCAGATTATGAAATACTTACCCATTTTATGAAATATTTCATTTTAAATTTTATGTCCACTAGGAATATGGTCATAATATTATAAAGCTCTTGCCTTATGATAAATTGCCGCAGAATTTTAAACGGAAATTCCAAGTAGAATTTTAACACTAAAAGTTTTATTCAGATTTTCATATAGAAATTTCTGGTGAATTTTATTAGAAATTCGTGGTGAATTTCATCCGGAAATTCTGTACAGCAAAGATATTTGGCGTTTGTAATGGGATTTTACATAACTCATCCATTCATAAAAATCCACACATTTTAAAACATTTTTTTTTACTACTTCTGTCGACTTTTACTTCTGTCGACTATTTATAAGCTTTGAAAGACTTGGTTGAACGTCACCACATGAAACCAAGTTCTACAACTATTATTAAGTAGAGAGCCTGTATACCATGAAAGTTAATCGGTCATTTTAAAACAAGCTGTAAATTTCCTGAATTCCCATAAACTATTTCCAAAATGTTTTCAGAGAAAAAATAACTATATCCTAGACTTCATTTCCAGGAAAATGTATTAAGGTCCTATAAGGAAATGCGAACATCCTTGTTTAATTTGTTTCAGAAAAACTATAATTTTTATCCGTCGCTAATCGAATGTTGGAATTTCGAAATTCGAAACGGAACGTTTTGTGAGAGAAAACGCTTCTTCTTAAAAGTTCATTTTCTTAAGATTTCTGGATTTTTTCCCATATTTATAAAACGTATACAAAATATTTTAACTCAACAACGATGGGTTCGCATTTCAGTTTTTTACTCACAAACTTCATTGAATTACACTATGATATCTATCGATTTAAGAATGATTTAAATTAGAAATCAATTCAGTTAACAAATACAGTATCAAATTTACACTTTATCACTTTCACAATATCCGACTAGTTGACATGCAAAATTGAATCCAAACTATACTTAGAAATGCTTTCAATGTTTTCTCATTCTTCAAAAGTTAATATTCTTGACAAGGAGAGTGTGTTATTGTGATTATGTAAGTGAAGAAGCATCTTCAAAGTATTCTTGAGACGATATCACTTGAACTGGCACTTCAAGTAATTGGCCTGAAGTAGGTATATTTGCAACATCATAAGGGAATGATGTAAATCTTAAAGTGAATGCAATTTATGTAACTACATTTTACAATAGCATTGATTAATTTAAAAGGACCTGCAACATAGTGTTGAGATGTTTCTATATATCTAATTAAATGTCCGACAGTCATGAAACTACAACATCTGCAGTTATGAGAAATGCAACAAAAGGATCACTGAATTGCACCAAGGAGGCAAAAAGGTGTGTAGTTTTCAAATTAAGGAGGAAATGTTTAAGAATTCAAATGTTGAAAAACTAAAGCTATGAAGAGACAGTTATCTAATGATTTTTTTAAAGAATCACATTTATAAATACGGACATCCCTCGATTTACGATGCTTTTTTTGGGCGGGTCAAATTGCATCACTTTGTGTCGTATATCGAAACGTCGCATATGAAGATCTTGAATATTTGTATATCACATTTTATGTATGTACTTATATTGTATCAATAATACAGTTTAACACCCGTCGCACACTTCAACTAAGCTATGTGAGCGAGGGTAGCTATAGTTACATAGCCTAGCTGGGTTAGCTCACCTCGTTGCACACTTGAGCTAAGCTACGCGGCGATATTTTCGGTAAATGTATGCATTTTTCCACTTTATCTGCAGCCATTTTTAGATATAAATTATTTAACGCGATTGAAAATATTCCGCAAAAGAATTCAATTTTCACGTTTTCCTTACACTTTTATGTCCACAAAATACTACACTTTTGCAAACACCGATTCTACACTGTATAACGCCGAAAATATTTATATGTGAGTGTCAGCAATGTCAGCGAAGTCGTTCGCGTAGTTGAGGTCTGAACTACATGAGCGAGCTTAGTCCGTGTCGTCCATGACTAGGCGACGTAGTTTCATAGTTTCGCTGAAGTGTGCGGTCGCCAATGCAAATGCTAAGGATTTTACTTTCAGCGAGAAACTTAGCTCACGTAGTTGAGCTCGCTTAGCTGAAGTGTGCAATGGGGGTTATGCATGGCAAAATTTGGAATGATTTTTTTTAAGAAATTAATTATCAAATTTTTGTAGTCGTACATTAAGATCAAGAACAAAACATTTCGATTTCTGTATATCCGTCCGTCTGTCATTCCGTCTGTTTATCCGTCTGCCCGTCTGTTTGTCCGTGAACGTGCGAAAGGATTGAGCTAGAGGCTTGAAATGTTGTATTTCTGGTAAATGGCTAGGCTAAGTTCTTGAACGGGCAAAATTGGATCATTGGTACCCTTCTCTCCCATACAAACGAAACAGTTTTTTTGTAATTTTCTCGAAAACGGTGAGTCTGATTGAAAAATTTATAGAGGTAAAATGTGTTTAGAATATAATTTGACATAACTCACCCATACTTCAAAATCCAATTGGACCACTGCTTACCCCCTCTCCCATACAAATGGAATACATTCTTCCTGTTTTCTCGAAAACTGTGCGTCGAATCGAAAAATTTATAGAGATGAAATGTGTTTAAAATATGATTTTACATAACTTATCTACACATTAAAATCCAGTTGGACCACACCCTCCCCCTCCCCCATACAAATTGAATACTTTTTTTCTATTTTCTCAAAAACGGTGAGTCGTATTGAAAAATTTATTAAGGTAAAACCTGTTTAGAATATGATTTTGCATAATCGGACCATACATAAAAATCCAATCGGACTACTCCTTTCCACCTCTCCTATACAAATGGATTTTTTTTAAATAAACGATTGGCCATTGCGACTGTAGCATTTCTCATGTTTTAGTCGTCCATTAAAACTGACAAACATACGTGCATATTAAAATACACAAATTTGAAATTTTCCAAAAAAAAAACTATTTTAAAGTTATAAAAGGATTCTAGTCCGCCACAAGAACTTCATTTTAACTTTATTACCAAAGGAGGGATCATTTCAACCACAAAACAATAGATACAAATATCTTTTAATACACCAGTTTTAAGATTTCCTTACTTCGGCATTTTGCCACACAATCAACTGACATTTTATGTTTATGACAGAAAATTCCTGTCAATTGTTGGCAGACAGTTGGATTCTTGAGACATTTCATATGACGATTATATACCAGAAATAAATGATAACGTGTTAGTTGACCTCATATGCCATAAGATAAGAATCTCACTTTGTTTAAATTCTTAGAAAATTATCCTCACTAGGCTGACTCCGGAGTCCTTTAAGAGTCCTTAAAACAAATTATATTTGGATTATACCTCTAAATAGCATGCTAACAACTCTGTACCGCAATAAAATTAGTTTTGTTTGTTATCATTTGAACTCATTGTATTTTCACTTTTCGTCTCGTTTCATTTCAAAAAAACCTTTTTTCCCCACACTCAATTTGACTTTTCCATTGGACCAGACTTAAAGCTTTTACTCAACTTAAGTACTATTACTTCGTTTTCTCTTTCGATCCCAACAGATCCCAAAAAGAAACAAATAACAAAAAAAAATCAGGGTATAGCAACCGACAAATAAAAAAACCCACTTTTAATTCTTAGCAAAAGACATTCAGCGCACATTTTACTTGATTTGTGAAAAGTAATTAGGGACAATTTAATGCGATCATTGTTTATCTTCATTTGTGACAAACTGCTAATTTAAAAAAAGGAAAATGTATTTTCTTACACCATGCCGCTACTGCCGTTGCGATCCTGGACTCGATTTACGCTCGAATTTAAGTCGCCATGTCCTTGTCTTTGTCATTAAGATTTGTACAATTTCTTTTATGATAAATGGTCTTCTTGTTCGGGACATTTGAAAGAAACGACTCCGACAACGATGCTATTAAATACTCGTAGATACTTTATGCGATGTACAAGTAAAGTCTTCATCGTACTTTGTTTAAATTTTAAGATGGTCAAATGTTGATAGGTTAAATAAAAGTGGGCGGATTATCTTCAATGGGTAATATTATGGTGAAATGAAAAATAAGGTCAATGTTAAGTTAAGAAAATGAAAATTTCCGTAATTATTGCTGTTAATTATACCAAAGATTGTTATTTTATCGCCAAAGGTTAAGGAAATTTAATGGGGTTAAAGATTCTAAAATTTATGCTTAATGGCGAATAATTTTGATGTATGATTTTTTAAGGAAAATAAAAACGCTCGTAACGATGGAATTTTCTGATTTTTTTTTATATTAATTGTGCTATTTTATTACTTGGTACTTAAAATAATTTTTTGTTCACTTAATCGAGGTAGGTGGAAATTTGTGGATTTGGAAATGAGTTAACTGGAAAAAAGAGTTTTACTGCCAAAAAAAATTAAACTATCGTTAAATCTTCTGTCGTCATTCGAAGACTGAATGATTTTTTTTCATTAGACAAAAAGTCAAAGATCTTTTTTAGGAAACCATTCTTTGGAACCCAAAAATTCTTTATACCACACCTTGAATCACAGCGTGCTACAGTCGGGAATTGAACCACCGACCTTCGGAACACGGGCCAAGTACTTTGCCACTTGGACTACGCTGGGACTTCATTCAACTTAATTTAAAGTTCCAAAAGAAAAATTTCACAATTTGGTTTACAATATAAATTCACAATTATTAACTCTTTAGTTTTTGTTCAATATTTAGTTTACAATAACATCTTGAAATTCCACTAAAATTTTTATTTTGAGCACAGAAAACTTTCTTTCACCATACCCAAATAGCATTTTAAGCAGGCGTGTCATCTTTATTCACATTTGTTGTCGCAGGCACATCGCCGTTGTATGAATGGGATGCGCAATAACACCCATAGTGAAGAACACTTTCCAATGGTTTGCCACGCCGCAATTATGACACCAGGAACGTAATTCTGACGCAGCCATTTCACAAAAAAAAGATGCCGCCATTAACAAAATTTGCTGCCTCAAGCTTTATACACAAATCTTCGAGCAGGGTTTTCTTTCTCCCTCGAATGCTTACATACCTTAGCGATCGAACAGAGGTAAACATTTTATCCTTCAACGGTTTTTAGGTATCTTACCCGGTTTTTACCTACGGTTCTCGAGATATTTGAAAAAATATTATTTTTTATGTATGATTTCCAACCTAATTTTTGCTCTCCTCTTTAATCTGCATGATTTATGTTAGCACTAGTTTCGATACCTTTAGCCGTTTTCGAGATATTCCGAGGATTTTTCAAAAATATCTGAAAATATAGCCAAAAAACTGAACCGGTTCACTTTTAAAATATCTATATTGAAGACCATTTGCCGATTGAGCTGTTCTTGTGGCTGGATGATGTCCATAAAATACGTTACGCTCATTTCAGCCATTTTCCACCCTCCCTCAACCCCCCTTTCTCATCGTCTCGCTTTTTATCGAAAAAAATCTGTTTCCTTGCCAAATCTATTTTTATTTTTCATCAAATTTAAAAAAGGAAATAATAAATAAAATGAAATTTAACCACCATAAAAAAATGTCCCCCAAAAATCAAATTAAAGTGAATCAAAACTTCACCCCAATTTCAGAAATCTATCAAATCGGTTTCACCTCTGCGTAAATTTGATCTCTTAAACAGCTTGACCCAAAGGAAATCAAATCCATATATGCTCTGCTCATCCTTCTATTAAATAAGAAAAAAAACTCGATTATCACTTTAATATATTCTTTATGAAATCCATCTTATGATTTCAACATTAAATTGTGAATGACGGTCAAGCTAAATAAATCATACTTTTATATGATATGAGATATAAATATGAAGAAAAAAAGGTCAAATCTCCTTTTGAAATCGTATTAAATTCCAACTATATAGCCATATTTATAAACACATAGAATTTCATATAAATTTTCCCAGTTTCCCCCTTACATCTAATATACGTGTATCTTCCTGTGTGTTTGTAGGGAAAAAGCAAGGCAAAAAAAAATTTCGATACACTCGTGTGGTAAGCGACGTTCAACCTTGTATTACAAGCCGTATAATTGTTGGAACATGATTTATTATATGGGCACTGACCGTGGGTGTAACCTTATGTCAGGATAGACCTACAAAAATCAAACAAAATTTCAACCGGAAAAAAATCCTCGCTTTTTCATCTATAGATACGTTTTCAATATTAATCTATATATACTTCTTGGAATACTCCAGCGAACACAATATACGAAGAGATCTCCTATTATTATTCTTTCCGGTCAATATTTGATATAGTATTGTAGGTCATAAATGTCCATTTGTATGCCAATGATACATTTCTTCTATTATTAAGGAAAATCCTGATGATGTCATATGTTTCATAGTAAATTACATCTATTCGATCAAAATCATATGATACTCTCATAAAACTTATAAGTATCGCAATCATTTTGTTGATAAATTGGTCAACTTTGCAAAGAAAATCATGGAAATATGTATTAGTGTGTAAACATTTTAAATATTGCGATTTTTTGTAGAAATTTTTTAAATACACAAAAAAAGGATACCATTCTTTGGACCCAAAAATTCTTTGGACCCCAACCCCTTTAGTTCTCCCCGTAGGGTTCCTAGTAAGTAGCAGATGTCTGGGAAAAAAGGTTTGTTTTAGATAAAAAACAAGGAAAATTTAAAGAAAAAGTTGAAAGTTCATATGACAAAGTGCCATTCACCAAATACTAGGGAAACTTCAGTTTCAAAAAACATACGCCTTGTTTTTGTTTAGTTATTTATTATTATTATTATTTTTATTGCGTTGACAGTTGACAGTTCATGTGCACCTTCGGATTAATTTTGGAAGCCAAAGTTGGGTGAATTTTCACCGAAGATAGCCGAATCCGAAGTCGAAGGCGAGTAATCGGTCGAACTCATAGATATACTAGATCGCTCGATTTGCTGTCTCAAATAGTCCCATTTCAATACAGTTCAGTGTATCAAAACGACTCAAGTAAGAGCAAGATAACCGTATGAAAATAAATATAGCCGTCTCGTTTAAACCGTGAGCTGTCAAAGGAAAATAGACTTTCGGAATGGTGTTGGCGCCTAAAGTTCGTTTTTGACGCATAAAGATAGTCTAAAACTTGTGAAATTTGAATTTCGCGGCAAACGAAATTTGAATTTCGCGACCTTATACAGTTCAGTGAATGCGTTCAAGTACGATAAAGAGGGAAATACTTTTGGGACCATTTTTCAGCAGAGCTTTGTATGGTGACAGTTGTTCTATGCTATATAGTTCTGTGGTCGAACTATACTCATAAAGCTCTAAACAGAATACTAGCGTCATCTGCGGACGTCTACGTCACATTTTTTTAAACCCAAACGACGCTGACGAAATCACTACGGCAACGGTGCGCTGTCGCTTAGTTTGAACTCAACCCAAAAAGTGCCGCGACGGTAAATCTTTAGTCACAAAGCCCACAACAAGCGGCGCTACTATCTACGCAAAATTCGTAATAAAACGAATCTATCGATGCTCAGATTTGACAAAAAATGCCGTCCGCCGTTGACGCTTGGATTGTGTCAAGTCGGCGGCAATAGTCGAAAGCAACGTGCGACCTAAACACTTTTTTAATATTTTCCATTTGTAAAGGGGAGGGAGGAAAGAGGGGTTTAATTTTTCTCATTTTCAGAAGGGGTTTAACTTTTGATAAAACCATATTGTGTCAATTCTCAATTTACTACCTCAATTAGTTCTCGAGTTTTCAAACGTTTTTGTAGTAAATGGTTTTTTTCATCATATCCGCGTTAATTATGTAAGATAGGTATCATAGCAGATAAATATAATAACATTTTAACCGACTTCCAAAAAGGAAAAGGTTGTCAATTCGACTCGTATGTATTTTTTTATGTATGTTCAGGCATAACTTTTTACTGGATTGACCGATTTTGGTCATTCCAGACATAAAGTTGTAGAGAATGTTCCTGGTTTGGGTGCCGCTATAAGTCTCCCCCCCCCCCTCCGTGGCATACTCCCTCCTCTGCTAGATTCTACATCGCTTAAGAATCTTAGTTGAACTTTTTTGTGTTGTGTTCAGTACAACACCAGGAAGGCAATTTTATATTTGTCCTCTTTGTGGCCTTATCCCCTCAAACAACTCGATTATCACTTTCTCCTGCTTGATTCTACGTCGTTAGAGCCTCTCCTGCTTGATTCTACGTCGTTAGAGATATTGGTGTAATCTTTTTGTATTATGTTCAACTTTAATAGCATTTTCAGGCAGAGTTTGAAAATGCTCATTCATGAGTATTGCTCATGAGTAATTTATTCATCTCGTGAGCAGTGAGCCAAATATTTAGTCAAAAACTCTTACTCATGAGTATGAGCACTGGAAAATTGTATAAATACTCATGAGCATGAGTATTTGATAAATTTCTAATGTGCTGAACAAATCGAAAATATTGTTAACTCCTTTAACCATTCAAAAGGAAGGGTGGGAAGAGTACGGGGTCGTTGAAAGGTGATGGGAGTGTGGGAATGGGAAGGATATGATTGTGAAGAGAGAAAGGGGGTAGTAAAAGGCGCGGGGGAAGGGGCCGGGGCGGTGTGGAATGAGGATGTGTGTGAAGGTAGTGGAAAAGAGTGGTGAGGGAGAGGAATCCTCCCACCAAAATTTTGCCGAAAAAGTTTTCCAAAAAATTCCAAAAAAAACTCACTAAAAATTTCCCAAAAAATTCCAGTATATGAGTATAAGTATTTACGAGTGAGCATCATATATGAGTACTCATTAGATAAAACAATTGATTTACATGTTTCTTTACCAGATCTTTACTTTCCCCTAAAAAGAACAAAAGAAAAAATTTAAAAAAAATAGAACCGACTTCTATTTTTTTATTCTGGAATTTAAAAATACCACCTTTAGCTATCAAAACGTACCAAATGAATAAAATCCCATACCTCTCATCCTTGACAAATACTACTTTGTACACTCAGTTTAAAAAAAAGAATTCAAAAAGTAACAATTTTAAAATTTTCGCTATCAAAATAATAATCAACGGAATTCCTTGACACAATTTACAAACTTTATTTAATTGCTGATTTTTAATTACACGAAACATTATACGATGGTTGTGCAAAACTCATACAGCACAGGATAAAAAAAAAGATAAATTCATTTTTTTAACACAGCATGCATAAGAATTGGTAGATTTCTTTCCCGTTTTTGAGGGTACACTCGTATTTATTGATTTTATTTTCATTTAAATTGAAAATGTTCATGAATAATCAATGAATTATTCATATAATTACATATTCGACTAGTAGTATCTCATATAGGCCTTTAAATCAAATAGATTTTATGTATAATTTATTATATCTTTTCTACACAAGTGTGTGCTATCACTTTAAATTAAATTGATGTTATATACACATGAACAAGTGATTAATATTAAAATTTATTGCAATAATTTATCGTATTTCTAGAATTCTAATATTGATTATTAAATTTTAGGTTCCATTTTTTTTGCTCAAATTCTAACAGACGCAAAATGTTCCATCGTCAATTTTACATTAAAAGATTTTTTTTGTACAGTAAATATTTTAAAAATTAGGAGCAAAAAAAGAATAACTTAATTATATCAAATATAATATTTTAAAAATTAGGAGCAAAAAAAGAGTAACATCATTATATCAAGTAGAATTTCTCATCCATCGAACAGCGAAAAAAAATGCTAAATATTTATTACAGAAATTCCTTTAGCATATTTTATCGATTTAGCATATTTCTCATTTTTATGCAACGATCATCATTACCATATTTCTAAGCTATAGGCAACGTTGCTTAATGGCCCGCGCGGTAAACGCTATACAAGGTTAACAATTTATTTCAAAAAAAAAATAAAAACACCAAAATGTGAGGATGTTTTGCATAATTTTTTCATGTTTTTAAGTAACTTTCAAACTTTTATCATTAACATAATTACTACTTGCCATTATTCGTTATCAATAAGTGACAACTTTTAAAATTATATCTGTCTGCTGCTAAAAGTTTTCTTTAATCTTGAATTATGTAGAATTTCTAGTCCTAACATTTTAAATATTTAGGTGCGAATATACATAATGAACATAAATATGAGTATGTAATTATTTGCATTTTTTGAGAACATAAAATAAAAAACCGTAGATTTTTTGCGAACATAAAATATAAAACCGTATATTTAATGTTCGCAAAAAATACAAATAATTATAATTATATAATCTGAAACGCCAAGAGGTAGGCAACATTTTTTTTAAAAAACACCTGAACTAGATTGAGCAATAAATGATGGAAACCGTCATAAATACGCTGTGTTCTCGGCTCCCCACCCTCTTACCTGAAGTGTTCAGCGGGGGTAAAGTTGATTAAGTTTCATTTTACTGTTTAACGTGATATTCACATTCAACCGCGTGACAAATTTTTTCCCGATTTTTCAGTGTGCATTTAGGCGTTAGGCACTTGGCACATCGAATGCGAATTCGCACCGCATTTCGAAAAAGTTCAACTTTACCACGCGATCTTATATCATATGTCATCTACATGAGCTCTAATTTTGCAAAATGCATTGCGAAAAAGTTCAAGTTTACCACGCGATCTTATATCATATGTCATCTACATGAGCTCTAATTTTGCAAAATTTTTGCAAAATTTTGCAAAATTAGAGCTCATGTAGATGACATATGATATAAGATCGCGTGGTAAACTTGAACTTTTTCGCAATGCGGTGCGAATTCGCATTCGGTGTGCCAAGTGCCTTAAAGTCTGAAGTTGCAGCGGTTTTTTGTTATCATTTTGTGAGCCATTCTAATGCGATTTATATCAAAATTCAAAATTTTTGTTTTTTTGTTACTGCAAAACGTGTAAGCGATTTCAGGTGATTTGATGAAACTCAAATCTTAAACCCAAAACGTGCGTGCGTGCGGCACCCACGCGGTGAAAGTAAAAACCACTAATTTATATGATTAAATGTATAATTGCGTGTTGCTCAGACGCGTCGCCGCGTCCGTGCCGCGTAGAGTAGGCTCAGTCTCTACTTTTAGACGCGGTGACAAGTACTAGATGCCAGAACTAAATAATGCCGCACGCAGGCACGCGTAATTGTGGTTTAGGCTTAAAAGTTTCTAACGATTCTTTCAAAAGCGGTTTAGGAAATGTCTGTATATTACATCACGCTAATTTTAGACTTTCTGATCCCCCCATTACTCATGGGGCTGGCTTACAATTGTTTGTATGGAATTTAGTGCCCACGTTATACTACCGCAAAGACCCCTCCTCACTCCACAAAAGTGTGACGTATATGGACAACTCCGTATGATGGCTTGATGATTAATCGCTTAAAATTTCCTGAAAAATATTTTTTTTTACTTTCTTGTTTTTAGTTGAATTTTTACGCAAATTTTTCTTTAAATTCGAGGGATAAACCCCCGAATCGAATTTTTTCCATAAAATTATTCTTAAACCGTATATTATCCCAAATTCTGTACATTTAAAGATATTTAAATTTATTATCCACAAATTGTAAAATTTCTTATACGAATATGTTTATTTTTGCCCAATTACTTAGAAAACAATAATATATTTTTACGATTATTGACGTACTCCATAACCTTTTGGCATTTCTCGTACTCAAAACCTACTCACAGAATAGACATTTTTTTCTTAATTACATGAGAAATATAAAATAAGCTCCCATAGAGAAAATGGGCTTGTCGATTTCAGTTTTCCGCTTCAACCGTCTTGAGAGGGAAACCACTTGAAACTTTCTTTAAAAAAAACTGCCTTTCGTTCAAGAAAAATCCTTTTTATTCAAAAAGTTGGATATTACGGAAGCCTTGTTCCGACGTTTTCCCAATGGAATCTCCCACAAGTTTTAATCCAATTTTAATAGGACGCTCCTGAACAAAAAAAAAATACATACGAAGCCGAGCCGAGATTTTTTCCCATAAAACCGGAAAAACTCTCATGGACCATGAACGAAAGTATTGTAAAAAAGTAAAACAGAATCGTAAAACGAAAATATTATGCAAACTACCAGCAAAAAGGACAATACCATAAAAATGGAATAACAACAAAAATATTATTTTCAATAAAATTATTTAATAAAATGCGTAAGAAGAGAGTTATGTAAATTCTTATATGATAAACGGAAGCATACAAGTCACATAAATGGTTGTAGGAAAGTCATAAAATGAAATAATTTAATTATTATATCCTATCATCAATTGTAGAAATGTTAATTCCGGCTGTAATAATAATTTCCCCTCCGTCATTAAACCATTTTCTAAGTTTTTCGTCACAGCTTTAACCGCTTTAAAGCACCAAAAATGGGTAAAATGCTGAAAATTTTCCGTAAAATACTTTAATGAAATCATAAAACACTTGAAATCTTATTTAATATCTTAAGTATGCTATTCAAGAAAACGAAAATTCCAACAATTAACATTATCTCAAGAGTAAAGAAAGGACCGTTGAAATTTGAAGAGAATTTTCACATCTTAATTCAAACTTGTCTGATGACAAATAAAAACTTCCCGTCGACAAACAATTTTCACCAAAAATAAAGTATGTAATTCCCATTTGCTGCGTTTGGTGGAATTTCCCGTCTATAAAAGTCAACATTTTGTCCAAAAAAAAATATCGCCTCGCGAAAGGAATTGATCGCCACAACCGCGAACCAGACTCATGAAAAACCAAAGTTTTCTAATTAAAAGATTTTAATAGTCGACAAATGTTTCAGATATATTTCAATTACAGACACGGCTAGGCCAATCTTACAGTAATAAAAATTTTCGGTATAAAATTTTGAAAATGTTAACACGTTGGCTACCATGTGAGTCACCGGTGTACACACACTATTGTCATTACCGTCAGTTTCTCAAGTTCCATGGTTGAGTGCAGTCGCTCGTGCGGTACAAAGGGGTTTTTTTTGTGGAGCATGAAGTTCGTTTTTGTCTGTATTGATCTTGTGTTCACTGGTGACTCACAAAGTACAGAAATGATTTTTGCGTTTTTTCCCAGTGTATACTAACGGAGTAAGCGTTTTTTTGGCTGGTAGCCAACGTGTTTGAACAAAAAGTATTTCATTGTAGCGATTTTACAAATCGCCCCGTTTTTTGTGATTTTTTCGAAAATATTTCATTATTAAAAAAAAACTTAGATTAAAATGGAACAGAATATGATTTTATTATAACCCTTCCATACATTAAAATCAAATTTGAAAACCTTTATCAGTCTGGTTGGAATATTTTTTTTTTAATCGACTCTTCTCCAATTATATCTTTGGCGTAATTTTTACTTTCCTCTGCTATAGCGGGAAAGTATTTTATTCATGATGGAGACCGGATCAAGAATGGGTGGGGGGGAGGAGAGGAGGAGAGGGGGAGGGCAGATAGAAACTTTCTGATGAGTACGAAATCCGTTTAAGGCAAAACTATGAGAATGTCCGCTCATCTGTCTGTCGGTCTGTCCGTTATACGAATCTTAAATAACTCGAGAACGCGTTGAGTAAGCGATTTTTTTGTATATGAGTTTCACGAAAACTGTAGTTTTAGGTCGACTTTTGAAAAAGTAACGTTGGCTATAACTCACGTACAATTTTTTTTTTTTTTTGAAAAAATCAAATTTTTGGGAACTGCGTTTTTGAAAATTTCTCGGAAACTATGCGCTTTTGAGAAAAAACGTATATTACAATATTTAAAGAAAATGAAATTTCCTGCATTCTTTCCTTTAATAGTTTTTACATATCTTTAAAGGTTCTCGAGATATTTGGAAAAATATTATTTGTCACATATTTTTTCCAAAACTAAATATTGCAGAGGAAAGTTTTGTGTTGCTCACAACTGGTATTTCTTGTTTCTAAAACAAAAACAAGAAATATCAGTTGTGATGATAGTAATTTGTTTTTTTTTTTTGTTTTGGTTTAAAAAAAACACAAAAAAAAACGTGGTTTGTTTAGCTGAAGGTCAATTTCAGCATCCCGCGAAAACGCCTCAACCAATATCGATTACATCTTGTACACGTATTTTTTTTTCTATAGTAAAGGATAGAAATTGTTCAACGTCGAAACCCCTCATCTGTCAGCTTTTACTCCGTTCGACCGATTAAGAAATGATTTAAAGAATCTTCCACACAGCGGCGTAAAAAGAAAATGCAAAACCAGGCAATACGGTCTTGAAGGGTTTGAGCCCAAAGATGATCCCCTAAAAGAAATTATTGCAGGCTTAATTTTTCCTAAATTTGTGACTTTAGGGAAGTCCTAAATTTGTAGTTACAGAACTGTGCCTAAACCAGCTTTTACCGGTAAAAAATTAACTCTTTTTTGATCCGATTTTCACCACTAAATATGCCGTACCTCTGTGAATATTTCTCCTCACTAAAATTAGTGGCACCCGCCACCCCCTCCACTTCCTTCGTCCTGTCCCCATTTTATTGGTATCACCTAGACCACTGAAGTAATTTTAGAATTTTAACCCACATTTTTCTGAATGGAAAGCCGCAAGCTGTATAAAACAAGACCATTTACTTCCTTCTAACTCTTCCTCCTATTCTTTACATTACCCTAGTAACTAAATATTTTAGTGCAAAGAAAATCAAGAAACAATTTTTAAAAACCCTTGAATCCCTCGAGAAGGGTAAAAACCTTTTCACAGCAGTCATGTTCCCCATTCCTTAAAGTAAATTTAATTTGATTTCTAATAGGTAAAATTCAATGGTATTTTTCAAGTGTCCAATTACGAGTATATCCCACTCTTATCTGATTTTGTCAATTATTTCAACTCATAGAAATCGTCTATCCAAATAATTCTCAAAATTAAATCTTCTCCATCCCTTACCGCTTCCGAAATTCCTATATGTTAAATTCGAGATATTCGCAACAATTCCTTAACAAATCAAAAAGCTTGAAAACGTCTACTCTCAAAACCAATTAAAGGCGTTCGAATCCGTTGCCACAAATTCCTTTTGGCAGAAATAGTCGGTATGAAATTCGATTTCCAAATAACTTTGTTTGTTGCCCAGACAATCCCACAGTTAACCAAGACAGTCGTCAGGGCAGAAACAACAAAATGAGCAGTTGCTGTAACTGCCTTTATTTCACCATATGTATTTCTGTATAGGCTATTCCAAGTACGTAAATAGGTATCAGAAATGTACACACAGTTCAGAACCGAAAATACCCCAAAGGACTTTGAAGTAGGTACATTTCAACAGAAACTTTTATTTAGTTTTCCGAACCAAGGTGGACTCAACATTTCAAATTATTTACTTCCAGGCAAAATATTAAAACTTTCGCCCTTAAAAAATAACAAAAAGTTATTTTAATCCTGAAAAATTGACCAGAAAACCCTGAAAAAGTAAGGGGAAACTATGTGTGGATTGGAAAGTTTCTTTGGGAAAAATTTAATTCAGGCAATAAAATAGGACGTGAAAATTTTCGATTTGTGGTCAACAGAATCCCATGTTCTGGAGATCACATCTCTGCAGATATTCACGTTTTAAATGCTCTAAACTTATGCAATAAGTCAAGATATACCGGCCTGAGGTTAGCATGTCTCAACTATACTAAAATTTATTTCATTTGTTATACACTAAAGCTAATGTTTGTTTTTATGCTCAAAGTTCCGATTTGCTTTCCAACAAAAAGCTCTCGCTATCCGCCGACGCGACGCAGGAAAAAGATTTCCCCACATTTTCATGTTGTCTCATTTTCACGAAAATTACGTTTCCATTTCAGCTGAATTTTTCTCCAGTTTCCTTTTCCCAAAAACCCCATCATAAACATCTCAATGAGAGCGGAATGCTCTACTCCACATAAATATATGTTGACCTAGTGTAGTGTACATAAAATCTATGCTTAAAGCTCAATGCTACGAAAGTGCCCGTCTTCCTTAATAAAATGAACATTCACTTCATACAATGCAAGTTTATTATTAGCCCCAAAAACCCATTCAAATATGTCAATAATCCTGGAATGAGTGACAGCGTGAATAATTGCACAACACGAGCCCCGCTTTATTGGGGGCATATTACTTTTATTTGGAAATTTACACAATTTGAAATTTTGTGTATTTTCGTTGGGATTTTCATTATTTTGATTTTTGAATATTTATGATTATACCTTGAAAACTATTTTTAATATTAACATTTTTGATGTATGGCACGTGTCTGTCACTACATTAGATACACTTCTAGTGGCAGATACGATCCATACATCAAATACGCTAATAGTAAAAATAAACGCTAGCTACAACATGTGTAACAAAATTTTCCTTTTCAAAGCCGTTAAAAAAATAAGGTGAAAAAATTAGGACTGGCCATAAAATATTTCACTCCAATTGCAGCTTTTCTGGAACCCGTCATTTCCTCTTAGCGCGCATTTTCTTTAATGCTATTCAATGCCGCCGGCAGTTTACTGCAGGCCTCCCTTCTTCCCCCTAAAATGTATGACCTATTTTATGGACAGCCCGTTAAGTAGTTTAAAAAACAAATAACTCAAAAACCACTCAACCGATTGAACTAAAATTTTGTATCTGCTAAGGAGAAATAAACAAAGGAAAGAAAAAAAAATTATCACAAGAAAATGAAGGCTTATTAAAACGGCGTTTACACCTGACACTTTATTCAGCGAGTTTTATTGTTCGACATTCAATTTATGTTGCGCAACCGTTCACAGACGACACAAATTTCAAAAATACGCCCGATCTCACATTTTTATACCCGTATGGTGAAACCAAAGGGTATATTAGATTTGCCTTACCGTTTGTAACGCCAAGATCCCGTCATCACACAAAAAAACGAATTACACCAGTGTGTTTATTAGCATGATAAAAAAAAGTTGAATTTAGCATGCCCGTCCGTCCGTCCGTCCGTCTGTCCGTCTGTCCGTCTGTCCGTCTGTGGCGCGGATTGCGGGCGCACGGATTGAGCTAGAGACTTGAAATTTTGCACAGATCCGTTTTTCGTAAAATGCGAGGCTAAGTTCGGTCATGGGCAAAAATGGACCATTAGGCGGGGTAACCCCCACACGAACGAAAACGTTTTTTGTGAATATCTCAAAAACGATGCATCTTATCAAAAAAGTGCAAGAACAAAAGTTATTTAGAATATGATTCTACATAAAACATCCATACATCAAAATCCGATTGGAATAAATTTTAAAAAATCTTATTGGAAAGTTTGACTGGCACCATACGGGTTTTCAATAAATGCCAGATTGGCAATTATAGCTTTTGTTATGTTTCCATATAAAATTCAATTTTTTTTGCTAATTCATTTTATTCTGCAATAGATAGATTTGGGAACAAATTCTGAATAAAATTCGCGGAGAAATTCAAGAAACAAATCGCAAGTGTAAACAAGGCCTAGGAGTTTTTTTTATTTTTTTAAACTGCACGTGCTGTTGAGTCGCTTTTTTAAAGACTCAAAAAACTTTAAGGATTGCTAGGAAGCAGATACACTTCCTTACAATCCTAAAGTTCCCCCCGGACTATAACCCGCAGAAGTTCAAGGAGAACATAAACCGACATCTCCTTTCGTTCTGCCGACGATTCTGAGCTGTGCTTCAGCATTAAAGAATCTTCCCCTAAGCTCTGGCTGAAACTATAAAAGAAATTTTAAAAAAAGTTATTTTTTATGATTTTCTCGAAAACGGTTTCAATTATATACAAAACTCGGAAATATCTCTTTTTTCCCGCAAAGAATTCAGTGAACTCTTGAATATCTTCGACAACCTTTCACTTACCTTTACCGTAGATACAATTTTCTTAAAAACGGTACTTTTAATTTTCTCGAAAACGGTGTGGCATCAACAGACCTGAAATGGCTCAAACAAGTTAAATTAAATTTTGTACATGGGTAGATTTACTTCTAAAATAAATAAAAAGATTATGTCGACGTCCTCACGCTCCGTAATAAAGCCCCCTCCGCCCTCCCCCCACACCACTCCTGTACACTTTTTAATAATTTGGCCGATTAGGGAATTGCATAGCATCAGCTTATCTAAAACTATAAAAATACGTTTCTCACAAACCCTCAATAGAAATAGTCACTACCAAAGAATTTTTTAATTTTTTGATTTAAATGTACAGGCGTTGACAACAAAATGCTTTAAAATGTTTTCGAGAAAAATCTCTAAAAAAAAATTTATGGCGGAGTGCTCTTCACTGAATTACAATTAATTGGATGACTAAATAGTATACACTGTTGTGAGGTGATTAAACTCAATTATCCCATTTTTGTCATGAATAGCTAAACTTTGACCAAAAGACAAACAGACAAATTTCAATTACGCACTTGAATTTTAATTAGTTGTGCTGATACAAAACGTTTAAATGGAAAATTCGCTAAAATACACTATTGAAGCAATGATGTCAAAGTTAAAACAATAGAACAACGAATGCATAGCTGAATGAGGAGGGGGGAAAATGTCTATGGTTTGTTGTGTAGTAAATGAAACAAAAATTTACAAATGAAGTTTTTTTTCAAGTGCTTGGTGATTATTAGGTAGCATTAATTAGAGTAAAAGGGATTCTGTAAAAATAAGTTTGTTAATTAAAATATACCAACTACAAAAGGCAAAATATAGCGAATTGTAAAAAGTTTCTTTGAAAATTTGTTTGTTTGTAAAAGGTCTTTCAATAAGGACGCTCGAAGTTTGTTAGGTTATAGCGGCCATGTTGTTAAAGCAACATCTGTCAAATTTGTTGTGAATTGTTCAGTAGTGTATGGCAAAACACCATGGAAGGTTATAACATTGAACAATATGTGGAAATCATCAATTTTTTTTTTCAAAATCAGTACTCCGTTCGAGGAACGGAACATTACTTGCGGAACATTACTTGATTTTTATCCTTGCCACCACCGTGTCCTGCTGAGTCGACTATTCCACGTTTGGTGGACAAATTCGAGACTATTTCACGTTTGGTAGCCAAATTCCAGTTCGCTAAATAATCAGCCAACACCCGTACGTCACCGAAACGCAAGGTATGTTGAAAACATCGCTGCTGTGCGTGAGAGTGTACGGGAAAACCCGAGGCAGTCAAGTTCTCGTCGTTCACAAGAAATTCATCTTTCTGCTACTTCGACTTGGCAAATTTTGCGTCGGAACTTGGCCTGCACTCGTATAAAATCTAACTGACCCAGAAACTTAAGGTAAACGACCATAAACTGATGGGACTCTGGAGCAGTTGGAAGTTGACCCAAAGAACGATGCACGAAAATGCCCCTTGACTAACTTTTGGGTTTCACATTCGTTGTACCTGCGTCTGAAAGGTGATTTGCTCTAATTTCATTGACACAAGCTCTTTTTTGGCGGGGAATGTTGTACAACGAAAGTGAAACCCCAACTGGTTCAAAAGTTAGCCCGGGGGCATAAAAAACATCGAATCCTGCATGGTTCTTTCGCCAAAAAAATCATCTTTAGCGACGAGGCTCATTTTTGGTTGAATGGATATGTGAACAGGCAAAATTATCGGATTTGGGGCGATACCAATCCACACGAGATACACCAGCACCAAATGCATCCCGAGAAAGTCACTCTTTGGTGCGGATTTTGGTCTGGTGGAACCATCGGTCCGTACTTCTTCTAAAACGAAACTGGCATTGCCATAATCGTCAACGGCGAGCTCTACAGATCGATGATAAGTAACTTCTTGTGGCCTAAACTGAATGATATGAATATCGACAACATGTGGGTCCAACAGGACGGCGCTACATGCCACACAGCCCATGCCACGATGGACATTCTGCACGAGCGATTTGCTGCCAAGGTTATCTCGCGCGGTGGCGACGAGAACTGGCCACCGAGATCGTGTGATTTAACGACTTTGGACTTCTTCCTTTAGGGCTATCTTAAATCGCAAGTCTATATGAATAAACCGCAAACAATTGATGCCCTAAAAACCAACATAACGAACCAGCAAATTCAGCCAAATTTATGCGACAAGGTCATCAAAAATTGGATATCCCGAATACATGCCACCAAACAAAGCCGCGGTGGACATTTGAACGACGTTATATACTTAATACGAGCGTCCTTATTGAAAGATCCTTTAAAAAAATTATATCGATTTATTTATTAGAACAATAAAAAAAACCCCTTTAACCCTAAAATTTCTATGATAATTTAAGCCAGCACCCACCGCGTATGAGAACAAATGGTTTGTCATTTCTCCCAAAAATAACCACCAGAAATACTTTAATATTTAAAGCTTTAGAAAAAACTGTTTGCCAGTAACCTTCCGGAAATCATCGAAAATTTTACAATTTAATTGTAAATCTTTCAAACGATCTTACATCGTCCAAATACTTGTTTTTGAATATTATCTGAAAGTATATTTACTTAATATCAAACTACAGAGCAAAGATAACTTTACAGGAACAAGTTTTGATGAGCTTATTAAATTAATTTCAAAGACTCTAAGAAATAATTACCATTCATTAAACAAAAAAGTGAGAACTTTCAATGTTTCCGCAAAGAAGCAACTTTTCCTTCTTCGTGAAATATTAGAACGTTAGGAAGTGAATAGTTTATAATTACATACTCGAACAATCAATACTGAATAGAAGAATTTTCAGTAAACTCGATAAATTAATTGTGCTTAAAATATTAATTAAAATACTATGGATGAATATTGCCTTGCATACTAGAAAGCGAGTTTTAAATGTTGCGGAAATTTTGTGGTGTGAGAAATCTTTAAACTTATTGGAAATAAATTTGATAATTTGATTAAAAAATGATTATTTAAATAACCGCCCCTAGCACATTTTGATTCTTTGTTCGAGAAATCGAGCAGCAACTTTGTGTAACGTTGAGCCCAGGCCCGGCTCAACCTAATATGCAGACCATGCAAGGCATGGGGGCGCCGAGCTAAAGGGCGCAAGAAAAGTAAAATTTTAGAAACTTAAATAAATAAAATTGTTAACTTTTTTATACTTTATGTTGAACTATTATAATTCGTTGAACTTGTAATTATTTTATTTGTATGAATTATTTTACATAAAACGTTTTGTGCCTTTAAATTTATTTACTTATCTGCCATATGTACACTTTTTTTTAATTCAAACAAAAAGAGCGCAAAAAAAACTTGCATAGGGCGCAAAAAAATAACTTGCATAGGGCGCATAGAACCATAGAGCCGGCGCTGGTTGAGCCTTATTGTTATCACATAGGAGTCAAAGCTGCTAGTGTAGAACTAAAAGCCTGATTCAAAAAAGAGTGAATTGCGATCATCACAAAATTTCCTCTGCAACATTTGGTATCGAAAAAAATGTGTAATATTTTTTCAAATATCTCGAGTACCGTTAAATATATGTAAAAACCGTTAAAGGAAAAAATGTAGGAAATCTCATTTCCTTTAAATTTTGTTATATTCATTATTTCCCAGAAGCGCATAGTTCCGAGAAATTTTCAAAAAACTTAATTTTTTACAAAAAATATCGTATGGGAAGTACCGTTACCCAAATAACATTTTAAGCAGCCGTGTCGTCTTTATTCACATATTTCGTCACCATGCAAATCGCGGTGATAAGCGATTTTTGTCGCAGACACATCGTCGTTGTGCAAATATGATGCGCAACGACACCCATAGTGGGGAACACTTTTCAGTGGTTTGCCACGCCGCAATTAAGACACAGGCACGTAATTCTGACGCTGCCATTTCACAAATACAGACGCCCCGATTAACAAAATTAGATGCTTCTTCATGCGAGCGCCATCTGACGATACTACATTACACAAATCTTCAAGCGGAATTTGCTTTCTCCCTCGAATGCTTACATTGCTTAGTGACCGAACAGGGATTAACAAATAAACATAACAAAAGCTATATTTGCCAATCTGGCAATTATTGAAAACCCGTATGGTGATTTAAGTGAACAGCGAACAGTTATATCAAAATTCCACTTTGAAGTCAAATTTTCCAATAAGATTTTTTTAAAATTTATTCCAATCGGATTTTCATGTATGGGAGTTTTATGTAGAATCATATCCTAAATAACTTTTGTTCTTGGACTTATTTGATAAAATTCACCGTTTTTGAGATATTCAGAAAAAAAGTTTTCGTTCCATTTTTGCCCATTAACGAACTTAGCCTCACATTTTAGGAAAAACGGATCTGCGCAAAATTTCAAGTCTCTAGCTCAATCTGTGCGCCCGCAATCCGCGCCACAGACAGACGGACGGACAGACAGACGGACGGACGGACGGACGGACAGACGGACGGGCGAACATGCTAAATTCAACTTTTTTTATCATTCTAAACACAATGGTGTAATTCATTTTTTTGTGTGATGACGGGATCTTGGCGTTACAAACGGTAAGGCAAATCTAATATACCCTTTGGTTTCACCATACGGGTATAAAAACGTAAACAGAAAGCGAACAAGAAAAATCTAATGTCGATAAATTAATAAAATCCGCGGAGCAAATTCTGCATAAAATTCGTGGAGCAAATTCAAGAAAAAATCGCAAGAGTAAACGAGGCCTTATATTATTATTTTTATCTCTTATAGCCGTATCACATTAACGATTACTTTTGCGATTGAGGCTACGATTAGCCTTTTCGACCAATGAGAGCACAGCTGGCTACGATTGCGGCTACGATTGCGGCTACGATTGCGGCTACGATTGCCAGTTTAGACTTGAGTCTAATTTTAATAGCTCCATTGTGAATCGCAGCCAATCATAGCGCTCGGTGGAATCAGCTGATTAAAGTTTAACATTTCTTAAGTTTCATTACGCGAAGCAAGTGGCGAGTTATATTTACCGCTCTTATGGGGCACGTTTCATTACAACAATATAGAAGAAACGATTTAAAAACTGTGCCGTGGGACTCCATAGCTATTTCAATCGCAATCGTAGACCGAAACGGCGTGTAGTGTGCTTGAAAACGGCCAATCGTGATTTGTCAATCGCAATCACAATCGCAAAAGTAGTAGTTAATGTGATACGGCTATTACGATGGAAAAGTAAAAACGATATTTTGCAATTTACTTGAGATTTTTTTTTAATTAAAGTACGTCAAAGTTTATTAGCAAATAATTTGACTGGAAAACCAGATTCTACAAATATCCACTTTTCTGTTCGTACTATGTGATGCTATTTAATTAATAAACAAAATTTATTCCAAATTTAATTCTGTAGTATTGATTATTTATGTATATCGATCAGTTTATTGGATCAATTATCCTTATCTGACTTATAATTTGCAGAATATGCATCCACTTTGATATCCCCGACTAAACTAATGGAAAAAAGCTTTACCTTACCGTAATTTTTTTTTCGAAACTAGGGACGATATTCGATTCCAGTACCGTTAGACACCTATTGGATTTGTTCTTTCGTGTTCATATTGTGAGATAAAAAAGAAAGCATCATTATTGGAAAGATGGCTATTACCATGATGCCAGTAATGTGAAGGTACTAAAAGATACAATGGTTATATGTTTGTATATGTTCCAATATTGAATGCTAAAAGCAACTATTTTCCGGTATCTCGTAGATAATAGTTGTTCTATGTTTATATCTATGTTTTCACCAGAATAACACACAAATGTTGTTCAATGCGCTTTAGGGTATAGAATATTGTATTAAGTAAGACTTAAGTAAAATTAGAAAATAACCGAATGGAACATGGATGGAAATCTCTTTAATATGAATAAATAAATACATGAACATAAACATTAGCATATGAGCATAGATACATAGATTCTCCTTGTTTCAGTCTAAGTGCTCGATTCTTGATGTTAAGGTAAAATTTAGTGGGGTAATTACGGCAAAAAGGCCTTTAGGTCAATACACCTAATCCCCTAAATATTAAACAAAACAAAAATAACAAACCAGTTTAGTAGGAAAGTATTATTATACATTTATATGAGTGTACTAAAAATGCTTTTTGTCCTTTTGCAACAATTACGGAAATGTGTACTAGTATTTATTCAATATGCTTTTTGTTTGACGGCGAGTATGGGCACATCTGGCTATTTCAGATAATATAATTTATTATTGCGCCTAATTAAAAAGTTTATGATTAACATAAAACAATGTAGACCAGCTTCAAAATTGTGCACTAACTTCAAAAATCCAAAAACTTTTTAACGGCAGCTTTTTCCTTGAATATTTAAAAATATTTTTGATCTCAAAGAAGTTGTTTTAAGTTGTTTTAAGTTGTTTCCAATCAAAATCCTTGAAATTTAAAAATCATATTCATGGTAAATTTTATTATCCAATTTTTCACCCGAATTTTTGTCCAAAATTTTAAAAGTCTGTTTTATACTGCCAGTTTTCCTATTGTAAAAATTCTTCTTTTTATTATTCTTTTTCTTCTTTATTGTTTCTTTTTTCTTATTTATCTTCTACCAAATACAGTGAAGCCTGTGCAAGCAGGACTCTGGATAAGCAGGAAACCTGACTAAGCTGAACACTTTTCAAGTCCCACTATTTTGTTGGCCATCGTAAATAAGCCTGTATTAAGCCCAATTCAGACTAATGATTGCGATTACGATTACGATTACGATTACGATTACGATTACGATTACGATTACGATTACGATTACGATTACGATTACGATTACGATTACGATTACGATTACGATTACGATTATGATTACGATTACGATTACGATTACGATTACGATTACGATTACGATTACGATTACGATTACAATTACGGTTACGATTACGATTACGATTACGATTACGATTGCGATTGCGATTGCGATTACGATTACGATTACGATTACGATTACGATTACGATTACGATTACGATTACGATTACGATTACGATTACGATTACGATTACGATTACGATTACGATTGCGATTGCGATTGCGATTACGATTACGATTACGATTACGATTACGATTACGATTACGATTACGATTACGATTACGATTACGATTACGATTACGATTACGATTACGATTACGATTACGATTACGATTACGATTACGATTACGATTACGATTACGATTACGATTACGATTACGATTACGATTACGATTACGATTACGATTACGATTACGATTACGATTACGATTACGATTTAGATTACGATTACGATTACGATTGCGACTACGATTGCGATTACGATTACGATTACGATTACGATTACGATTACGATTACGATTACGATTACGATTACGATTACGATTACGATTACGATTACGATTACGATTACGATTGCGATTACAATTACGATCATGATTGAGCTTCCACGACCAATGAGATCAAAGCTTTCATTTTCCTATCGTTGAAAACTTTGATCTCATCAGTCTAGGAAGCTCAATCGTAATCGCAATCGTTAATCTAATTTGTACTTAAAGCCCAATTCAGGCTATCGATTGCGACTACGATTGCGATTACGATTGCAATTGCGAATACGATTGAGCTTCCTCGACCAATGAGATCAAAGCTTTCATGTCCTTATCGTTGAAAGTCCACTCAACTTGCTTTACGAAATAAGTAGTGATAGTTGCCGCTTGGGATAAACGACATCGTCGATCTAGATTGCTATCACGACCTCTGCTGTTGATGGGTTGCAACGTAAAAACCTTACAAATGTTGTAATTCATCCATGGTTCACAATCCATGTAAAAACTATAGGTGCGAAGCAATTGTTATGAAACCTCAATTGAAGAGGTCCAGGCTCTACGAGAGCTGTAGCGCCGAAGATGATGATGATGATATTTGTTCGCTTGTCTGTATGTCTGTCTGTGAACAACATAGCTTTCAAAAGGTTCGAGCTAGAGGCTTGAAATTTTACATCAAAATCCAATCGGACTACGGCTTCTCGCCTGTCCCATACAAATGGACTTTTTTCGATCAAAAATTTTGTCTGTCCACAAATAGAGTATTTGATGATTGACCCCTGCCAATTGTAGGTTTGCTTATGTTTCTGGTACTTTTTTTTTAAATCTACCATAAACTGCGGTTTTACCGATCCAAACCTGTACTGAAGGTGGTGAATTTTCAATTTTGTGGAAAGTATTTACAAAACATAGGAAAAGCTACAATTGCCAGGGGCCAATAGTCAAATACTCTATCCATTTATGTTGGAGAGGGGGGAAAGAGTAGTACGTTTGGATTTTCAGGTATAAAACAGTAGTGTAAAATCATGATCTAAACACATTTTGTCTTTATAAATTTTTCAATATGGCTCACCGTTTTCGAGAAAATTGCAAAAAACTGTTTCGTTTGTATGTGGGAGGGGGAAGTGCTCCAATTGGATTTTTATGTATGGATGAGTTATGTACAATACTATTCTAAACACATTTCACCTTTATAAATTATTCAGTACGACTCACCGTTTTCGAGAAAATTGCAAAAAACTGTTTAGTTTTTTTTGGAGAGGGGGGAGGGGAGCAATAGTGCGATTTCAGCCGTTCAAGAGCGTAGCCTTGTTATTCACAAAAAAAGCAACTGTAAAAAAATCCTTTCGAAAGTTATGGTGTTATCAAATAGACAGACAGACAGAGAGATGGAAAGACGGACAGGCAGACAGGCAGACAGGCAGACGAATGGATGGTCAGACGAACGGGGGACAGACGCACGAACATGCGAAAATCAAAATCTTCTGTCATCTCAAACACCCTTGTGTAGTTCATTTTGGTGTCCAACGATTGATTCGATTTGTTACAAACGATATACTAAATCTAACATACTTCTATCTATGTGATTATCATATAGATTATAACGGTCAATGTGTAAACTATTTAACTCTAGAATTTTCCAAACAATTCCAACACAGAAAAATATGTTTGAAGTAGTTTTTTTTCAATGATGGTGCTTTGTTTGAAAAACTCGAATGCCTTCCTAAATGTTTATACCATTAGTGCAGCAAATCTTTAAAAAAGCAGGCAAAAATACTAACGGCACCAAATGTTTTCCTGCACTTTCTTTCTTCGACTTCCGGTTGAAAAGAAAGAAAATATTCTAAGGCTAAATAAAATAATAGAGATTTCGGTGTAGATTTTCTTATTCTTGTGCATGATAAGCAATCACTATCTAAATAGCACAGCACTTATTCGACATATCCAAAATTGACGTGTGGGAATACGCATGATAAGAGAAAGAGAGTCCTTAAAATTCATGGCAGTTACATACGCTTTCCACTCCATCCATATTCAACGCTAGAATGACTTTATAACTTATACAGAAAGTTATTATGGCATCATGAATGGATTTAACCCCAGTATGTCGGCTTTATAGCATCAAAAATCCGTTCCGTTTCTCATATCAGGGCGTATATGTCAACGACAACCCCGGACAAAATGTATGACTGCTTAAGTCGATGACATCACAACAAATACATGTTGAGAATCACAGCGAAAAAAAACGCAAAATACACCAGAAGCATCTTCATTTTTGACATTTTCCCACTTTTTTTTCAGCATTCATCCCATTTATTCATTTTTTCTTGTTCCTGGTAACCATTTCGGCACCGAAAAAAGAACATTCGTTGTGTTGAAAGCTAGTAAAGGAAGGTGTGTGTGAAAATTTCTTTAAACAGGAAACATGGGAATTTTTTTGGGGTGGCATGTGGGTGTTGGAAAAACTTGATGCCAAGTAAAAAGTGGTGTAAGGCAGAAAGGACTCTAAAAATTGTAGGTCGGAACGATAAAATAAAACACGACTCAGTTATGGTGGGATCCCTAGGGCCAAGGGCGTCATCAAAGCCCCACCCCCCTTACACATTTCCGTGTTGAAAATTCCGCATGCATCGAAAGAGAGATATAAGGAAAATATCACCCCCACTATTTGCTTGTAGTACTACCGTTGGTTTTACAGAAAGGCTCATTTACTGCCGAATAAGTGAGCATAAATACAGTAGCGGCGTATAAATTCAATAACACTTTAAGCAAGCAAAACATAAAAGTGAAAATTTATTATGTGCGGGTATTTCCTCCGAACCGATCCCCTGCTTCAATACCATTAAAGCTATAAAGCTATTCGCAACCCCTATGGGTATTCCAAGTGTTGGGATTCTCCTCAGCTTTGTGGATTTTACGGCTAAAAGGCAAAAACCAGGAAAAATTGAATAAATACACACATAATACCCTAATAAGATAAATGTAATTTTTTAAAAAAAAAACCTATGAGATATTGAACGACGACGCGGTGCGGCGATGTGAGGAAAAATTGAGCCACAATTAATTTAATCCTAATGTAATAACTAATACTATATGAATTTATAGAGTTATTTCTTGTAGTAATCGGTGTTTATGATTTTTTGCGAGGTCTTAGCAGACGCTGTTTAAAAGAGAAAAAAAAATTGTTGTTGGAGAAAAAAATGTACTTATAAAATGTTTGCAAACCCTCAACAGGAAGTCAAAGAAAAAAATTTCCACCCATTGACCTCTACTTAATATGCCGGAAGCAGTGGCGAGGAAGCGTCAGCGTCAGGGTAGACAGTATAGGTAGAACTTTGTCGAAAACGTAAGAAAAGCTACAATTGCCAGGGGGCAATCGTCAAATACTCTATATAAGGACAGACAACATTTTTATTTTGAAAAATCCAAATTAAAAATTGGAGGGTGGTTGGAGGAAGGATTTGATCGGATTTTGATGTATGGAAGGGCTGTCTAAAATTATATTCTAAACACGTTTCGTCTTTATATGAAAAAATATTCCATTTGTATGGGGAAGGGGGGAAGGAGTGGTCCAATTGGATCTTGATGTGTGTAATGGTTATATAAAATCCTATTCTAAACAGATTTTATCTCAATAATTTGTTTAATACAATTCAGCGTTTTCGAAAAAAATACAAAGAACTGTTTCGTTTGTATGGGGGAGGGGGGAAGAAATTGTCCACTTTTGCCTGTTCAAGAACTTGGGGTTTCCATTTACGAGAAACGTAACTGTACAAAATTTCAAGTGTCTATCTCAGTTCTTTCGAAAGCTATTATGTTGACAGACAGACAGACGAACAGACAGACAGAAGTTCAGATAGACAGACGGATATACGAACAGACGGACCGACGGACGGACATGCGGATTTTTTTAAATTTTTTTTATAGTTCCAGTCAGAGCTTATGGGAAGATCCTTTAATGCCGAAGCACAGTTCAGGATGGTTTTGTAGTTGTCGCTCGTCGCCTTATTGTTAATAACTTGCCAAATATTCTTCCCTTAACAACGAGAAAATCCTGTAAAATATAAAACAGGGGCCATCAAAGTAACTGTCGCTACCTTTACAATCAAAATTTATAACCACTACAAATAAAAATACAGTTCAATGAAACACAACCTTCCACGGCAATGGCTTGACACGAACTGATTTAAAATGAAATGCGTCATGCTAATAATGCCCCGATTCCAACTCAAAGCACGATTCGTTTTATTCCTGCGATCCGAAGCCGCACACACAAGCATTACAGCACACAATAAAAGGTCGATTATAGTGGCTACGCTGTTAAAGCCAATCTGTGTGATGAGCCAGCCGAGCCACTAGCTGATGATGCCTGATATAAAAGTTATTAAGTAAAATTTAAACAAAATACTTCTTTTTGAAATTTTGTAGCAGCTGAACTTCAAAGTGAAACTGAATCAGTCACAACTTATGTGTATCTTTTAATGTAAAATACCATTTGATGAATTTAAATGCCAGAATTCGAGTTCGACTAAATTCAAAATGCAAATAATTTTCCTTTACTTTAAATTTCTCAGATTTATGAAGAGCATCGTCAACAATATTTTAAAGTTAGTTTTTGTACATACATACAACCATATGAGGCACTCATACCTTTATCGAAAGCATTGATTTGAATCATAAATGGCTCATGCTCGATGAACCATGGAATAAAACTGCCTCTATCGATTACGCAGCTCGTTGGCATCATAATCGATAAAATGTTCATAGCTATGAGCATAAACATAGTGAATTGTTTTGAATATTATGCACTGAATATAAAAATAATAAAAAAATGGTACTTGTTAAAATCCCATTGAAAGGATTTAATGTTGAACGAGTAAATTTTTCAAATAAGATTCATTCATTTGAAAATGTCATGTGCTGTTATGCACTGGTGAGTTTCAATTTTTTTTTTAAATAATAACTTATGTACAATATTAACTGTTTATAAGTAGGTTCCAAAAGCTTTTGTGTACAAAAGCTCTTAAAATCTAGAAGCTTTTGTTGATACACAAAAGCTTTTTTATAAGTATTTCTAAAGGAGCCTCCACACGTTCAATGTTACTTGACAAGTATTATTGTTGAAAATTTTCGTCAAGTAATAATGATGGAAATTGCCTGCAAACGTAACATTGAAGAGCATCCAAACGATCAATGTTACTTGAAACATGAGTCATTCAAGTAAAAATGTCAAGTAACATGGAACGTGTGGAGGCGCCTTAAGAGTCGAGTAAGATGGCAAACTACAAGCGTCGGGAAACGGGGAGACTGCAAACTAGCCCAAGAGGAAAGATTGGAGGTGAAGTGCAAATGAAAATATGTTTACCAGAATAAAAAAAAATCGGGCTCCGAAGTCTTAGATCTTAGAACCTGATCCTTTAGTGTACGCTTTCCGTTTCTAACACATTAGAGGAGAGAAAAAGGAGATAAAAAAAAATATGAATGTTTGCTCAAGATATTTAAGTAAAATTCAGACACAAAAGTTTCAAGCTTTCATCACAGCGCAAAAACTTTTCTATAGGCCTAGAGAGCCTATATGATCTACAGAATGGGCATTGGCACTTGAGTTGAACAGTATATTAACTCTAATTAGAACAGTCTATTAACTTTAATTAGAACAGTCTATTCTAACTCTAATTATAACAGTTTGTTAGACCAGTCAGAACAACTTTTTCACCAGATTAGAAAAGTCTGTAAATATTTTTTAAATTTACTAAAACAACTACGACTTTCCAAAAATTTTTGATACCTCAGCCATGAGTTTCTTACTTATATTAACCAATTTCAGTTATTTTGGTAATTTTTCGTGCACGTGCAGCTAATACAATGCGTAACATATAGGTACATATTAACTACTATGCTGCTGATGCTACCCTATGGAAGAGAGGCGCCATATGATGAAATATTTTTAAGGGAGCCGTGGTAAAATAAAGTTTGGAAACAACTGATCTAGATTATAGGCTCGATGAACTGTTCATAAAATACGTCACGCAAATTCTTATGCCATCATCTTAGTTTTTCAGGATCTTTCGTAAGATATTGAATGCCGCGTTTACACTAATGCAAGAGATATGTCACATATAAAACAGTCGACCAGCCAGCAGTTTTCTGTTTACGGTTTTGGGGATAAAATTGGACATTTGCGACCAAAGAATCTTACAGAAAAGCAATTAAAACTAAAGCTGAAGCGTTCAAACCGCTCGCTGGTAAAAGACCTTTTTACACACAGCGATTTGAAAATTTTAATTTTATCACAAAATAAAGACAACTTTAATTCTGTTCTGACTCTTTTACCGTCAATATTGAAATTTATTCTATTCTGTGAACGAAAAACTGTTGGCTGGCTGTTTTGTGTGTGGCATATGCCTAATCGCTCATGAAACCCGAGGACCAAAATAATATTCCAAAAATATTTTTTTAAGAATCACCGTTCGAAGAATCCACAATTATATCTGCAAAATACCTTTTAAGCTGATTTCTAAAAACCCCATCAAATGAATTTAAATAGAATTTTATTTATATCACAATTGAACATTTGATCCCTTTCAAATTCATTCCATATTCACAACTTTTAAAAGTACTACATTCATATGTTTTTTTCTATGCTATTTCTTAACATTTCCGTTGTGATAAAAATGTATTTTCCTAACAATAAAAAAGTGTGGGAAACGATGATAAAAAGTGAAAAATATTCAGATATTTTCGTGTCACAACAGATTTGTCTATTGTGATATTTATGAGAAAAATATTTTACTATGTAAAAAATGCAATTGATAATCCTTTTCAGGTAAAATTTAGATGTATATAAATTCAATATTTTCATCACCTTTTCATGAATTTTGAGTACAAAAGGATATTTCAACGTACCTGTGTTGGACATTTCACAAAAAAAAATATTTTTAAAAACTTTGTTACATATTCAAAATTTTATAGGTGCCGGGAAAAGTTTTGGGCGTGCTTGAAAAAATACGTGTTTTGGTGAAAAATCTACCGCCCCTTCCTCCGGGTACATTTTTAAAGAACATAAGAGTTAAAATTTTAGTTCAATCGGTCGACTGGCTTTCGGCGTAGAGAAAGTAAGCTCAAAAAATTAAAAAAAAAAACAATTTTTGTTTTTCCCACTGCCAAAGCGCGACACATTGATTTGACTAGACTGTAGAATATTTTCAGAGGATTTACGTCAATGTTTTGATCAAATAAATGTTCAGCACAAGCAGAAAAAAGCTTTCGTAAAGCTTTCGAGCTAATGATAAAATCCCATATTTCACGCCATAGTTTTGTCGCTCAGTGTGATTTTAACCTCTGTTCTATAGAAGCTCTGTGCTACGCAGCTTTAATGACAAAGTACGGCTTACGCACCCTTAATTACAACTGAAATTATGCAAAAGGCGTTACTGACTTTACAATGAATAAACATGCCTCTTGAGTACCTCCATTTTCTAACTAGAGTGTGGCCAATCCTTATTTTTCTCCAAATATGGACTATTCAAATTTGTGTGTATCGTGAGGAATTTTTAAATTTCTTCTCCATTTTTATAAGCAATTTACGTGATTTAATTTTTTATGAACCCTCAAATAATAAGCAATTTTTCCATATTAAAAAAAGCGCCAAGTCTTTTTTTTTCGGAGACAAGGAATCGATCTAGATAGGTCTCACCTCTGAGAAAATTCCCCCTCGATACCCCTCACTTGTTATCTTCGAATTGGGTGGTCCTATCTTAATGAAACTTTACAGTAACACTAAGGGGGCTAAGGGCTTTCGATTTTTCCACTACAAACCTTACTTTTCCCTCCCATCGATACCCCTCACTTGTTATCTTCGAATTGGGTGGTCCTATCTTAATGAAACTTTACAGTAACACTAAGGGGGCTAAGGGCTTTCGATTTTTCCACTACAAACCTTACTTTTCCCTCCCATCGATACCCCCCGCCTGGTATCTTCGAATTGGGTGGTCCGATCTTAATGAAACTTTACAGTATTACTGGGGGGGCTAAGGGCTTTCGATTTTTTTACTACCTGATGTTTTTACCCAATTATATTCATCATATGAAGTTTAATTATGTAAGAAAGGTATCGTCTCACCGTTAGGTGAATTAGGCTGTGTTTTTTCTAACATATTGAGTGTGTTTTTCTAACAGAAGTGAGACCCATCTAGATCGATAGGTCTCACCTCTCCAAAATTTCAGCAAAAGGACGACTTTGAGGTGGCCGAACATGGCTCGCTTTTCCTGGTACTATTTATTTATCCCGTAATTATTTTTTTTAATTATTGTCTTAATGGATTTAAAATTGACTAGACGCTGTCTAGGCTGTCTACACAGTAGTTTTTTTCTAGTTTTTCTTAATCTTCTCGAAATCCGCTCAGAACTTCATGACTTCGTTGTTAGAAAAATAAGAACTTTTGATAAAAACTTTTTAAAAAAAAGTAAAAAAAACCGACTTAAAAATGCACTAAAAAGGAAAAAATAATTTTTTTTTGGAAGTTGGTGCCAAAATAGAAACAAACAATTTGCTCTCTTTTATTGTACAATATATAAAATTAAAAAATTTCTAATAAATAAAATTATTATTTATTGAATTGTACCAAAAGTTTTTGTTTTCTAATAAGTCACAGAGATGAGATTCAAACCATTATTTTTTTACAGCCTACCTACATAATATAAACATAACAAAAGCTATATTTGCCAATCTGGCAATTATTGAAAACCCGTATGGTGATTTAAGTGAACAGTTGTACCAAAATTACACTTTGAAGTCAAAGTTTCCAATGAGATTTTTTAAAATTTGTTCCAATCGGATTTTGATGTATGGAAGTTTTATGTAGAATCATATCCTAAATAACTTTTGTTCTTGCACTTTTTTGATAAGATGCACGCAAAAAACGATTTTGAGATATTCGCAAAAAACGATTTCGTTCGTATGGGGGGTACCCCCCCTAATGGACCGTTTTCGCCCATTAACGAACTTAGCCTCGCATTTTACGAAAAACGGATCTGCGCAAAATTTCAAGGCTCTAGCTCAATCCGTGCGTCCGCAATCGAGTTCACAGACAGACGGACAGACGGACGGACGGACATGCGGAAATCAAAATCTTTTGTCATTCCTAACACACTGGTGTAATTCATTTTTGTGTGTGATGACGGGATCTTGGCGTTACAAACGGTAAGGCAAAGTTAGTATACCCTTTGGTATTCCATACCATACGGGTATAAAAATTTCAGCGGTATTGTTCCTTACTTGGCACGTTGCCCTTAACCCCCGTCAACATTAACAAATATTCTTTTGTTTTTGGGTAAACTCCGTTAAAATTAAAAAAATATTCTTTTGTCAGATGTCGTCACGAAAGATAAAATATTTTCATTTGGATAGCAGTAATAGAATTGGTGATAGCTGTAAAAGTAACACTCAAGAAATATGAATAGAAGTCGTCTTTAAGTTTCTATTTTGGCCCCAACTTCCAAAAAAATTATTTTTTCCTTTTTAGTGCACTTTTAGATTGTACAATAAAAGAGAGCAAATTGTTTGTTTCTATTTTGGCACCAACTTCCAAAAAAAAATTATTTTTTCCTTTTTAGTGCATTTTTAAGTCGGTTTTTTTTACTTTTTTTTAAAAAGTTTTTTATTTTATAATTTTTAGTGACTTTTGGTATATACATATTATATAGATATATTTAATGTTAGGAAATGGGTAGAGCTGCGCCCCACGTGCGAAAACGGCGTTACGAATCGATAGCCTTCAACCCCCTTAGTGACACTGGAAAGTTTCATTAAGATCGGACCAGCCAATTCGAAGATACCAGGCGAGGGGTATCGAGGGGAGGGAAAAGTCAGGTTTTGTAGTGGAAAATCAAACCCCTTAGCCTTCTTAGTAATACTGTAAAGCTTCATTAAGATCGGACCACCGAATTCGAAGATACCAGGCGAGGAGTGTCGAAGGGGAATTTTCTCAGAGGGGATACCTATCTAGATCGTATTTTTGTCCCCGAAAATCCCTAACACCCAAGTTTCATGAAAATCGTTAGGCCTGTTTTCGAGATCCATTGTGCAGACAGACAGACTGACAGACAGAAGGACGACAGTCCTAGTATTATATTATAGGATATACCTATTTAATGTTAGGAAATGGGTAGAGCAAAACTTTAATCGTTCCAAACAGCGAATTTTTAGGGATGGCAACAGTAAGTTGTAAACTAAATTTTAAAGGTCGACAGCAAAAATTTTGGTCACCAACATTTTTTAGATCGACAGAAACCTTTCGTTAACCTTACAGACTTCTAAACATTAGAATTGGATTAGGCGACTCTAAAAACCCCCATATGTGTTTGTTTTTTATCTGGAAAATTTGAGGGTTGAAGGATTCGCTGCCCCCCAAAATATACGCATAAAAATTTTCAGACCGATCGGACCATCCGATTAGGGGACAGGGGAGGGGTTAAGAAGCGAAAGGGGTAGGGGAAAATAGATAAGGGGAAAACACTAGCCGTCCCCCAAAATGTGAGCATACAAATTTTCAGATCGATCGGACCATCCGATTGGGAGTTGACAGGGGAGGGGTTAAGAAGCGAAAGGGCTAGGGGAAAATAGATAAGGGGAAAACACTAGCCGTCCCCCAAAAAGGTACGCATACAAATTTTCAGACCGATCGGACCATCCGATTGGGAGTTGACAGGGGAGGGGTTAAGAAGCGAAAGGGGTAGGGGAAAATAGATAAGGGAAAAACACTAGCCGTCCCCCAAAATGTGAGCATACAAATTTTCAGATCGATCGGACCATCCGATTGGGAGTTGACAGGGGAGGGGTTAAGAAGCGAAAGGGGTAGGGGAAAATAGATAAGGGGAAAACACTAGCCGTCCCCCAAAAAGGTACGCATACAAATTTTCAGACCGATCGGACCATCCGATTGGGAGTTGACAGGGGAGGGGTTAAGAAGCGAAAGGGGTAGGGGAAAATAGATAAGGGGAAAACACTAGCCGTCCCCCAAAATGTACGCATACAAATTTTCAGATCGAACGGACCATCCGATTGGGAGTTGACAGGGGAGGGGAAGGCCGGGAAACGTCGGAGAGAGGGGAAATTAAAATGGGACCAACTAGGGAGTGAACTCTGTCATCCACCAACGTTTCAACAAAATCCATGCAACGGCACCCAAGTACTGCGCGAACATACAGATATAAAATAAATAAATAAATAAAGTTGGACCAAAACGAATTGATAACCTCCTCCTTTTTTGGAAGTCGGTTAAAAAAGAAAACAGACAAAACCTTAGCTAAATAGCTAGTAGCTATTATAATATGTAGCTCGCAAACAACTCGACCGATTGAGCTTTAAATTCTACTCATGTTTTTTGAACGTTTGGGGATTTATCCTAGTCACAAATCGTGTAGTCCACCGATCAATCCCGAAACTTTTCACCACACCCTCGTAACTCTAATAAAAACGCGAGATATTTTAAATCTATTTTTATGAAAATTCCCACTGAAAATTTTATTTCGTATACTAAGGTGGGAAACCCAATAACAAAGAATATCGTCTTCGTGTATGAATGTTTATCTCTTCGAATATTGAATATTGTATCTTAAAATGGGAACATGTATGAATATTTAATAATAATCATAATAAGACATAATATTATAATGATATTATAACAATTTTTGTTCGATTGTGATGTTCAATCGTCCATTTGCGAAATTCTCAGAAATTGGTTTGAAAACTCAACACCATTCCCAAAACTAACCTCCACCAGGAATAAAACGTTTATAACGTTTACCACTTAAATTATAATATATTCACATAATAATAGAAAATATACATATATATATCTATGATGGCCGATTACAAAAATTGTCATCATTTGCACACTAGAGGAAACATTCATACAAAACATTTATTCAATGCAAGAAATTTCATATCACCGTTGATAAAATCATAATCCTGGTTGGTGAAAAGGAAGGACTTTTGCCTGTGCCAAATGTTATACATTATTGTTGAACATTCAACAATCGTATGTGTAGTATTTGTTAGATGTACGCATTCAATTGAAATTGAATTTTTGCAAATAAAATTTTCATAAAATGTCCCAAGAGGAAAATGACTTTTTAAAGTGGTGCGAACAATCAGCTCCCATTTAAATTTAATTCGATTTTATTCCTTCAACAGAAACACGAAACTCAACATGGATTGACAATGAATTTGGGGTGGTGGTGATGGCAATTTTTTTCCTTTTTCCTGAAACTTAAACGTAATTTAATTTGAACACATTATTCCAGCCATTATGTTGAGAACAAATCACTTTTGTAGATAGAGAATTCTGTCGGAAAAGTCCATGTTATTTGAGTTTTATAGACAACGACCACTTTTCGGAAAACACTACTTTTTTAATAGAATTAATTTCTATTGAATTTGACAAAACACAATCGCTGAACCAATGAATTAATTAAAATTATATTAGGTATCAAGATTAGTTAGACCTTATAAATTCGAGAATATTTTCCCTTTGGATGGGGCAAGTATAGAAAAAACTCTTGCAGCATAGCTTGTTTTTGTTTACATTGTAACTGACGAAGGCGTTTTATTATTGATCAAGAATAAAACACGAATCGACTCTAATGTTGAAAAATTTCAAATTAGCGTAGTTATGACTACGACAAAGATGTAATTTATTTTTAGAGAATTAATATTTTATTTACAGAAATTTTTGTAACACAATCTCGGTATCCATTCTTGAGTTGTGCTTTTTAAGTGTGTTTATTGACACGGGCCTCTTTGTGAATGGCATTTTCAAAATCAATTTTAATTCCTTATTTATTTGATATTTCAGGAATTTTCGTGATTTTTTATTTAATTTTCTGGATTTTTAAACAAAATTATTTAGTGGTTGCGAGAAAATTTAAGGAGTAGGTTAGGAAGGAGGGAAAGGGGCTCGACCCGAAGTGCGAATTTTAAAATTGAGTTTGACTTATTTTTTTTTTTTAATTTTTCAGATTTTTTTAAATTTTATTTTAAGTAAAATACCCATTAAATGATCACTTCATCCCTAAAATGCAGAGACAAATACATGCAAACCTCCTACAACATGGTAGTTAGGTACCTGGAAAGCGCCGCGTTGTGGGAAATCGCGTTGTAGGAAACACTAACTCCATACAAAAATGAGGTTTCCACTCTCAATACTAGAAAACTTGTTTGTTTTGGGATAAAACTTAACTTTGAATCAACGAAATTTACCTACTTATGCTCAACTTAAATTTAATAAATCCCACAGGAATCCCTCTCACTGCGCGGTTTCGCAACTGCGCGGTTAAGTATTTAATACCAAAATTTCGAAATGCGCGGTAAAAATTTCGCAGCTGCGCGGTTTTTTTTTTATAATTTTCGTTTTAAAAAACATGTTCTGAATATACAGGGTGGGCCAGAATAGACGCAGGGGTTTGAAGTCTTTATAACTTTTTTTTTATTTTTATTTTTTTAATTTTGTTTCAGCATTTTGTTAAGAAGACTTGGGCAATTTAAAATGGACCTGTACACAATAGAACAACGAACCGGTGGGCGGTGGGCTCAATGGCTCCTTTACGGGACATGTTTGGCGGACGCATTATTTCGAAAAGTTGCGATTTCAATTGGGCTCCGCGTTCACCTGATCTAACGACTCCAGATTGTTTCCTTTGGGGATATTTGAAAGAAAAGGTGTACGTCAAAAAGCCAACAACCATCAGCCAATTGAAAACCAACATTCGCAGTGAAATCGAGACCATAACACGAAAGGTTATGGAAAATGTCTTGGAAAGAGCACGGATTTGCGAAGCAGAAAATGGCCACCACTTGCGGGATATAATTTTCCATGTTTAGACCAAAAATATTCCCCATCAATCAACTACATGTATTTGAAAAAAAAATTATAGGTTTCGCTAAAATAAAAAATTTATAAAGAATTCAAACCCCCGCGTCTATTCTGGCCCACCTTGTATATTTTGGTGAATCCCCTACAAGAAGGAATCAGCTGGTCATTTGGTATCTTCGTACATATTTGGTAATTTCGTGCTTATATTTAGTGTGAAAAACTAGCAAATTTTTTAGTGCTTGGTAGTCAACTTGAATAAGAAGCTCTTAATATGGACCCTGATATTGAGCGTGTCTTCAAATTTCGGAGAAATTTGACAGCCGCTTTAGCCCCATACGCAAAAATTCATAATGAAAAACAAAAATCGGGTAATCAATCACTAATAACAAGGTTTTTTCAAAAAGATTAGTAGTACATATCATATGTTTGTATTAATTTAAATATGTCGTTAAATAAAAACTTTTTTCTATTTTTTTTTTTGAATTTTTTTAATATCTGCGACTTAACCCCAAAATTTCATACAAAGTAGGGTTCACAATGCGCGGTTTCGGTTTGCGAGCTCTTTTTGTGGAACGTATCTACCGCGCAGTTGGAGGGATTACTGTATTAGGAAATATAGTTCGTATGCTGTGTTGCTTACATTCACATTCCTAATTTGTATGATAATTGGTAACAAAAAATGTTATATGTGGCTCACCAATCAAATGAAAAACAAATTACGTTTAGAACAACAAAGTCTGCACAATTATATATTGTCGTCGTAATCTGTCGCCGTAAATGTTGTTCCGGACTAATTGTATTTTGCGCTTTAAATCAAAATTTAATATTAAACAAGCAAATATTTTTTAAAGTCCGAAACATTAAGACGGCTAGAACAAAAAAGTGTGCACAATTTCACATTACAAACTTAACGTACATAGGTCAATGTGTATTGTGAATATAATTTTTTTAGGCTTGTGCGTTGTTGCGATTGAATAAAAAGTACATAAAAATTGTAATCAGAAGGTCTCGAATATTTTGCGCTGTCGGAGGGCTGCGTTTACATGAAAAATATAATTTGTAAACCGCGTTGTGGCGAAAATCGCGTTGTAAACAACCGCGTTGTAGGAAATTGCGAAACTCGTTTGTTTTATGTACGAACGGAGCGAAGAAAACCATTTTTTTCATAACACATGCATCGAAAATATGCCTTTTAATGCCTCCGTAGCGGGTCGAAAGTTGCGTTTTCGGCCCTAGAGGCGAAAGTGCGATCAGTTGACCGAAAGTGTGTTTTCGCGACATTTTTCTCATACCACATAATACCACAGAATACAGAAAACAAACTTCATAAGCAGAAAACACTAGAGTAAGCAGTACTGCCATATATGCTTCTAACCGAAAATTTGTGAATGAAACTGAAAGAGTGTGAAGTTAGCTGCACGAGCGAAGTGTGATTTAGTGGAGATTTTTTATTTCAGAGGATAGAAATTTAAAAATTAAAATCTGTTTTGACCAATATTTCTTAGTAATAAAACAAATTTATAGAATATAGTTGTTTTGTTTCTTTTAAATATTTACTTCTGCTGAAGTCAGGGGGCTTCGACCCTCAAACCCCTGACATCTCAAGTCATATTTTCAATGAATTTGTTATGAAATATTGTAATATACCTCGCTTCGCTCGTACAGCTAACTTCACACTCGTGAAATCGTTGACTTTCGCCCCTTGTTGCGTAATATACTATTCCAACACCGTTTTGATGTTGCCGAACGAAGAAGAAGAAGAAAGAGAAGAGAAAGAAGATAGAGACGAAAAGAAGAAGAGAAAGAAGAGAAAGAAAATAGAGAAGAGAAGAAGGAAAAGAAGAAAAGATTATACCAAGAAGAAAAAAAGAGGAGCCAAAGAAAAAAAAACTAGTAAGAAGAGGAAGAAGAAGAGAAGAAGGGGGAATAAGAAAAAAAGAAGAAGCAACCTGTGCTCCCTGTTTTCAGATTTTTCCATTTTCGAGAAAATTATGATCAACAAATTAAAAAACTTTACCCAAAAAAAAAAAACGTTGAGGATCAAGCTCTAGTTTTCAAGCAACTCGACCGCTTAAATTTTGTCTCATGTAATTCAAGAAACTAGGCTCAATAGTGACAGAAAAAAGTTTCACATTTCATGTGCTTTGCTTGCGAAACCCGGAATTAGGGTAGGGCATCCAACTATTCGTGGTTAATTTTAAGATGTTGAGAATATTTGTGCAGTAAAACATAATCTTTAAAAAATGACAAAAAATCACTTTACAGCGAATTTTTCCCTATTTTGGATGAGAAAATATTCAATTATTCTGATAAAAAAAATCGAATACCGAATAGTCAAACGGCAAAAAAATCGAATAATCGACTATTCGAGTTTAAATACCCTACCCGAAATCATTCGCCCTTCTTCTAGTTTTAACGCGCCGCAGGCACCGACGGAACAGGCGAGGGTGCGAGTTTAAAATTCGTAAATAATTTGAATCAATAATTTAAATTTAGAAAGAAAATCTCTTACGCAGAATCACATTCAAGGACTCTTCAATAAAATCAATAAAAACCCAAATTATTGAATTAAGTATCCCATTTAAAAAAAACGTAAAATAATCCAACAAGTATTTTATATCAAATTTCAAACATTCCATGCTCCAAAAATCAAATTAAAAAAAATCAACCGCATTAAATTTTCGTATTTTTTCCATTCAAGTATTTTCAATGAAAATATCAAATTCCATTAAGAAAATGTCATTGAAATTCATCTAGAAATGTAATTCCTTGGAATTTTAAACTTGTACCTACATACAAATATACGAAATATTCTCAAATCTTATATAATTTGTAACGTTGTAAGATCATAAGAAAAACACAAGAGTAGCTAAAATTGCCGGTAGGTAATTGTGAAACACCCTGTATGATAGAATTCCAAATGATCAAAGAAACTTTTGTTTCAAGTTTGAATTGGAATGTAGCAATCGAAGAAAATTTTTTTAATGACTTTCGACTGGAATTTGATGTGTAAAAATATTTCCCCACGTGGTATATGTTGTAAATACGTGAAATACAGCAAAACCGAGTTCTAGACATGCATATGTCCTATCAATTGAAAAGTGAACTTATAGAAATATCAGGTAGGGTATTGAACGGAATAAGCTAAATTATCCCAGTATAAAAATATAAAAAAATACACCTAAAACGATTTTTATTCTACGTTCGCTTTTCCAAAAATAAGCAGAGATAAACGAAATTTGAGCATAAATCTGTTGCAGTTTAAAAACCGTTAAATCTTTGGAAAATATGAAAATGATTAAAGCTAAACGTACCGAAAGATATTTAAGATAAAGCTTTCCGGTTTTTATTTCAAATAGCAAAACCAGTTCTAGCCTTAAGCAAAACATTCCCGACGTATTATATTGGCCATCAACCACCATTCTACCATCTAAAAGTAATTTAAATGCAGATTTTAATACATTTTCTGAAGTTTTTCTGCCAACTCAAATTAACCATACACGGTAAAGACAGTTGAACAAATGGAGATTGTAAACGACTATAGGGAAAACTGTTGGGAATTTTGGGATCGAAAAACAGCAAGTGTGTGTAAAAGACATTGTTCCAGTATATCCTGGCACTGATTTTCTGATTCAGATACAATACTGACCTATCACTTTCAAGATTTTCGGTATTAACTACCAACTCGTGCATGTTTGTGTACATCGCGTACGAGTATACATATATATAAACGGTCTTTTAAAAATTTAAGTAAATTAATTGTCAGAAGGGTCCTGTTTCGGGCACGTTTGATTTTAAAAAAAAAACTGTGTTGTTGGAACCATTTTCTCGCAAAAAATCTCCAAATAACGCTACGGTGCCAAATAACGGCACGATGCCAAATAACGGCACGGTGCCAAATTACGGCACGGTGCCAAATTACGGCACGGTGCCAAATTCCGGCACGGTGCCAAATTACGACACGGTGCCAAATTCCGGCACGGTGCCAAATTACGGCACGGTGCCAAATCACGGCACGGTGCCAAATTACGGCACGGTGCCAAATTACGGCACGGTGCCAAATCACGGCACGGTGCCAAATTACGGCACGGTGCCTAAATTTGGCACGGTGCCTAAATACGGCACGGTGCCTAAATTTGGCACGGTGCCTAAATTTGGCACGGTGACTAAATACGGCACGGTGCCTAAATTTGGCACGGTGCCTAAATACGGCACGGTGCCAAATTACGGCACGGTGCCAAATCACGGCACGGTGCCAAATTACGGCACGGTGCCAAATAAAGGCACGGTGCCAAATAACGCCACGGTGCCAAATAACGGCACGGTGCCAAATAACGGCACGGTGCCAAATAACGGCACGGTGCCAAATAACGGCACGGTGCCAAATAACGGCACGGTGCCAAATAACGGCACGGTGCCAAATTACGGCACGGTGCCAAATTACGGCACGGTGCCAAATAACGGCACGGTGCCAAATAAAGGCACGGTGCCAAATAACGGCACGGTGCCAAATTACGGCACGGTGCCAAATAAAGGCACGGTGCCAAATAACGGCACGGTGCCAAATAACGGCACGGTGCCAAATAACGGCACGGTGCCAAATAACGGCACGGTGCCAAATAACGGCACGGTGCCAAATAACGGCACGGTGCCAAATAACGGCACGGTGCCAAATTACGGCACGGTGCCAAATTACGGCACGGTGCCAAATAACGGCACGGTGCCAAATTACGGCACGGTGCCAAATAACGGCACGGCGCCAAATTACGGCACGGTGCCAAATTACGGCACGGTGCCAAATTACGGCACGGTGCCAAATTACGGCACGGTGCCAAATAACGGCACGGCGCCAAATTACGGCACGGTGCCAAATTACGGCACGGTGCCAAATTACGGCACGGTGCCAAATTACGGCAAGGTGCCAAATAACGGCACGGTGCCAAATAACGACACGGTGCCAAATTACGGCACGGTGCCAAATTACGGCACGGTGCCAAATAACGGCACGGTGCCAAATTACGGCACGGTGCCAAATAACGGCACGGTGCCAAATAACGGCACGGTACCAAACAACGGCACGGTGCCAAATTATGGCACGGCACGGTGCCAAATAACGGCACGGTGCCAAATAACGGCACGGTGCCAAATAACGGCACGGCACGGTGCCAAATTACGGCACGGTGCCAAATTACGGCACGGTGCCAAATAACGGCACGGTGCCAAATAACGGCACGGTACCAAATAACGGCACGGTGCCAAATTACGGCACGGTGCCAAATTACGGCACGGTGCCAAATTATGGCACGGTTCCAAATAACGGCACGGTGCCAAATTACGGCACGGTGCCAAATAACGGCACGGTGCCAAATAACGGCACGGTGCCAAATAACGGCACGGTGCAAATAACGGCACGGTGCCAAATAACGGCACGGTGCCAAATAACGGCACGGTGCCAAATAAAGGCACGGTGCCAAATAACGGCACGGTGCCAAATAACGGCACGGTGCCAAATTACGGCACGGCACGGTGCCAAATAACGGCACGGTGCCAAATAACGGCACGGTGCAAATAACGGCACGGTGCCAAATAACGGCACGGTGCCAAATAAAGGCACGGTGCCAAATTATGGCACGGCACGGTGCCAAATAACGGCACGGTGCCAAATAACGGCACGGTACCAAATAACGGCACGGTGCCAAATTATGGCACGGCACGGTGCCAAATAACGGCACGGTGCCAAATAACGGCACGGCACGGTGCCAAATTACGGCACGGTGCCAAATTACGGCACGGTGCCAAATAACGGCACGGTGCCAAATAACAGCACGGTACCAAATAACGGCACGGTGCCAAATTACGGCACGGTGCCAAATTACGGCACGGTGCCAAATTATGGCACGGTGCCAAATAACGGCACGGTGCCAAATAAAGGCACGGTGCCAAATTATGGCACGGCACGGTGCCAAATAACGGCACGGTGCCAAATAACGGCACGGTACCAAATAACGGCACGGTGCCAAATTATGGCACGGCACGGTGCCAAATAACGGCACGGTGCCAAATAACGGCACGGCACGGTGCCAAATTACGGCACGGTGCCAAATTACGGCACGGTGCCAAATAACGGCACGGTGCCAAATAACAGCACGGTACCAAATAACGGCACGGTGCCAAATTACGGCACGGTGCCAAATTACGGCACGGTGCCAAATTATGGCACGGTGCCAAATAACGGCACGGTGCCAAATTACGGCACGGTGCCAAATAACGGCACGGTGCCAAATAACGGCACGGTGCAAATAACGGCACGGTGCCAAATAACGGCACGGTGCCAAATAACGGCACGGTGCCAAATAAAGGCACGGTGCCAAATAACGGCACGGTGCCAAATAACGGCACGGTGCCAAATAACGGCACGGTGCCAAATAACGGCACGGTGCCAAATTACGGCACGGTGCCAAATTACGGCACGGTGCCAAATTACGGCACGGTGCCAAATTACGGTACGGTGCCAAATAACGGCACGGTGCCAAATAAAGGCACGGTGCCAAATAACGGCACGGTGCCAAATAACGGCACGGTACCAAATAACGGCACGGTGCCAAATTACGGCACGGTGCCAAATAACGGCACGGTGCCAAATAAAGGCACGGTGCCAAATAACGGCACGGTGCCAAATAACGGCACGGTACCAAATAACGGCACGGTGCCAAATTACGGCACGGTGCCAAATAAAGGCACGGTGCCAAATAACGGCACGGTGCCAAATTACGGCACGGTGCCAAATTACGGCACGGTGCCAAATTACGGCACGGTGCCAAATAACGGCACGGTGCCAAATAACGGCACGGTGTCAAATTACGGCACGGTGCCAAATAACGGCACGGTGCCAAATTACGGCACGGTGCCATATTACGGCACGGTGCCAAATTACGGCACGGTGCCAAATTACGGCACGGTGCCAAATTACGGCACGGTGCCAAATTACGGCACGGTGCCAAATTACGGCACGGTGCCAAATTACGGCACGGTGCCAAATAACGGCACGGTGCCAAATAACGGCACGGTGTCAAATTACGGCACGGTGCCAAATAACGGCACGGTGCCAAATAACGGCACGGTGCCAAATAACGGCACGGTGCCAAATAACGGCACGGTGCCAAATAACGGCACGGTGCCAAATAACGGCACGGTGCCAAATTACGGCACGGTGCCAAATTATGGCACGGTGCCAAATTACGGCACGGTACCAAATAACGGCACGGTGCCAAATTACGGCACGGTGCCAAATTACGGCACGGTGCCAAATTACGGCACGGTGCCAAATTACGGCACGGTGCCAAATAACGGCACGGTGCCAAATAACGGCACGGTGCCAAATAACGGCACGGTGCAAATAACGGCACGGTGCCAAATAACGGCACGGTGCCAAATAACGGCACGGTGCCAAATAAAGGCACGGTGCCAAATAACGGCACGGTGCCAAATAACGGCACGGTGCCAAATAACGGCACGGTGCCAAATAACGGCACGGTGCCAAATTACGGCACGGTGCCAAATTACGGCACGGTGCCAAATTACGGCACGGTGCCAAATTACGGCACGGTGCCAAATAACGGCACGGTGCCAAATAAAGGCACGGTGCCAAATAACGGCACGGTGCCAAATAACGGCACGGTACCAAATAACGGCACGGTGCCAAATTACGGCACGGTGCCAAATAACGGCACGGTGCCAAATAAAGGCACGGTGCCAAATAACGGCACGGTGCCAAATAACGGCACGGCACCAAATAACGGCACGGTGCCAAATTACGGCACGGTGCCAAATAAAGGCACGGTGCCAAATAACAGCACGGTGCCAAATTACGGCACGGTGCCAAATAAAGGCACGGTGCCAAATAACGGCACGGTGCCAAATAACGGCACGGTGCCAAATAACGGCACGGTGCCAAATAACGGCACGGTGCCAAATTACGGCACGGTGCCAAATTACGGCACGGTGCCAAATTACGGCACGGTGCCAAATTACGGCACGGTGCCAAATAACGGCACGGTGTCAAATAACGACGGCACGGTGCCAAATAAAGACACGGTGCCAAATTACGGCACGGTGCCAAATTACGGCACGGTGCCAAATAACGGCACGGTGCCAAATAACGGCACGGTGCCAAATTACGGCACGGTGCCAAATAACGGCACGGTGCCAAATAACGGCACGGTGCCAAATTACGGCACGGTGCCAAATTACGGCACGGTGCCAAATTACGGCACGGTGCCAAATAAAGGCACGGTGCCAAATTACGGCACGGTGCCAAATAACGGCACGGTGCCAAATAACGGCACGGTGCCAAATTACGGCACGGTGCCAAATTACGGCACGGTGCCAAATAACGGCACGGTGCCAAATAACGGCACGGTGCCAAATAACGGCACGGTGCCAAATTACGGCACGGTGCCAAATTACGGCACGGTGCCAAATTACGGCACGGTGCAAAATTACGGAACGGTGCCAAATAACGGCACGGTGTCAAATTACGGCACGGTGCCAAATAACGGCACGGTGCCAAATAACGGCACGGTGTCAAATTACGGCACGGTGCCAAATAACGGCACGGTGCCAAATAACGGCACGGTGCCAAATAACGGCACGGTGCCAAATAACGGCACGGTGCCAAATTACGGCACGGTGCCAAATTATGGCACGGTGCCAAATTACGGCACGGTACCAAATAACGGCACGGTGCCAAATTACGGCACGGTGCCAAATAACGGCACGGTGCCAAATTACGGCACGGTGCCAAATTACGGCACGGTGCCAAATAACGGCACGGTGCCAAATAACGGCACGGTACCAAATAACGGCACGGTGCCAAATTACGGCACGGTGCCAAATTACGGCACGGTGCCAAATTATGGCACGGTTCCAAATAACGGCACGGTGCCAAATTACGGCACGGTGCCAAATAACGGCACGGTGCCAAATAACGGCACGGTGCAAATAACGGCACGGTGCCAAATAACGGCACGGTGCCAAATAACGGCACGGTGCCAAATAAAGGCACGGTGCCAAATAACGGCACGGTGCCAAATAACGGCACGGTGCCAAATAACGGCACGGTACCAAATAACGGCACGGTGCCAAATTACGGCACGGTGCCAAATTACGGCACGGTGCCAAATAAAGGCACGGTGCCAAATAACAGCACGGTGCCAAATTACGGCACGGTGCCAAATAAAGGCACGGTGCCAAATAACGGCACGGTGCCAAATAACGGCACGGTGCCAAATAACGGCACGGTGCCAAATAACGGCACGGTGCCAAATTACGGCACGGTGCCAAATAACGACACGGTGCCAAATTACGGCACGGTGCCAAATTACGGCACGGTGCCAAATAACGGCACGGTGCCAAATAACGGCACGGTGCCAAATAACGGCACGGTGCCAAATAACGGCACGGTGCCAAATTACGGCACGGTGCCAAATTACGGCACGGTGCCATATTACGGCACGGTGCCAAATAACGGCACGGTGCCAAATTACGGCACGGTGCCAAATAACGGCACGGTGCCAAATTACGGCACGGTGCCAAATTACGGCACGGTGCCAAATTACGGCACGGTGCCAAATTACGGCACGGTGCCAAATAACGGCACGGTGTCAAATAACGACGGCACGGTGCCAAATAACGACACGGTGCCAAATTACGGCACGGTGCCAAATTACGGCACGGTGCCAAATAACGCCACGGTGCCAAATTACGGCACGGTGCCAAATTACGGCACGGTGCCAAATTACGGCACGGTGCCAAATTACGGCACGTTGCCAAATAACGGCACGGTGCCAAATAACGGCACGGTGTCAAATAACGGCACGGTGCCAAATTACGGCACGGTGCCAAATAACGGCACGGTGCCAAATTACGGCACGGTGCCAAATTACGGCACGGTGCCAAATAACGGCACGGTGCCAAATAACGGCACGGTGTCAAATAACGGCACGGTGCCAAATAACGGCACGGTGCCAAATTACGGCACGGTACCAAATTACGGCACGGTGCCAAATTACGGCACGGTGCCAAATTACGGCACGGTGCCAAATAACGGCACGGTGCCAAATTACGGCACGGTGCCAAATTACGGCACGGTGCCAAATAACGGCACGGTGCCAAATAACGGCACGGTGTCAAATAACGGCACGGTGCCAAATAACGGCACGGTGCCAAATTACGGCACGGTGCCAAATAACGGCACGGTGCCAAATTACGGCACGGTGCCAAATTACGGCACGGTGCCAAATTACGGCACGGTGCCAAATTACGGCACGGTGCCAAATTACGGCACGGTGCCAAATTATGGCACGGTTCCAAATAACGGCACGGTGCCAAATTACGGCACGGTGCCAAATAACGGCACGGTGCCAAATAACGGCACGGTGCAAATAACGGCACGGTGCCAAATAACGGCACGGTGCCAAATAACGGCACGGTGCCAAATAAAGGCACGGTGCCAAATAACGGCACGGTGCCAAATAACGGCACGGTGCCAAATAACGGCACGGTACCAAATAACGGCACGGTGCCAAATTACGGCACGGTGCCAAATTACGGCACGGTGCCAAATAAAGGCACGGTGCCAAATAACAGCACGGTGCCAAATTACGGCACGGTGCCAAATAAAGGCACGGTGCCAAATAACGGCACGGTGCCAAATAACGGCACGGTGCCAAATAACGGCACGGTGCCAAATAACGGCACGGTGCCAAATTACGGCACGGTGCCAAATAACGACACGGTGCCAAATTACGGCACGGTGCCAAATTACGGCACGGTGCCAAATAACGGCACGGTGCCAAATAACGGCACGGTGCCAAATAACGGCACGGTGCCAAATAACGGCACGGTGCCAAATTACGGCACGGTGCCAAATTACGGCACGGTGCCATATTACGGCACGGTGCCAAATAACGGCACGGTGCCAAATTACGGCACGGTGCCAAATAACGGCACGGTGCCAAATTACGGCACGGTGCCAAATTACGGCACGGTGCCAAATTACGGCACGGTGCCAAATTACGGCACGGTGCCAAATAACGGCACGGTGTCAAATAACGACGGCACGGTGCCAAATAACGACACGGTGCCAAATTACGGCACGGTGCCAAATTACGGCACGGTGCCAAATAACGCCACGGTGCCAAATTACGGCACGGTGCCAAATTACGGCACGGTGCCAAATTACGGCACGGTGCCAAATTACGGCACGTTGCCAAATAACGGCACGGTGCCAAATAACGGCACGGTGTCAAATAACGGCACGGTGCCAAATTACGGCACGGTGCCAAATAACGGCACGGTGCCAAATTACGGCACGGTGCCAAATTACGGCACGGTGCCAAATTACGGCACGGTGCCAAATAACGGCACGGTGCCAAATAACGGCACGGTGTCAAATAACGGCACGGTGCCAAATAACGGCACGGTGCCAAATTACGGCACGGTACCAAATTACGGCACGGTGCCAAATTACGGCACGGTGCCAAATTACGGCACGGTGCCAAATTACGGCACGGTGCCAAATAACGGCACGGTGCCAAATTACGGCACGGTGCCAAATTACGGCACGGTGCCAAATAACGGCACGGTGCCAAATAACGGCACGGTGTCAAATAACGGCACGGTGCCAAATAACGGCACGGTGCCAAATTACGGCACGGTGCCAAATAACGGCACGGTGCCAAATTACGGCACGGTGCCAAATTACGGCACGGTGCCAAATTACGGCACGGTGCCAAATAACGGCACGGTGCCAAATAACGGCACGGTGTCAAATAACGGCACGGTGCCAAATAACGGCACGGTGCCAAATTACGGCACGGTACCAAATTACGGCACGGTGCCAAATAACAGCACGGTGCCAAATTACGGCACGGTGCCAAATAAAGGCACGTTGCCAAATAACGGCACGGTGCCAAATAACGGCACGGTGCCAAATAACGGCACGGTGCCAAATAACGGCACGGTGCCAAATTACGGCACGGTGCCAAATAACGGCACGGTGCCAAATAACGGCACGGTACCAAATAACGGCACGGTGCCAAATTACGGCACGGTGCCAAATTACGGCACGGTGCCAAATTATGGCACGGTGCCAAATAACGGCACGGTGCCAAATTACGGCACGGTGCCAAATAACGGCACGGTGCCAAATAACGGCACGGTGCCAAATAACGGCACGGTGCAAATAACGGCACGGTGCCAAATAACGGCACGGTGCCAAATAACGGCACGGTGCCAAATAAAGGCACGGTGCCAAATAACGGCACGGTGCCAAATAACGGCACGGTGCCAAATAACGGCACGGTGCCAAATAACGGCACGGTGCCAAATTACGGCACGGTGCCAAATAACGGCACGGTGCAAATAACGGCACGGTACCAAATAACGGCACGGTGCCAAATAACGGCACGGTGCCAAATAAAGGCACGGTGCCAAATAACGGCACGGTGCCAAATTACGGCACGGTGCCAAATAACGGCACGGTGCCAAATTACGGCACGGTGCCAAATAACGGCACGGCGCCAAATTACGGCACGGTGCCAAATTACGGCACGGTGCCAAATTACGGCACGGTGCCAAATTACGGCACGGTGCCAAATAACGGCACGGCGCCAAATTACGGCACGGTGCCAAATTACGGCACGGTGCCAAATAAAGGCACGGTGCCAAATAACGGCACGGTGCCAAATTACGGCACGGTTCCAAATTACGGCACGGTGCCAAATTACGGCACGGTGCCAAATAACGGCACGGTACCAAATAACGGCACGGTGCCAAATAACGGCACGGTGCCAAATTACGGCACGGTGCCAAATAACGGCACGGTGCCAAATAACGGCACGGTACCAAATCACGGCACGGTGCCAAATAACGGCACGGTGCCAAATTACGGCACGGTGCCAAATAACGGCACGGTGCCAAATAACGGCACGGTGCCAAATAAAGGCACGGTGCCAAATAACGGCACGGTGCCAAATAACGGCACGGTGCCAAATAACGGCACGGTGCCAAATTACGGCACGGTGCCAAATTACGGCACGGTGCCAAATTACGGCACGGTGCCAAATAACGGCACGGTGCCAAATTACGGCACGGCACGGTGCCAAATAACGGCACGGTACCAAATAACGGCACGGTGCCAAATTACGGCACGGTACCAAATAACGGCACGGTGCCAAATTACGGCACGGTTACGGCACGGTGCCAAATTATGGCACGGCAAATAACGGCACGGTGCCAAATAACGGCACGGTGCCAAATTACGGCACGGTGCCAAATTACGGCACGGTGCCAAATTACGGCACGGTGCCAAATAACGGCACGGTGCCAAATAACGGCACGGTGCCAAATAACGGCACGGTACCAAATTATGTCACGGCACGGTGCCAAATAACGGGACGGTACCAAATAACGGCACGGTGCCAAATTACGGCACGGTACCAAATAACGGCACGGTGCCAAATTACGGCACGGTGCCAAATTACGGCACGGTGCCAAATTACGGCACGGTGCCAAATTACGGCACGGTGCCAAATTACGGCACGGTGCCAAATTACGGCACGGTGCCAAATAACGGCACGGTGCCAAATAACGGCACGGTGCCAAATAACGGCACGGTGCCAAATAAAGGCACGGTGCCAAATAACGGCACGGTGCCAAATTACGGCACGGTGCCAAATAACGGCACGGTGTCAAATTACGGCACGGTGCCAAATAACGGCACGGTGCCAAATAACGGCACGGTGCCAAATTACGGCACGGTGCCAAATAACGGCACGGTGCCAAATAACGGCACGGTACCAAATAACGGCACGGTGCCAAATTACGGCACGGTGCCAAATTACGGCACGGCACGGTGCCAAATAACGGCACGGTGCCAAATTACGGCACGGCACGGTGTCAAATTACGGCATAATAACGGCACGGTGCCAAATTACGGCACGGTGCCAAATTATGGCACGGTGCCAAATTACGGCACGGTGCCAAATTACGGCACGGTGCCAAATTACGGCACGGTGCCAAATTACGGCACGGTGCCAAATAACGGCACGGCACGGTGCCAAATAACGGCACGGTGCCAAATTACGGCACGGTGCCAAATTACGGCACGGTGCCAAATAACGGCACGGTGCCAAATAACGGCACGGTGCCAAATAACGGCACGGTGCCAAATAACGGCACGGTGCCAAATAACGGCACGGTGTCAAATTACGGCACGGTGCCAAATAACGGCACGGTGCCAAATTACGGCACGGTGCCAAATTACGGCACGGTGCCAAATTACGGCACGGTGCCAAATAACGGCACGGTGTCAAATAACGGCACGGTGCCAAATAACGACGGCACGGTGCCAAATAACGACACGGTGCCAAATTACGGCACGGTGCCAAATTACGGCACGGTGCCAAATTACGGCACGGTGCCAAATTACGGCACGGTGCCAAATAACGGCACGGTGCCAAATAACGGCACGGTGTCAAATAACGGCACGGTGCCAAATTACGGCACGGTGCCAAATTACGGCACGGTGCCAAATAACGGCACGGTGCCAAATAACGGCACGGTACCAAATTATGTCACGGCACGGTGCCAAATAACGGGACGGTACCAAATAACGGCACGGTGCCAAATTACGGCACGGTACCAAATAACGGCACGGTGCCAAATAACGGCACGGTGCCAAATTACGGCACGGTGCCAAATTACGGCACGGTGCCAAATAACGGCACGGTGCCAAATTACCGTGCCGTTATTTGGCACCGTGCCGTTATTTGGCACCGTGCCGTAATTTGGCACACGGTGCCAAATTACGGCACGGTGCCAAATTACGGCACGGTGCCAAATTACGGCACGGTGCCAAATAACGGCACGGTGCCAAATTACGGCACGGTGCCAAATTACGGCACGGCACGGTGCCAAATAACGGCACGGTACCAAATAACGGCACGGTGCCAAATTACGGCACGGTGCCAAATTATGGCACGGTGCCAAATTACGGCACGGTGCCAAATTACGGCACGGTGCCAAATAACGGCACGGTGCCAAATAACGGCACGGTGCCAAATAACGGCACGGTGCCAAATAACGGCACGGTGCCAAATTACGGCACGGTGCCAAATAACGGCACGGTGCCAAATTACGGCACGGTGCCAAATTACGGCACGGTGCCAAATTACGGCACGGTGCCAAATTACGGCACGGTGCCAAATAACGGCACGGTGCCAAATTACGGCACGGTGCCAAATTACGGCACGGTGCCAAATAAAGGCACGGTGCCAAATAACGGCACGGTGCCAAATTACGGCACGGTTCCAAATTACGGCACGGTGCCAAATTACGGCACGGTGCCAAATAACGGCACGGTACCAAATAACGGCACGGTGCCAAATAACGGCACGGTGCCAAATTACGGCACGGTGCCAAATAACGGCACGGTGCCAAATAACGGCACGGTACCAAATCACGGCACGGTGCCAAATAACGGCACGGTGCCAAATTACGGCACGGTGCCAAATAACGGCACGGTGCCAAATAACGGCACGGTACCAAATAACGGCACGGTGCCAAATTACGGCACGGTGCCAAATAACGGCACGGTACCAAATAACGGCACGGTGCCAAATTACGGCACGGTGCCAAATAACGGCACGGTGCCAAATAACGGCACGGTGCAAATAACGGCACGGTGCCAAATAACGGCACGGTGCCAAATAACGGCACGGTGCCAAATAAAGGCACGGTGCCAAATAACGGCACGGTGCCAAATAACGGCACGGTGCCAAATAACGGCACGGTGCCAAATTACGGCACGGTGCCAAATTACGGCACGGTGCCAAATTACGGCACGGTGCCAAATAACGGCACGGTGCCAAATTACGGCACGGCACGGTGCCAAATAACGGCACGGTACCAAATAACGGCACGGTGCCAAATTACGGCACGGTACCAAATAACGGCACGGTGCCAAATTACGGCACGGTTACGGCACGGTGCCAAATTATGGCACGGCAAATAACGGCACGGTGCCAAATAACGGCACGGTGCCAAATTACGGCACGGTGCCAAATTACGGCACGGTGCCAAATTACGGCACGGCACGGTGCCAAATAACGGCACGGTGCCAAATTACGGCACGGCACGGTGTCAAATTACGGCATAATAACGGCACGGTGCCAAATTACGGCACGGTGCCAAATTATGGCACGGTGCCAAATTACGGCACGGTGCCAAATTACGGCACGGTGCCAAATTACGGCACGGTGCCAAATTACGGCACGGTGCCAAATAACGGCACGGCACGGTGCCAAATAACGGCACGGTGCCAAATTACGGCACGGTGCCAAATTACGGCACGGTGCCAAATAACGGCACGGTGCCAAATAACGGCACGGTGCCAAATAACGGCACGGTGCCAAATAACGGCACGGTGCCAAATAACGGCACGGTGTCAAATTACGGCACGGTGCCAAATAACGGCACGGTGCCAAATTACGGCACGGTGCCAAATTACGGCACGGTGCCAAATTACGGCACGGTGCCAAATAACGGCACGGTGTCAAATAACGGCACGGTGCCAAATAACGACGGCACGGTGCCAAATAACGACACGGTGCCAAATTACGGCACGGTGCCAAATTACGGCACGGTGCCAAATTACGGCACGGTGCCAAATTACGGCACGGTGCCAAATAACGGCACGGTGCCAAATAACGGCACGGTGTCAAATAACGGCACGGTGCCAAATTACGGCACGGTGCCAAATTACGGCACGGTGCCAAATAACGGCACGGTGCCAAATAACGGCACGGTACCAAATTATGTCACGGCACGGTGCCAAATAACGGGACGGTACCAAATAACGGCACGGTGCCAAATTACGGCACGGTACCAAATAACGGCACGGTGCCAAATAACGGCACGGTGCCAAATAACGGCACGGTGCCAAATTACGGCACGGTGCCAAATAACGGCACGGTGCCAAATTACCGTGCCGTTATTTGGCACCGTGCCGTAATTTGGCACACGGTGCCAAATTACGGCACGGTGCCAAATTACGGCACGGTGCCAAATTACGGCACGGTGCCAAATTACGGCACGGTGCCAAATAACGGCACGGTGCCAAATTACGGCACGGCACAATAACGGCACGGTACCAAATAACGGCACGGTGCCAAATTACGGCACGGTGCCAAATTATGGCACGGTGCCAAATTACGGCACGGTGCCAAATTACGGCACGGTGCCAAATAACGGCACGGTGCCAAATAACGGCACGGTGCCAAATAACGGCACGGTGCCAAATAACGGCACGGTGCCAAATTACGGCACGGTGCCAAATAACGGCACGGTGCCAAATTACGGCACGGTGCCAAATTACGGCACGGTGCCAAATTACGGCACGGTGCCAAATAACGGCACGGTGCCAAATAACGGCACGGTGCCAAATAACGGCACGGTGCCAAATAACGGCACGGTGTCAAATTACGGCACGGTGCCAAATAACGGCACGGTGCCAAATAACGGCACGGTGCCAAATTACGGCACGGTGCCAAATAACGGCACGGTGCCAAATAACGGCACGGTACCAAATAACGGCACGGTGCCAAATTACGGCACGGTGCCAAATTACGGCACGGTGCCAAATAACGGCACGGTGCCAAATTACGGCACGGTGCCAAATAACGGCACGGTGCCAAATTACGGCACGGTGCCAAATTACGGCACGGTGCCAAATTACGGCACGGTGCCAAATTACGGCACGGTGCCAAATAACGGCACGGCACGGTGCCAAATAACGGCACGGTGCCAAATAACGGCACGGTGCCAAATTACGGCACGGTGCCAAATTACGGCACGGTGCCAAATTACGGCACGGTGCCAAATAACGGCACGGCACGGTGCCAAATAACGGCAGGGTACCAAATAACGGCACGGTACCAAATAACGGCACGGTGCCAAATTATGGCACGGTGCCAAATTACGGCACGGTGCCAAATTACGGCACGGTGCCAAATTACGGCACGGTGCCAAATTACGGCACGGTGCCAAATTATGGCACGGTGCCAAATAACGGCACGGTGCCAAATTACGGCACGGTGCCAAATAACGGCACGGTGCCAAATAACGGCACGGTACCAAATAACGGCACGGCACGGTGCCAAATAACGGCACGGTGCCAAATTACGGCACGGTGCCAAATAACGGCACGGTGCCAAATAACGGCACGGTGCCAAATAACGGCACGGTGCCAAATAACGGCACGGTGCCAAATAACGGCACGGTGTCAAATTACGGCACGGTGCCAAATAACGGCACGGTGCCAAATTACGGCACGGTGCCAAATTACGGCACGGTGCCAAATTACGGCACGGTGCCAAATAACGGCACGGTGTCAAATAACGGCACGGTGCCAAATAACGACGGCACGGTGCCAAATAACGACACGGTGCCAAATTACGGCACGGTGCCAAATTACGGCACGGTGCCAAATTACGGCACGGTGCCAAATTACGGCACGGTGCCAAATAACGGCACGGTGCCAAATAACGGCACGGTGTCAAATAACGGCACGGTGCCAAATTACGGCACGGTGCCAAATTACGGCACGGTGCCAAATAACGGCACGGTGCCAAATAACGGCACGGTGCCAAATAACGGCACGGTGCCAAATAACGGCACGGTGCCAAATTACGGCACGGTGCCAAATAACGGCACGGTGCCAACAGTGTTGGGGTTATCTAGATAATAATTATCTAGATAATCATCTAGATAAAAAAAAATGTTATCTTTATCTTATCTAGATAACACCCCAAAAAAGTTATCTTTATCTTATCTAGATAAAGGAAAATCCCATTTATCTAGAGATAATCGTTACCACCGAAAATCAAAAAATTAAATCTGAAAAAATGCTGAAACGAAATTGTTTTCTGCATACTTTTGAAAACCTAAAAACTTTTTTTAGGAACAGTTTTATACTTGGCAACAATTTTTGTTTACGGACAAGGAAGCGAAGTGTCACTCTTTCCCTCGCCTCTCTTCTCTTGTCCATAAAAAAAAAGTTCTGCCAGTAACTGTTGCCAAGTGTAAACCGGGCTATGAACGAAATAAAAAATCATAACGTTATAAATTTCCTTACGTAGCAAAATTAAACTTATATTTCGTGACGTTATTTCGTTTTGTATCGATAAAAAACTTAATTTCGTTACGTTATAATGTTATTATTCCGTTACACATTGTATTGAAACTGAAAACAAAAAAACGCACTGTAATAATAGTTTATCACAAAGTAATTCAGTTCAGTTTCCATAAAAATAAATTGTATAACAAATAATAAAACTCAGCAAAAAGAAAATACAAATAAAAACGGAAAAAAATGTGATTATTAAGTTACAAAATCAATAAAAAATACAAAAGACAAAAAATCACACAATAGTTTTGTTCATTAAAAAAACTGTCTCCACAAAAGCGTGATTTTGATATCAAAGATATAGAATTTTTTTATAGAATTTCGCTCTACTTCTGGAGTTACTAAAAAGAAAATCTTTTCGCTACCAAAAAACTTGCTTAGAAGATTTCCATTTTTGTATCTCCAGAAATAGAGTGAATCTGGCCAAAACAAAATCCGATTTAGAATCAAAATACGATTAAAAACACTACTCCAATATTTTTGATTATATTTTATGTCTGTGGGGTTATACTTGATGAACTTTTGTGGGAAATTTCACAAAAAATAATACTGAACAAAACAAGGAAATACTAATAAACAACGAAAAAACGTAATATTTTTTTCGTTTTTCGTTATGGTAACGGAATTGAATTTCTATAACGTTCATTATAACGTAATTTTGAAGAAAAAGCCCGAAAATCATTTCGTTATTTCGTTACGTTACGATAACGTTTCTTATCCGTTTTCTTTTATTATTATTTCGTTTCTTATTATATTTAAATTGGAAATCAAGAAAAGCAAAAAATTTTGTGCTATTTTTTTAGTACGTAATTTTGAATTTTGTGCAATGTCAAAATAAATATTTATCTAAAAATTATCTAGATAATTTGGCTTTTTATCTTATCTTATCTATTATCTTTCATATTTTCATTATCTATTATCTTATCTAGATAAACATTACGAGCATTTATCTTTATCTTTATCTAGATAAAAAAATAATTATCTGGCCCCAACACTGGGTGCCAAATAACGGCACGGTACCAAATAACGGCACGGTGCCAAATTACGGCACGGCACGGTGCCAAATAACGGCACGGTGCCAAATTACGGCACGGCACGGTGTCAAATTACGGCATAATAACGGCACGGTGCCAAATTACGGCACGGTGCCAAATTATGGCACGGTGCCAAATTACGGCACGGTGCCAAATTACGGCACGGTGCCAAATTACGGCACGGTGCCAAATTACGGCACGGTGCCAAATTATGGCACGGTGACAAATAACGGCACGGTGCCAAATTACGGCACGGTGCCAAATAACGGCACGGTGCCAAATAACGGCACGGTACCAAATAACGGCACGGCACGGTGCCAAATAACGGCACGGTGCCAAATTACGGCACGGTGCCAAATAACGGCACGGTGCCAAATAACGGCACGGTGCCAAATAACGGCACGGTGCCAAATAACGGCACGGTGCCAAATAACGGCACGGTGTCAAATTACGGCACGGTGCCAAATAACGGCACGGTGCCAAATTACGGCACGGTGCCAAATTACGGCACGGTGCCAAATTACGGCACGGTGCCAAATAACGGCACGGTGTCAAATAACGGCACGGTGCCAAATAACGACGGCACGGTGCCAAATAACGACACGGTGCCAAATTACGGCACGGTGCCAAATTACGGCACGGTGCCAAATTACGGCACGGTGCCAAATTACGGCACGGTGCCAAATAACGGCACGGTGCCAAATAACGGCACGGTGTCAAATAACGGCACGGTGCCAAATTACGGCACGGTGCCAAATTACGGCACGGTGCCAAATAACGGCACGGTGCCAAATAACGGCACGGTACCAAATTATGTCACGGCACGGTGCCAAATAACGGGACGGTACCAAATAACGGCACGGTGCCAAATTACGGCACGGTACCAAATAACGGCACGGTGCCAAATTACGGCACGGTGCCAAATTACGGCACGGTGCCAAATAACGGCACGGTGCCAAATTACGGCACGGTGCCAAATTACGGCACGGTGCCAAATAACGGCACGGTGCCAAATAACGGCACGGTGTCAAATTACGGCACGGTGCCAAATAACGGCACGGTGCCAAATAACGGCACGGTGCCAAATAACGGCACGGTGCCAAATTACGGCACGGTGCCAAATAACGGCACGGTGCCAAATAACGGCACGGTACCAAATAACGGCACGGTGCCAAATTACGGCACGGTGCCAAATTACGGCACGGCACGGTGCCAAATAACGGCACGGTGCCAAATTACGGCACGGCACGGTGTCAAATAACGGCACGGTACCAAATAACGGCACGGTGCCAAATTACGGCACGGTGCCAAATTACGGCACGGTGCCAAATAACGGCACGGTGCCAAATAACGGCACGGTGCCAAATTACGGCACGGTGCCAAATAACGGCACGGCACGGTGCCAAATAACGGCACGGTACCAAATAACGGCACGGTGCCAAATTACGGCACGGTGCCAAATAACGGCACGGCACGGTGTCAAATAACGGCACGGTACCAAATAACGGCACGGTGCCAAATTACGGCACGGTGCCAAATTACGGCACGGTGCCAAATAACGGCACGGTACCAAATAACGGCACGGTGCCAAATTACGGCACGGTGCCAAATTATGGCACGGTGCCAAATTATGGCCAAATTACGGCACGGTGCCAAATAACGGCTCGGTGCAAAATAACGGCTCGGTGCAAAATAACGGCACGGTGCCAAATTACGGCACGGTGCCAAATAACGGCACGGTGCCAAATTACGGCACGGTGCCAAATTACGGCACGGTGCCAAATAACGGCACGGTACCAAATAACGGCACGGTGCCAAATTACGGCACGGTGCCAAATTACAGCACGGTGCCAAATTACGGCACGGTGCCAAATTACGGCACGGTGCCAAATTATGGCACGGTGCCAAATAACGGCACGGTGCCAAATAACGGCACGGTGCCGAATAACGGCACGGTGTCAAATAACGGCACGGTACCAAATAACGGCACGGTGCCAAATTACGGCACGGTGCCAAATTATGGCACGGTGCCAAATAACGGCACGGTGCCAAATTACGGCACGGTGCCAAATAACGGCACGGTGCCAAGTAACGGCACGGTGCCAAATAACGGCACGGTGCCAAATTACGGCACGGTGCCAAATAACGGCACGGTGCCAAATAACGGCAAGGTACCAAATAACGGAACGGTGCCAAATAACGGCACGGTGCCAAATTACGGCACGGTGCCAAATAACGGCACGGTGCCAAATTACGGCACGGTGCCAAATTACGGCACGGTGCCAAATAAAGGCACGGTGCCAAATAACGGCACGGTGCTAAATAACGGCACGGTGCCAAATAACGGCACGGTGCCAAATTACGGCACGGTGCCAAATTACGGCACGGTGCCAAATAACGGCACGGTGCCAAATAACGGCACGGTGCCAAATTACGGCACGGTGCAAATAACGGCACGGTGCCAAATAACGGCACGGTGCCAAATAACGGCACGGTGCCAAATAACGGCACGGTACCAAATAACGGCACGGTGCCAAATAACGGCACGGTGCCAAATTACGGCACGGTGCCAAATTACGGCACGGTGCCAAATTACGGCACGGTGCCAAATTATGGCACGGTGCCAAATAACGGCACGGTGCCAAATTACGGCACGGTGCCAAATTATGGCACGGTGCCAAATAACGGCACGGTGCCAAATAACGGCACGGTGCCAAATAAAGGCACGGTGCCAAATAACGGCACGGTGCCAAATAACGGCACGGTGCAAATAACGGCACGGTGCCAAATTACGGCACGGTGCCAAATAACGGCACGGTGCCAAATTACGGCACGGTGCCAAATAACGGCACGGTGCCAAATAACGGCACGGTGTCAAATAACGGCACGGTGCCAAATAACGGCACGGTGCCAAATAACGGCACGGTGCCAAATTACGGCACGGTGCCAAATTACGGCACGGTGCCAAATTACGGCACGGTGCCAAATAAAGGCACGGTGCCAAATAACGGCACGGTGCCAAATAACGGCACGGTACCAAATAACGGCACGGCACGGTGCCAAATTACGGCACGGTGCCAAATTACGGCACGGTGCCAAATAACGGCACGGTACCAAATAACGGCACGGTGCCAAATAACGGCACGGTGCCAAATTACGGCACGGTGCCAAATAACGGCACGGTGCCAAATAACGGCACGGTGCCAAATTACGGCACGGTGCAAATAACGGCACGGTGCCAAATAACGGCACGGTGCCAAATAACGGCACGGTGCCAAATAACGGCACGGTACCAAATAACGGCACGGTGCCAAATAACGGCACGGTGCCAAATTACGGCACGGTGCCAAATTACGGCACGGTGCCAAATTACGGCACGGTGCCAAATTATGGCACGGTGCCAAATAACGGCACGGTGCCAAATTACGGCACGGTGCCAAATTATGGCACGGTGCCAAATAACGGCACGGTGCCAAATTACGGCACGGTGCCAAATAACGGCACGGTGCCAAATAACGGCACGGTGCCAAATAACGGCACGGTGCCAAATAAAGGCACGGTGCCAAATAACGGCACGGTGCCAAATAACGGCACGGTGCAAATAACGGCACGGTGCCAAATTACGGCACGGTGCCAAATAACGGCACGGTGCCAAATTACGGCACGGTGCCAAATAACGGCACGGTGCCAAATAACGGCACGGTGTCAAATAACGGCACGGTGCCAAATAACGGCACGGTGCCAAATAACGGCACGGTGCCAAATTACGGCACGGTGCCAAATTACGGCACGGTGCCAAATTACGGCACGGTGCCAAATAACGGCACGGTGCCAAATAACGGCACGGTGCCAAATTACGGCACGGTGCCAAATTACGGCACGGTGCCAAATAACGGCACGGTGCCAAATAACGGCACGGTGCCAAATAAAGGCACGGTGCCAAATAACGGCACGGTGCCAAATAACGGCACGGTGCAAATAACGGCACGGTGCCAAATTACGGCACGGTGCCAAATAACGGCACGGTGCCAAATTACGGCACGGTGCCAAATAACGGCACGGTGCCAAATAACGGCACGGTGTCAAATAACGGCACGGTGCCAAATAACGGCACGGTGCCAAATTACGGCACGGTGCCAAATTACGGCACGGTGCCAAATTACGGCACGGTGCCAAATAACGGCACGGTGCCAAATAACGGCACGGTGCCAAATTACGGCACGGTGCCAAATTACGGCACGGTGCCAAATTATGGCGCGGTACCAAATAACGGCACGGTGCCAAATTACGGCACGGTGCCAAATAACGGCACGGTGCCAAATAACGGCACGGTGCCAAATAACGGCACGGTGCAAATAACGGCACGGTGCCAAATAACGGCACGGTGCCAAATAACGGCACGGTGCCAAATTACGGCACGGTGCCAAATTACGGCACGGTGCCAAATTACGGCACGGTGCCAAACAACGGCACGGTGCCAAATAATGGCACGGTACCAAATAACGGCACGGTGCCAAATTACGGCACGGCACGGTGCCAAATAACGGCACGGTGCCAAATTACGGCACGGCACGGTGTCAAATAACGGCACGGTACCAAATAACGGCACGGTGCCAAATTACGGCACGGTGCCAAATTACGGCACGGTGCCAAATAACGGCACGGTGCCAAATAACGGCACGGTGCCAAATTACGGCACGGTGACAAATTACGGCACGGCACGGTGCCAAATAACGGCACGGTACCAAATAACGGCACGGTGCCAAATAACGGCACGGCACGGTGTCAAATAACGGCACGGTACCAAATAACGGCACGGTGCCAAATTACGGCACGGTGCCAAATTACGGCACGGTGCCAAATAACGGCACGGTACCAAATAACGGCACGGTGCCAAATTACGGCACGGTGCCAAATTACGGCACGGTGCCAAATTACGGCACGGTGCCAAATTACGGCACGGTGCCAAACGGCACGGTGCCAAATAACGGCACGGTGCCAAATAACGGCACGGTGCCAAATAACGGCACGGTGCCAAATTACGGCACGGTGCCAAATTACGGCACGGTGCCAAATTACGGCACGGTGCCAAATAACGGCATGGTGTCAAATTACGGCACGGTGCCAAATAACGGTACGGTGCCAAATAACGGCACGGTGCCAAATAACGGCACGGTGCCAAATTACGGCACGGTGCCAAATAACGGCACGGTGCCAAATAACGGCACGGTACCAAATAACGGCACGGTGCCAAATTACGGCACGGTGCCAAATTACAGCACGGTGCCAAATTACGGCACGGTGCCAAATTACGGCACGGTGCCAAATTATGGCACGGTGCCAAATAACGGCACGGTGCCAAATAACGGCACGGTGCCGAATAACGGCACGGTGCCAAATAACGGCACGGTACCAAATAACGGCACGGTGCCAAATTACGGCACGGTGCCAAATTACGGCACGGTGCCAAATAACGGCACGGTGCCAAATTACGGCACGGTGCCAAATTACGGCACGGTGCCAAATAACGGCACGGTGCCAAATAACGGCACGGTGCCAAATAACGGCACGGTGCCAAGTAACGGCACGGTGCTAAATAACGGCACGGTGCTAAATAACGGCACGGTGCCAAATAACGGCACGGTGCCAAATTGCGGCACGGTGCCAAATAACGGCACGGTGCCAAATAACGGCACGGTACCAAATAACGGCACGGCACGTTGCCAAATTACGGCACGGTGCCAAATTACGGCAGGGTGCCAAATTACGGCACGGTGTCAAATTACGGCACGGTGCCAAATTATGGCACGGTGCCAAATAACGGCACGGTGCCAAATTACGGCACGGTGCCAAATAACGGCACGGTGCCAAATAACGGCACGGTGCCAAATTACGGCACGGTGCCAAATTACGGCACGGTGCCAAATAACGGCACGGTGCCAAATAACGGCACGGTGCCAAACAACGGCACGGTGCCAAATAACGGCACGGTGCCAAATAAAGGCACGGTGCCAAATTATGGCACGGTGCCAAATAACGGCACGGTGCCAAATAACGGCACGGTGCCAAATTACGGCACGGTGCCAAATAACGGCACGGTGCCAAATAACGGCACGGTGCCAAATTACGGCACGGTGCCAAATAACGGCACGGTGCCAAATTACGGCACGGTGCCAAATAACGGCACGGTGCCAAATAACGGCACGGTGTCAAATAACGGCACGGTGCCAAATTACGGCACGGTGCCAAATTACGGCACGGTGCCAAATAACGGCACGGTGCCAAATAACGGCACGGTGCCAAATAACGGCACGGTACCAAATAACGGCACGGTGCCAAATTATGGCACGGCACGGTGCCAAATAACGGCAGGGTGCCAAATAACGGCACGGTGCCAAATAACGGCACGGCACGGTGCCAAATAACGGCACGGTGCCAAATTACGGCACGGTGCCAAACAACGGCACGGTGCCAAATAATGGCACGGTACCAAATAACGGCACGGTGCCAAATTACGGCACGGTGCCAAATTACGGCACGGCACGGTGCCAAATAACGGCACGGTGCCAAATTACGGCACGGCACGGTGTCAAATAACGGCACGGTACCAAATAACGGCACGGTGCCAAATTACGGCACGGTGCCAAATTACGGCACGGTGCCAAATAACGGCACGGTGCCAAATAACGGCACGGTGCCAAATTACGGCACGGTGCCAAATTACGGCACGGCACGGTGCCAAATAACGGCACGGTACCAAATAACGGCACGGTGCCAAATAACGGCACGGTGTCAAATAACGGCACGGTGCCAAATTACGGCACGGTGCCAAATTACGGCACGGTGCCAAATTACGGCACGGTGCCAAATAACGGCATGGTGTCAAATCACGGCACGGTGCCAAATAACAGCACGGTGCCAAATAACGGCACGGTGCCAAATAACGGCACGGTGCCAAATTACGGCACGGTGCCAAATTACGGCACGGTGCCAAATTATGGCACGGTGCCAAATTACGGCACGGTGCCTTATTACGGCACGGTGCCAAATTACGGCACGGTGCCAAATTATGGCACGGTGCCAAATAACGGCACGGTGCCAAATTACGGCACGGTGCCAAATAACGGCACGGTACCAAATAACGGCACGGTGCCAAATTACGGCACGGTGCCAAATTATGGCACGGTGCCAAATAACGGCACAAATTACGGCACGGCACGGTACCAAATAACGGCACGGTGCCAAATTACGGCACGGTGCCAAATTACGGCACGGTGCCAAATAACGGCACGGTGCCAAATAACGGCACGGTGCCAAATTACGGCACGGTGCCAAATAACGGCACGGCACGGTGTCAAATAACGGCACGGTACCAAATAACGGCACGGTGCCAAATTACGGCACGGTGCCAAATAACGGCACGGTGCCAAATTACGGCACGGTGCCAAATTACGGCACGGTGCCAAATAACGGCACGGTACCAAATAACGGCACGGTGCCAAATTACGGCACGGTGCCAAATTACGGCACGGTGCCAAATTACGGCACGGTGCCAAATTACGGCACGGTGCCAAATTACGGCACGGTGTCAAATAACGACACGGTGCCAAATAACGGCACGGTGCCAAATAACGGCACGGTGCCAAATAAAGGCACGGTGCCAAATAAAGGCACGGTGCCAAATAACGGCACGGTGCCAAATTACGGCACGGTGCCAAATAACGGCACGGTGTCAAATTACGGCACGGTGCCAAATAACGGCACGGTGCCAAATAACGGCACGGTGCCAAATAACGGCACGGCACGGTGTCAAATAACGGCACGGTACCAAATAACGGCACGGTGCCAAATTACGGCACGGTGCCAAATTACGGCACGGTGCCAAATAACGGCACGGTGCCAAATTACGGCACGGTGCCAAATTACGGCACGGTGCCAAATTACGGCACGGTGCCAAATTACGGCACGGTGCCAAATTACGGCACGGTGTCAAATAACGACACGGTGCCAAATAACGGCACGGTGCCAAATAACGGCACGGTGCCAAATTATGGCACGGTGCCAAATAAAGGCACGGTGCCAAATAACGGCACGGTGCCAAATTACGGCACGGTGCCAAATAACGGCACGGTGTCAAATTACGGCACGGTGCCAAATAACGGCACGGAGCCAAATAACGGCACGGTGCCAAATAACGGCACGGTGCCAAATTACGGCACGGTGCCAAATAACGGCACGGTGCCAAATAACGGCACGGTGCCAAATAACGGCACGGTGCCAAATTACGGCACGGTGCCAAATAACGGCACGGTGCCAAATAACGGCACGGTACCAAATAACGGCACGGTGCCAAATTACGGCACGGCACGGTGCCAAATAACGGCACGGCACGGCACGGTGTCAAATAACGGCACGGTACCAAATAACGGCACGGTGCCAAATTACGGCACGGTGCCAAATTACGGCACGGTGCCAAATAACGGCACGGTACCAAATAACGGCACGGTGCCAAATTACGGCACGGTGCCAAATTATGGCACGGTGCCAAATTACGGCACGGTGCCAAATTACGGCACGGTGCCAAATTACGGCACGGTGCCAAATAACGGCACGGTGCCAAATAACGGCACGGTACCAAATAACGGCACGGTGCCAAATAACGGCACGGTGCCAAATAACGGCACGGTGCCAAATTACGGCACGGTGCCAAATTACGGCACGGTGCCAAATTACGGCACGGTGCCAAATAACGGCACGGTGTCAAATTACGGCACGGTGCCAAATAACGGCACGGTGCCAAATAACGGCACGGTGCCAAATTACGGCACGGTGCCAAATTACGGCACGGTGCCAAATAATGGCACGGTGCCAAATAACGGCACGGTACCAAATAACGGCACGGTGCCAAATTACGGCACGGTGCCAAATTACGGCACGGTGCCAAATTATGGCACGGCACGGTGCCAAATAACGGCACGGTGCCAAATAACGGCACGGTGCCAAATTACGGCACGGTGCCAAATTACGGCACGGTGCCAAATTACGGCACGGTGCCAAATAACGGCACGGTGCCAAATAACGGCACGGTGCCAAATAACGGCACGGTGCCAAATTACGGCACGGTGCCAAATTACGGCACGGTGCCAAATAACGGCACGGTGCCAAATTACGGCACGGCACGGTGTCAAATAACGGCACGGTACCAAATAACGGCACGGTGCCAAATTACGGCACGGTGCCAAATAACGGCACGGCACGGTGTCAAATAACGGCACGGTACCAAATAACGGCACGGTGCCAAATTACGGCAGGGTGCCAAATTACGGCACGGTGCCAAATAACGGCACGGTACCAAATAACGGCACGGTGCCAAATTACGGCACGGTGCCAAATTACGGCACGGTGCCAAATTACGGCACGGTGCCAAATTACGGCACGGTGCCAAATAACGGCACGGTGCCAAATAACGGCACGGTGCCAAATTACGGCACGGTGCCAAATTACGGCACGGTGCCAAATAACGGCACGGTGCCAAATAACGGCACGGTGCCAAATAACGGCACGGTGCCAAATTACGGCACGGTGCCAAATTACGGCACGGTGCCAAATAACGGCACGGTGCCAAATAACGGCACGGTGCCAAATTACGGCACGGCACGGTGTCAAATAACGGCACGGTACCAAATAACGGCACGGTGCCAAATTACGGCACGGTGCCAAATAACGGCACGGCACGGTGTCAAATAACGGCACGGTACCAAATAACGGCACGGTGCCAAATTACGGCACGGTGCCAAATTACGGCACGGTGCCAAATAACGGCACGGTACCAAATAACGGCACGGTGCCAAATAACGGCACGGTGCCAAATAACGGCACGGTGCCAAATTATGGCGCGGTGCCAAATAAAGGCACGGTGCCAAATAACGGCACGGTGCCAAATTACGGCACGGTGCCAAATAACGGCACGGTGTCAAATTACGGCACGGTGCCAAATAACGGCACGGTGCCAAATAACGGCACGGTGCCAAATAACGGCACGGTGCCAAATTACGGCACGGTGCCAAATAACGGCACGGTTCCAAATAACGGCACGGTGCCAAATAACGGCACGGTGCCAAATTACGGCACGGTGCCAAATAACGGCACGGTGCCAAATAACGGCACGGTACCAAATAACGGCACGGTGCCAAATTACGGCACGGCACGGTGCCAAATAACGGCACGGCACGGCACGGTGTCAAATAACGGCACGGTACCAAATAACGGCACGGTGCCAAATTACGGCACGGTGCCAAATTACGGCACGGTGCCAAATAACGGCACGGTACCAAATAACGGCACGGTGCCAAATTACGGCACGGTGCCAAATTATAGCACGGTGCCAAATTACGGCACGGTGCCAAATTACGGCACGGTGCCAAATTACGGCACGGTGCCAAATAACGGCACGGTGCCAAATAACGGCACGGTACCAAATAACGGCACGGTGCCAAATAACGGCACGGTGCCAAATAACGGCACGGTGCCAAATTACGGCACGGTGCCAAATTACGGCACGGTGCCAAATTACGGCACGGTGCCAAATAACGGCACGGTGTCAAATTACGGCACGGTGCCAAATAACGGCACGGTGCCAAATAACGGCACGGTGCCAAATTACGGCACGGTGCCAAATTACGGCACGGTGCCAAATAATGGCACGGTGCCAAATAACGGCACGGTACCAAATAACGGCACGGTGCCAAATTACGGCACGGTGCCAAATTACGGCACGGTGCCAAATTATGGCACGGCACGGTGCCAAATAACGGCACGGTGCCAAATAACGGCACGGTGCCAAATAACGGCACGGTGCCAAATTACGGCACGGTGCCAAATAACGGCACGGTGCCAAATAACGGCACGGTACCAAATAACGGCATGGTGCCAAATTACGGCACGGTGCCAAATTACGGCACGGTGCCAAATTACGGCACGGTGCCAAATTACGGCACGGTGCCAAATAACGGCACGGTACCAAATAACGGCACGGTGCCAAATTACGGCACGGTGCCAAATTATGGCACGGTGCCAAATTACGGCACGGTGCCAAATTACGGCACGGTGCCAAATTACGGCACGGCACGGTGTCAAATAACGGCACGGTACCAAATAACGGCACGGTGCCAAATTACGGCACGGTGCCAAATAACGGCACGGTGCCAAATAACGGCACGGTGCCAAATTACGGCACGGCACGGTGCCAAATAACGGCACGGTACCAAATAACGGCACGGTGCCAAATAACGGCACGGCACGGTGTCAAATAACGGCACGGTACCAAATAACGGCACGGTGCCAAATTACGGCACGGTGCCAAATTACGGCACGGTGCCAAATAACGGCACGGTACCAAATAACGGCACGGTGCCAAATTAGGGCACGGTGCCAAATTACGGCACGGTGCCAAATTACGGCACGGTGCCAAATTACGGCACGGTGCCAAACGGCACGGTGCCAAATAACGGCACGGTGCCAAATAACGGCACGGTGCCAAATAACGGCACGGTGCCAAATTACGGCACGGTGCCAAATTACGGCACGGTGCCAAATTACGGCACGGTGCCAAATAACGGCATGGTGTCAAATTACGGCACGGTGCCAAATAACGGCACGGTGCCAAATAACGGCACGGTGCCAAATAACGGCACGGTGCCAAATTACGGCACGGTGCCAAATAACGGCACGGTGCCAAATAACGGCACGGTACCAAATAACGGCACGCTGCCAAATTACGGCACGGTGCCAAATTACAGCACGGTGCCAAATTACGGCACGGTGCCAAATTACGGCACGGTGCCAAATTATGGCACGGTGCCAAATAACGGCACGGTGCCAAATAACGGCACGGTGCCGAATAACGGCACGGTGCCAAATAACGGCACGGTACCAAATAACGGCACGGTGCCAAATTACGGCACGGTGCCAAATTACGGCACGGTGCCAAATAACGGCATGGTGTCAAATTACGGCACGGTGCCAAATAACGGCACGGTGCCAAATTACGGCACGGTGCCAAATAACGGCACGGTGCCAAATAACGGCACGGTGTCAAATAACGGCACGGTGCCAAATTACGGCACGGTGCCAAATTACGGCACGGTGCCAAATAACGGCACGGTGCCAAATAACGGCACGGTGCCAAATAACGGCACGGTACCAAATAACGGCACGGTGCCAAATTATGGCACGGCACGGTGCCAAATAACGGCAGGGTGCCAAATAACGGCACGGTGCCAAATAACGGCACGGTGCCAAATAACGGCACGGTGTCAAATAACGGCACGGTGCCAAATAACGGCACGGTGCCAAATAACGGCACGGTGCCAAATTACGGCACGGTGCCAAATTACGGCACGGTGCCAAATTACGGCACGGTGCCAAATAACGGCACGGTGCCAAATAACGGCACGGTGCCAAACAACGGCACGGTGCCAAACAACGGCACGGTGCCAAATAAAGGCACGGTGCCAAATTATGGCACGGTGCCAAATAACGGCACGGTGCCAAATAACGGCACGGTGCTAAATAACGGCACGGTGCCAAATAACGGCACGGTGCCAAATTACGGCACGGTGCCAAATTACGGCACGGTGCCAAATAACGGCACGGTACCAAATAACGGCACGGCACGGTGCCAAATTACGGCACGGTGCCAAATTACGGCACGGTGCCAAATAACGGCACGGTGCCAAATAACGGCACGGTGCCAAATTACGGCACGGTGCCAAATAACGGCACGGTGCCAAATAACGGCACGGTACCAAATAACGGTACGGTGCCAAATAACGGCACGGTGCCAAATAACGGCACGGTGCCAAATAACGGCAAGGTACCAAATAACGGCACGGTGCCAAATTACGGCACGGTGCCAAATAACGGCACGGTGCCAAATTACGGCACGGTGCCAAATTACGGCACGGTGCAAATAACGGCACGGTGCCAAATAACGGCACGGTGCCAAATAACGGCACGGTGCCAAATAACGGCACGGTACCAAATAACGGCACGGTGCCAAATAACGGCACGGTGCCAAATTACGGCACGGTGCCAAATAACGGCACGGTGCCAAATTACGGCACGGTGCCAAATTACGGCACGGTGCAAATAACGGCACGGTGCCAAATAACGGCACGGTGCCAAATAACGGCACGGTGCCAAATAACGGCACGGTACCAAATAACGGCACGGTGCCAAATTACGGCACGGTGCCAAATTATGGCACGGTGCCAAATAACGGCACGGTGCCAAATTACGGCACGGTGCCAAATAACGGCACGGTGCCAAATAACGGCACGGTGCCAAATAAAGGCACGGTGCCAAATAACGGCACGGTGCCAAATAACGGCACGGTGCAAATAACGGCACGGTGCCAAATTACGGCACGGTGCCAAATAACGGCACGGTGCCAAATTACGGCACGGTGCCAAATAACGGCACGGTGCCAAATAACGGCACGGTGTCAAATAACGGCACGGTGCCAAATAACGGCACGGTGCCAAATAACGGCACGGTGCCAAATTACGGCACGGTGCCAAATTACGGCACGGTGCCAAATTACGGCACGGTGCCAAATAACGGCACGGTGCCAAATAACGGCACGGTGCCAAATTACGGCACGGTGCCAAATTACGGCACGGTGCCAAATTATGGCACGGTGCCAAATAACGGCACGGTGCCAAATTACGGCACGGTGCCAAATTACGGCACGGTGCCAAATTACGGCACGGTGCCAAATAACGGCACGGTGCCAAATAACGGCACGGTGCCAAATAACGGCACGGTGCAAATAACGGCACGGTGCCAAATAACGGCACGGTGCCAAATAACGGCACGGTGCCAAATTACGGCACGGTGCCAAATAACGGCACGGTGCCAAATAACGGCACGGTGCCAAATAACGGCACGGTGCCAAATTACGGCACGGTGCCAAACAACGGCACGGTGCCAAATAATGGCACGGTACCAAATAACGGCACGGTGCCAAATTACGGCACGGTGCCAAATTACGGCACGGCACGGTGCCAAATAACGGCACGGTGCCAAATTACGGCACGGCACGGCGTCAAATAACGGCACGGTACCAAATAACGGCACGGTGCCAAATTACGGCACGGTGCCAAATTACGGCACGGTGCCAAATAACGGCACGGTGCCAAATAACGGCACGGTGCCAAATTACGGCACGGTGCCAAATTACGGCACGGCACGGTGCCAAATAACGGCACGGTACCAAATAACGGCACGGTGCCAAATAACGGCACGGCACGGTGTCAAATAACGGCACGGTGCCAAACAACGGCACGGTGCCAAATAATGGCACGGTACCAAATAACGGCACGGTGCCAAATTACGGCACGGTGCCAAATTACGGCACGGCACGGTGCCAAATAACGGCCGGGTGCCAAATTAAACTATAACGGCCAAATAACGGCCGGGTGCCAAATAACGGCACGGTGCCAAATAACGGCACGGTGTCAAATAACGGCACGGTGCCAAATTACGGCACGGTGCCAAATTACGGCACGGTGCCAAATTACGGCACGGTGCCAAATAACGGCATGGTGTCAAATTACGGCACGGTGCCAAATAACGGCACGGTGCCAAATAACGGCACGGTGCCAAATAACGGCACGGTGCCAAATTACGGCACGGTGCCAAATTACGGCACGGTGCCAAATTACGGCACGGTGCCAAATAACGGCACGGTACCAAATAACGGCACGGTGCCAAATTACGGCACGGTGCCAAATTACGGCACGGTGCCAAATTACGGCACGGTGCCAAATTACGGCACGGTGCCAAATTACGGCACGGTGCCAAATTATGGCACGGTGCCAAATTACGGCACGGTGCCTTATTACGGCACGGTGCCAAATTACGGCACGGTGCCAAATTATGGCACGGTGCCAAATAACGGCACGGTGCCAAATTACGGCACGGTGCCAAATAACGGCACGGTGCCAAATAACGGCACGGTACCAAATAACGGCACGGTGCCAAATTACGGCACGGTGCCAAATTACGGCACGGTGCCAAATTACGGCACGGTGCCAAATTATGGCACGGTGCCAAATAACGGCACGGCACGGTGCCAAATAACGGCACGGTGCCAAATTACGGCACGGTGCCAAATAACGGCACGGTGCCAAATAACGGCACGGTGCCAAATAACGGCACGGTACCAAATAACGGCACGGTGCCAAATTATGGCACGGCACGGTGCCAAATTATGGCACGGCACGGTGCCAAATAACGGCACGGTGCCAAATAACGGCACGGTGTCAAATAACGGCACGGTGCCAAATAACGGCACGGTGCCAAATTACGGCACGGTGCCAAATTACGGCACGGTGTCAAATAACGGCACGGTGTCAAATTACGGCACGGTGCCAAATAACGGCACGGTGCCAAATAACGGCACGGTGTCAAATAACGGCACGGTGCCAAATAACGACGGCACGGTGCCAAATTACGGCACGGTGCCAAATTACGGCACGGTGCCAAATAACGGCACGGTGTCAAATAACGGCACGGTGCCAAATTACGGCACGGTGCCAAATTACGGCACGGTGCCAAATAACGGCACGGTGCCAAATAACGGCACGGTACCAAATTATGTCACGGCACGGTGCCAAATAACGGCACGGTACCAAATAACGGCACGGTGCCAAATTACGGCACGGTACCAAATAACGGCACGGTGCCAAATTACGGCACGGTGCCAAATTACGGCACGGTGCCAAATTACGGCACGGTGCCAAATTACGGCACGGTGCCAAATTACGGCACGGTGCCAAATAACCGCACGGTGCCAAATAACGGCACGGTGCCAAATAAAGGAACGGTGCCAAATAACGGCACGGTGCCAAATTACGGCACGGTGCCAAATAACGGCACGGTGTCAAATTACGGCACGGTGCCAAATAACGGCACGGTGCCAAATAACGGCACTGTGCCAAATAACGGCACGGTGCTAAATTACGGCACGGTGCCAAATAACGGCACGGTGCCAAATAACGGCACGGTACCAAATAACGGCACGGTGCCAAATTACGGCACGGTGCCAAATTACGGCACGGTGCCAAATTACGGCACGGCACGGTGCCAAATAACGGCACGGTGCCAAATTACGGCACGGCACGGTACCAAATAACGGCACGGTGCCAAATTACGGCACGGTGCCAAATTACGGCACGGTGCCAAATAACGGCACGGTGCCAAATAACGGCACGGTGCCAAATTACGGCACGGTGCCAAATTACGGCACGGCACGGTGTCAAATAACGGCACGGTACCAAATAACGGCACGGTGCCAAATTACGGCACGGTGCCAAATAACGGCACGGCACGGTGTCAAATAACGGCACGGTACCAAATAACGGCACGGTGCCAAATTACGGCACGGTGCCAAATTACGGCACGGTGCCAAATAACGGCACGGTACCAAATAACGGCACGGTGCCAAATTACGGCACGGTGCCAAATTACGGCACGGTGCCAAATTACGGCACGGTGCCAAATTACGGCACGGTGCCAAATTACGGCACGGTGCCAAATTACGGCACGGTGCCAAATTACGGCACGGTGTCAAATAACGACACGGTGCCAAATAACGGCACGGTGCCAAATAACGGCACGGTGCCAAATTATGGCACGGTGCCAAATAAAGGCACGGTGCCAAATAACGGCACGGTGCCAAATTACGGCACGGTGCCAAATAACGGCACGGTGTCAAATTACGGCACGGTGCCAAATAACGGCACGGTGCCAAATAACGGCACGGTGCCAAATTACGGCACGGTGCCAAATAACGGCACGGTGCCAAATAACGGCACGGTACCAAATTACGGCACGGCACGGTGCCAAATAACGGCACGGCACGGCACGGTGTCAAATAACGGCACGGTACCAAATAACGGCACGGTGCCAAATTACGGCACGGTGCCAAATTACGGCACGGTGCCAAATAACGGCACGGTGCCAAATAACGGCACGGTGCCAAATTACGGCACGGTGCCAAATTACGGCACGGTGCCAAATTACGGCACGGTGCCAAATAACGGCACGGCACGGTGCCAAATAACGGCACGGTACCAAATAACGGCACGGTGCCAAATTACGGCACGGTGCCAAATAACGGCACGGCACGGTGTCAAATAACGGCACGGTACCAAATAACGGCACGGTGCCAAATTACGGCACGGTGCCAAATTACGGCACGGTGCCAAATAACGGCACGGTACCAAATAACGGCACGGTGTCAAATTACGGCACGGTGCCAAATTATGGCACGGTGCCAAATTACGGCACGGTGCCAAATAACGGCACGGTGCCAAATAACGGCACGGTACCAAATTACGGCACGGCACGGTGCCAAATAACGGCACGGCACGGCACGGTGTCAAATAACGGCACGGTACCAAATAACGGCACGGTGCCAAATTACGGCACGGTGCCAAATTACGGCACGGTGCCAAATAACGGCACGGTGCCAAATAACGGCACGGTGCCAAATTACGGCACGGTGCCAAATTACGGCACGGTGCCAAATTACGGCACGGTGCCAAATAACGGCACGGCACGGTGCCAAATAACGGCACGGTACCAAATAACGGCACGGTGCCAAATTACGGCACGGTGCCAAATAACGGCACGGCACGGTGTCAAATAACGGCACGGTACCAAATAACGGCACGGTGCCAAATTACGGCACGGTGCCAAATTACGGCACGGTGCCAAATAACGGCACGGTACCAAATAACGGCACGGTGTCAAATTACGGCACGGTGCCAAATTATGGCACGGTGCCAAATTACGGCACGGTGCCAAATTACGGCACGGTGCCAAATTACGGCACGGTGCCAAATTACGGCACGGTGCCAAATTACGGCACGGTGCCAAATTATGGCACGGTGCCAAATAACGGCACGGTGCCAAATTACGGCACGGTGCCAAATAACGGCACGGTGCCAAATAACGGCACGGTGCCAAATAAAGGCACGGTGCCAAATAACGGCACGGTGCCAAATAACGGCACGGTGCAAATAACGGCACGGTGCCAAATTACGGCACGGTGCCAAATAACGGCACGGTGCCAAATTACGGCACGGTGCCAAATAACGGCACGGTGCCAAATTACGGCACGGTGCCAAATAACGGCACGGTGCCAAATAACGGCACGGTGTCAAATAACGGCACGGTGCCAAATTACGGCACGGTGCCAAATTACGGCACGGTGCCAAATAACGGCACGGTGCCAAATAACGGCACGGTGCCAAATTATGGCACGGCACGGTGCCAAATAACGGCAGGGTGCCAAATAACGGCACGGTGCCAAATAACGGCACGGTGCCAAATAACGGCACGGTGTCAAATAACGGCACGGTGCCAAATAACGGCACGGTGCCAAATTACGGCACGGTGCCAAATTACGGCACGGTGCCAAATAACGGCACGGCACGGTGTCAAATAACGGCACGGTACCAAACAACGGCACGGTGCCAAATAACGGCACGGTGCCAAATAAAGGCACGGTGCCAAATTATGGCACGGTGCCAAATAACGGCACGGTGCCAAATAACGGCACGGTGCCAAATTACGGCACGGTGCCAAATAACGGCACGGTGCCAAATTACGGCACGGTGCCAAATAACGGCACGGTGCCAAGTAGCGGCACGGTGCCAAATAACGGCACGGTGCCAAATAACGGCACGGTGCCAAATTACGGCACGGTGCCAAATAACGGCACGGTGCCAAATAACGGCACGGTGTCAAATAACGGCACGGTGCCAAATAACGGCACGGTGCCAAATAACGGCACGGTGCCAAATTACGGCACGGTGCCAAATTACGGCACGGTGCCAAATTACCCAACTAACAATTTTCGTCTCATAAGACTCTACTAGAGTCTTTTGAGAGTTTTCATACAGGGCTATTTCACCCTTGTAGAATGCTACAATTGTTTTATGAGTGGCTCATGAGGCTTAAATGGCGCACTTATGAGAACTTTTTTTATCTTATAACAAGACATCAGTTCTTTTTGTAAGAGTCACGAAAGTCTCACAAGAACACTATTTGAATTCTAATGAGAGTTTATTGATATTCTCATAAAACTTTCATAACAAGTACTTTATGCTTTGCTAAAAAGAGTAGAGTATATAAAAATATCTAGCCGGTTTTATTTTTGAAGAGCTAAAGTAATTATTTGAAGAGTAAAAGTTTTTTTTGAAGTATTTATTTATTTTCGGATCCGAGTTATGTCTACGTTTGTGTATGATAATATTGTATTAGAATTTCATATGACATAGATTTTAAATTCTATTTTTTCGGATATATAGACAAAAATTATATGGGGAATGCAATTTTACTGATAATATAAGATATTTTACTTCGAAAAAACGCGAAACCCCTCGAAAAAATCGAAAAAGCGAGATATATTATAAATCGGAAATATAATATGGAAAAATTAAATTTTTAATATAATTGATCAAACTGTTTCAATTGTTTTAATGCGTTTTTGTTTTTAAAGAAAATAGCTTTTTGCAGTGTTTTTAGGTCCTAATTTACATATGTAAGCTGTTTTTGGAATTTTAAAGTTTTACTATTAGAAAAGATCAAGGGAAAATATGGCGCCTGTTGACGAAGATTTATTTTAAGAATAAAATTCTACTTATAAGAACATAAGCTCGCGTTATGCGAGTTTAAATCTTTTATGTCTCATATGAGTATTTTAACAAGTATTTTTATACTTAAACTTTTACAAGCGCGTTTTTATGAGAATCATACGAATTAACTGCTCATAACATTTTTATTTAAGATTTAAACTCTTTAAGAGTTAAGACTTTATAAAAAATATACAATAAGAACATAAGTTTTTAAAGGCTCGCTACAAGAGTTCAAAAATCGCCTTGCTATAAGGATAAAAGATTCAATAGCTCTAGTAGCGTCATACTCTTATAAAAAGAACGCTATCAGAAAAAATTAGAGTGTCATTACAAGAACTATGTTATGAGAGTATCCAGTGTGTTAAGAAAGTTTAATGAGAAGATTTCAAAATTCGTAAGAGTTTTGGTCTGGAGAGTTTGTTAGTTGGGTATGGCACGGTGCCAAATTACGGCACGGTGCCTTATTACGGCACGGTGCCAAATTACGGCACGGTGCCAAATTATGGCACGGTGCCAAATAACGGCACGGTGCCAAATTACGGCACGGTGCCAAATAACGGCACGGTGCCAAATAACGGCACGGTACCAAATAACGGCACGGTGCCAAATTACGGCACGGTGCCAAATTACGGCACGGTGCCAAATTACGGCACGGTGCCAAATTATGGCACGGTGCCAAATAACGGCACGGTGCCAAATAACGGCACGGCACGGTGCCAAATAACGGCACGGTGCCAAATTACGGCACGGTGCCAAATAACGGCACGGTGCCAAATAACGGCACGGTGCCAAATAACGGCACGGTGCCAAATAACGGCACGGTACCAAATAACGGCACGGTGCCAAATTATGGCACGGCACGGTGCCAAATTATGGCACGGCACGGTGCCAAATAACGGCACGGTGCCAAATAACGGCACGGTGCCAAATAACGGCACGGTGCCAAATAACGGCACGGTGTCAAATAACGGCACGGTGCCAAATAACGGCACGGTGCCAAATTACGGCACGGTGCCAAATTACGGCACGGTGTCAAATAACGGCACGGTGTCAAATTACGGCACGGTGCCAAATAACGGCACGGTGCCAAATAACGGCACGGTGTCAAATAACGGCACGGTGCCAAATAACGACGGCACGGTGCCAAATAACGACACGGTGCCAAATTACGGCACGGTGCCAAATTACGGCACGGTGCCAAATAACGGCACGGTGTCAAATAACGGCACGGTGCCAAATTACGGCACGGTGCCAAATTACGGCACGGTGCCAAATAACGGCACGGTGCCAAATAACGGCACGGTACCAAATTATGTCACGGCACGGTGCCAAATAACGGCACGGTACCAAATAACGGCACGGTGCCAAATTACGGCACGGTACCAAATAACGGCACGGTGCCAAATTACGGCACGGTGCCAAATTACGGCACGGTGCCAAATTACGGCACGGTGCCAAATTACGGCACGGTGCCAAATAACCGCACGGTGCCAAATAACGGCACGGTGCCAAATAAAGGAACGGTGCCAAATAACGGCACGGTGCCAAATTACGGCACGGTGCCAAATAACGGCACGGTGTCAAATTACGGCACGGTGCCAAATAACGGCACGGTGCCAAATAACGGCACTGTGCCAAATAACGGCACGGTGCTAAATTACGGCACGGTGCCAAATAACGGCACGGTGCCAAATAACGGCACGGTACCAAATAACGGCACGGTGCCAAATTACGGCACGGTGCCAAATTACGGCACGGCACGGTGCCAAATAACGGCACGGTGCCAAATTACGGCACGGCACGGTACCAAATAACGGCACGGTGCCAAATTACGGCACGGTGCCAAATTACGGCACGGTGCCAAATAACGGCACGGTGCCAAATAACGGCACGGTGCCAAATTACGGCACGGCACGGTGTCAAATAACGGCACGGTACCAAATAACGGCACGGTGCCAAATTACGGCACGGTGCCAAATAACGGCACGGCACGGTGTCAAATAACGGCACGGTACCAAATAACGGCACGGTGCCAAATTACGGCACGGTGCCAAATTACGGCACGGTGCCAAATAACGGCACGGTACCAAATAACGGCACGGTGCCAAATTACGGCACGGTGCCAAATTACGGCACGGTGCCAAATTACGGCACGGTGCCAAATTACGGCACGGTGCCAAATTACGGCACGGTGTCAAATAACGACACGGTGCCAAATAACGGCACGGTGCCAAATAACGGCACGGTGCCAAATAACGGCACGGTGCCAAATTATGGCACGGTGCCAAATAAAGGCACGGTGCCAAATAACGGCACGGTGCCAAATTACGGCACGGTGCCAAATAACGGCACGGTGTCAAATTACGGCACGGTGCCAAATAACGGCACGGTGCCAAATAACGGCACGGTGCCAAATAACGGCACGGCACGGTGCCAAATAAAGGCACGGTGCCAAATAACGGCACGGTGCCAAATAACGGCACGGTGCCAAATAACGGCACGGTGCCAAATTACGGCACGGTGCCAAATAACGGCACGGTGCCAAATAACGGCACGGTACCAAATAACGGCACGGTGCCAAATTACGGCACGGCACGGTGCCAAATAACGGCACGGCACGGCACGGTGTCAAATAACGGCACGGTACCAAATAACGGCACGGTGCCAAATTACGGCACGGTGCCAAATTACGGCACGGTGCCAAATAACGGCACGGTACCAAATAACGGCACGGTGCCAAATTACGGCACGGTGCCAAATTATGGCACGGTGCCAAATTACGGCACGGTGCCAAATTACGGCACGGTGCCAAATAACGGCACGGTGCCAAATAACGGCACGGTACCAAATAACGGCACGGTGCCAAATAACGGCACGGTGCCAAATAACGGCACGGTGCCAAATTACGGCACGGTGCCAAATTACGGCACGGTGCCAAATTACGGCACGGTGCCAAATAACGGCACGGTGTCAAATTACGGCACGGTGCCAAATAACGGCACGGTGCCAAATAACGGCACGGTGCCAAATTACGGCACGGTGCCAAATTACGGCACGGTGCCAAATAACGGCACGGTGCCAAATAACGGCACGGTACCAAATAACGGCACGGTGCCAAATTACGGCACGGTGCCAAATTACGGCACGGTGCCAAATTATGGCACGGCACGGTGCCAAATAACGGCACGGTGCCAAATAACGGCACGGTGCCAAATAACGGCACGGTGCCAAATTACGGCACGGTGCCAAATAACGGCACGGTGCCAAATTATGGCACGGCACGGTGCCAAATTACGGCACCGTGCCAAATAACGGCACGGTACCAAATAACGGCACGGTGCCAAATTACGGCACGGTGCCAAATTATGGCACGGTGCCAAATTACGGCACGGTGCCAAATAACGGCACGGTGCCAAATAACGGCACGGTACCAAATAAGGGCACGGTGCCAAATAACGGCACGGTGCCAAATTACGGCACGGTGCCAAATTACGGCACGGTGCCAAATTACGGCACGGTGCCAAATTACGGCACGGTGCCAAATAACGGCACGGTGTCAAATTACGGCACGGTGCCAAATAACGGCACGGTGCCAAATAACGGCACGGTGCCAAATTACGGCACGGTGCCAAATTACGGCACGGTGCCAAATAACGGCACGGTGCCAAATAACGGCACGGTACCAAATAACGGCACGGTGCCAAATTACGGCACGGTGCCAAATTATGGCACGGCACGGTGCCAAATAACGGCACGGTGCCAAATAACGGCACGGTGCCAAATAACGGCACGGTGCCAAATTACGGCACGGTGCCAAATAACGGCACGGTGCCAAATAACGGCACGGTACCAAATAACGGCATGGTGCCAAATTACGGCACGGTGCCAAATTACGGCACGGTGCCAAATTACGGCACGGTGCCAAATTACGGCACGGTGCCAAATAACGGCACGGTACCAAATAACGGCACGGTGCCAAATTACGGCACGGTGCCAAATTATGGCACGGTGCCAAATTACGGCACGGTGCCAAATTACGGCACGGTGCCAAATTACGGCACGGTGCCAAATTACGGCACGGTGCCAAATAACGGCACGGTACCAAATAACGGCACGGTGCCAAATTACGGCACGGTGCCAAATTACGGCACGGTGCCAAATAACGGGGCCAAATAACGGCACGGTGCCAAATAAAGGCACGGTGCCAAATAACGGCACGGTACCAAATAACGGCACGGTGCCAAATTACGGCACGGTGCCAAATTACGGCACGGTGCCAAATTACGGCACGGTGCCAAATTACGGCACGGTGCCAAATAACGGCACGGTACCAAATAACGGCACGGTGCCAAATTACGGCACGGTGCCAAATTACGGCACGGTGCCAAATTACGGCACGGTGCCAAATTACGGCACGCTGCCAAATTACGGCACGGTGCCAAATTACGGCACGGTGCCAAATTACGGCACGGTGCCAAATTACGGCACGGTGCCAAATTACGGCACGGTGCCAAATAACGGCACGGTGTCTAATTACGGCACGGTGCCAAATAACGGCACGGTGCCAAATAACGGCACGGTGTCAAATAACGACACGGTGCCAAATAACGGCACGGTGCCAAATTACGGCACGGTGCCAAATTATGGCACGGTTGCAAATTACGGCACGGTGCCAAATAACGGCACGGTGCCAAATAACGGCACGGTACCAAATAACGGCACGGTGCCAAATTACGGCACGGTGCCAAATTACGGCACGGTGCCAAATTACGGCACGGTGCCAAATTATGGCACGGTTGCAAATTACGGCACGGTGCCAAATTATGGCACGGTGCCAAATAACGGCACGGTGCCAAATTACGGCACGGTGCCAAATAACGGCACGGTGCCAAATAACGGCACGGTACCAAATAACGGCATGGTGCCAAATTACGGCACGGTGCCAAATTACGGCACGGTGCCAAATTACGGCACGGTGCCAAATTACGGCACGGTGCCAAATTACGGCACGGTGCCAAATTACGGCACGGTGCCAAATAACGGCACGGTGTCAAATTACGGCACGGTGCCAAATAACGGCACGGTGCCAAATAACGGCACGGTGTCAAATAACGACACGGTGCCAAATAACGGCACGGTGCCAAATTACGGCACGGTGCCAAATTACGGCACGGTGCCAAATTACGGCACGGTGCCAAATTACGGCACGGTGCCAAATTACGGCACGGTGCCAAATAACGGCACGGTGCCAAATTACGGCACGGTGCCAAATTACGGCACGGTGCCAAATAACGGCACGGTGCCAAATAACGGCACGGTGCCAAATAAAGGCACGGTGCCAAATAACGGCACGTGCCAAATAACGGCACGGTGCCAAATAACGGCACGGTGCAAATAACGGCACGGTGCCAAATAACGGCACGGTGACAAATAACGGCACGGTGCCACATTACGGCACGGTGCCAAATTACGGCACGGTGCCAAATTACGGCACGGTGCCAAATAAAGGCACGGTGCAAATAAAGGGACGGTGCAAATAACGGCACGGTGCCAAATTACGGCACGGTGCCAAATAACGGCACGGTGCCAAATAACGGCACGGTGCCAAATAACGGCACGGTGCCAAATTACGGCACGGTGCCAAATTATGGCACGGTGCCAAATAACGGCACGGTGCCAAATTACGGCACGGTGCCAAATAACGGCACGGTGCCAAATTACGGCACGGTGCCAAATAACGGCACGGTGCCAAATAACGGCACGGTGCCAAATTACGGCACGGTGCCAAATAACGGCACGGTGCCAAATTACGGCACGGTGCCAAATAACGGCACGGTGTCAAATAACGACACGGTGCCAAATAACGGCACGGTGCCAAATTACGGCACGGTGCCAAATTACGGCACGGTGCCAAATTACGGCACGGTGCCAAATTACGGCACGGTGCCAAATTACGGCACGGTGCCAAATTACGGCACGGTGCCAAATAACGGCACGGTGCCAAATTACGGCACGGTGCCAAATTACGGCACGGTGCCAAATTACGGCACGGTGCCAAATTATGGCACGGTGCCAAATTACGGCACGGTGCCAAATAACGGCACGTGCCAAATAACGGCACGGTGCCAAATAACGGCACGGTGCCAAATTACGGCACGGTGCCAAATTACGGCACGGTGCCAAATTATGGCACGGTGCCAAATAACGGCACGGTGCCAAATTACGGCACGGTGCCAAATAACGGCACGGTACCAAATAACGGCATGGTGCCAAATTACGGCACGGTGCCAAATTACGGCACGGTGCCAAATTACGGCACGGTGCCAAATTACGGCACGGTGCCAAATTACGGCACGGTGCCAAATTACGGCACGGTGCCAAATAACGGCACGGTGTCAAATTACGGCACGGTGCCAAATAACGGCACGGTGCCAAATAACGGCACGGTGTCAAATAACGACACGGTGCCAAATAACGACACGGTGCCAAATAACGGCACGGTGCCAAATTACGGCACGGTGCCAAATAACGGCACGGTGCCATATTACGACACGGTGCCAAATTACGACACGGTGCCAAATAACGGCACGGTGCCAAATAAAGGCACGGTGCCAAATTACGGCACGGTGCCAAATTATGGCACGGTGCCAAATAACGGCACGGTGCCAAATAACGGCACGGTGCCAAATAACGGCACAGTGCCAAATAACGGCACGGTGCCAAATTACGGCACGGTGCCAAATAACGGCACGGTGCCAAATAACGGCACGGTGCCAAATAAAGGCACGGTGCCAAATAACGGCACGGTGCCAAATAACGGCACGGTGCCAAATAACGGCACGGTGCCAAATAAAGGCACCGTGCCAAATAACGGCACGGTGCCAAATAACGGCACGGTGCCAAATAACGGCACGGTGCAAATAACGGCACGGTGCCAAATAACGGCACGGTGACAAATAACGGCACGGTGCCACATTACGGCACGGTGCCAAATTACGGCACGGTGCCAAATTATGGCACGGTGCCAAATAACGGCACGGTGACAAATTACGGCACGGTGCCAAATAACGGCACGGTGCCAAATAACGGCACGGTGCCAAATAAAGGCACGGTGCCAAATAACGGCACGGTGCCAAATAACGGCACGGTACCAAATAACGGCACGGTGCCAAATAACGGCACGGTGTCAAATAACGGCACGGTGCCAAATAACGGCACGGTGCCAAATTACGGCACGGTGCCAAATTACGGCACGGTGCCAAATTACGGCACGGTGCCAAATTACGGCACGGTGCCAAATAACGGCACGGTGCCAAATAACGGCACGGTGCCAAATAACGGCACGGTACCAAATTATGGCACGGCACGGTGCCAAATAACGGCACGGTGCCAAATAACGGCACGGCACGGTGCCAAATAACGGCACGGTACCAAATAACGGCACGGTGCCAAATAAAGGCACGGTGCCAAATAAAGGCACGGTGCCAAATAACGGCACGGTGCCAAATAACGGCACGGTACCAAATAACGGCACGGTGCCAAATTACGGCACGGTGCCAAATTACAAATAAAGGCACGGTGCCAAATAACGGCACGGTGCCAAATAACGGCACGGTGCCAAATTACGGCACGGTGCCAAATTACAGCACGGTGCCAAATTACGGCACGGTGCCAAATAACGGCACGGTGCCAAATAACGGCACGGTGCCAAATTACGGCACGGTGCCAAATTACGGCACGGTGCCAAATTATGGCACGGTGCCAAATAACGGCACGGTGCCAAATTACGGCACGGTGCCAAATTACGGCACGGTGACAAATAACGGCACGGTGCCAAATAACGGCACGGTACCAAATAACGGCACGGCACGGTGCCAAATTACGGCACGGTGCCAAATTACGGCACGGTGCCAAATAACGGCACGGTGTCAAATAACGACGGCACGGTGCCAAATAACGGCACGGTGCCAAATTACGGCACGGTGCCAAATAACGGCACGGTGTCAAATTACGGCACGGTGCCAAATTACGGCACGGTGCCAAATTACGGCACGGTGCCAAATAACGGCACGGTGTCAAATAACGACGGCACGGTGCCAAATAACGACACGGTGCCAAATAACGGCACGGTGCCAAATTACGGCACGGTGCCAAATTACGGCACGGTGCCAAATAACGGCACGTTGTCAAATAACGACGGCACGGTGCCAAATAACGACACGGTGCCAAATTACGGCACGGTGCCAAATAACGGCACGGTGCCAAATTACGGCACGGTGCCAAATTACGGCACGGTGCCAAATTACGGCACGGTGTCAAATAACGACGGCACGGTGCCAAATAACGACACGGTGCCAAATAACGGCACGGTGCCAAATTACGGCACGGTGCCAAATTACGGCACGGTGCCAAATTACGGCACGGTGCCAAATTACGGCACGGTGCCAAATTACGGCACAGTGCCAAATTACGGCACGGTGCCAAATAACGGCACGGTGCCAAATTACGGCACGGTGCCAAATTACGGCACGGTGCCAAATTACGGCACGGTGCCAAATTACGGCACGGTGCCAAATTACGGCACGGTGCCAAATTATGGCACGGTGCCAAATAACGGCAAGGTGCCAAATAACGGCACGGTGCCAAATAACGGCGCGGTACCAAATAACGGCACGGTGCCAAATTACGGCACGGTGCCAAATTACGGCACGGTGCCAAATTACGGCACGGTGCCAAATTATGGCACGGTGCCAAATAACGGCACGGTGCCAAATTACGGCACGGTGCCAAATAACGGCACGGTGCCAAATAACGGCACGGTGCCAAATTACGGCACGGTGCCAAATTACGGCACGGTGTCAAATTACGGCACGGTGCCAAATTACGGCACGGTGCCAAATTACGGCACGGTGCCAAATTACGGCACGGTGCCAAATTACGGCACGGTGCCAAATTACGGCACGGTGCCAAATTACGGCACGGTGGCAAATTACGCATATGGGAATGAGTAAAAAAAAGCACGTTTATACTAAGGATAAAGGACTATTCAAAATACGCTACACACCAGGTACCCCACAATTACATTGTGGGATTCAATACAAAAATATGGTTTCCCAGTATTCCTTTTTTTTACAAGCCGCGAGAAGGTAAAGTGAATCCGAATGTGGGAATTGATTGTAATTTCTGAAAACCATTTTCCGAGGAAGAAAAAACTTTAAAGATAAGCAGCAGGCTGTCTAATTCATAACCAATTGAATTGAATTTTGGTTTTATTCTACTCACGCCTTCAGCCGGGCGAAGCCGGGTCCAAATTCTAGTTTATAATAAATTTCAAGCCGGAAGGTCAACGCGTTCTCGAGTTTTTAAGATACGTACAACGGACATAGCGACATACCGACAGACAGACTGACTGACAGATCGATAGACTGACAGACCGACAAACCGACAGACCGACAGACAGATGCACAGACATGCCCCACCCCCCACCCCTCCTTCCAAGCATTTGTTTCGAGTTAGAAGAAAAAGTAGTATTCGCTGTCTCTGTTCCGACCAAAATAAATGACAGGGCGAAACAAAGATAGCGAATACCACTTTTTCTTTTAACTCGGAACAAACGCTTGAAACAAGTTACAGAATACCACTCCTTGCCTTTAGTGGAGATCATATCGCTGCACATCTTTGAAGATACAGTGGAGTCCGCTTAAAAGAACACTGAAAATGTCAGCAAAATTCGTTCTCTTAAGCGGGTTGTTCTTTTAAGCGGTGTTTTTGATTCCGAGGCACCTAAATATTAATAAAAAAACCAAATAATGTATTTTACGAACAATGTAAAAATACATATATCTTTAATTCTCCTTTTTTCACTTCTTTAGAAGATAGGTTTTTATTTTGCAAAGCAATAGATGTCAACTCATTTTCTGCCTTCAATATTTTTGATAATGTAGAAATACCGCACTCATATTATTTTGCAATCTCTTGTCTGTTGGCACCACTTTTCAATTTATCCAAAATCTCGATTTTCTGTTTAACAGAAAAAATTTGTTTACGAGATTTCAATGAAACATTTTTGAAGCTTGTGTTATGGGCGTTTTTTAGTAGAGTCACATGTTTTGTCGCTATGTTCGTTTAAACGAATTTTTTTGTATGAGTTATAAAAAACTGCGCACAAAATGTTGTTCTCTTAAGCGGATTGTTCTCTTAAACGGTGTTCTCTTAAACAAATTAAAATGTATGGCAATAATCTCGAAAAGTAAATGCCACAAGAAATTGTGATTTTAAGCGGGATGTTCTTTTAAGCCATAGTGCTCTTAAGCGGACTCCACTGTATATCGAAAATGGTCAAAGATATCGATTTTCGGTCAAAACTATAAATGTAGGTATATATGGAGAATTTTACTGTCTTTTGGTAGTCAAATCAAAATAAAAGTCGAATATTCTCAAATTTTTTGAAACCTTTTTTAAAATCTTTTTTTCAACTTTCAAAATTCCGTGTCTACAAAAAAAACCCAAAGTTCGATTCTTTGGAATTCTCCACGAAATTGCCAATTCAGAACGCTTCGCCCTACAAGTGGAAATAAATATGGGTTTAAGAAATAAATATGGGAATGAGTAAAAAAAAAGCACGTTTATACTAAGGATAAAAGACGATTCAAAATACGCCACACACCAGGTACCCCACAATTACATTGTGGGATTCAACACAAAAATATGGTTTCCCAGTATTCCTTTTTTTTACAAGCCGCTCTGCCACCGCCACATGCTTGTATATTTGTTTGTTTGTCATTTTCATTGGTTTTTATTTTCATTTTATTTATTTTTATATTATGGCGGCATCGTTCAAGTTGAAACTCTTAACGCAGGTGTCTTTTCGGCGTTCATTCGTAGAATTGAGGAAAATTTGGTTTTATTTCTGGATTTTTGGCAGAGCCAAAGAAAAACATCTATTCCAAATTGAGACACCAAGCATGAAGAAGTGCGTCGTCATCGAGAAGCCCAACACGATCTAAAGGAATTTGCCAAGAAAAAAAATACCAGTATCAAATCAATGAGAAACATTTCTGAAAGAAAAAATATCACCCAAAAAAATACAAGAAATTTACAATAAAAATTCGCAAAGACTTCTGAGCTTGTTTGGTTCGACGTTTGGATGAAGACTTATTCAGTATACATAGACACATTTCCATAAAATACTGGTATAGTCCTTCGATATTACAGGCATCTTTAAAGAAAACTCAAAGCATCACGACGACTAGTTCGCCCGTCGCGACGGCGGTTTTCGTGGTCCCTGGTCGTAGTTACTTTTCAATCGTCCTTTTCCTTTTTTATATACAAGCATTTATTCCTGTAGGAGTATATCATTATTTTTTACTTATTTTTGCCTACCCTTTCCCCGCCCAGTCTTTTTTATTCTGATGTTATTTTTGATCACGTCTCTGTTTTTATTCAGCAAAAGGGGTTTTGCTCTATATGTTTGTTTTCCTTGTGAAATTTCTTGGAATATTTCAAAGCGATCTTATGTATTTTGATCTACTGGTACATAAACAACAGCATCAATTTTTGAGGAAAATTCATATGTAAATTGCGATTAATGTGTTTATCATATTTATTTACAAATCGATTTCGCATTTTTTTTCAATTTCCGAAGAATTTATGCCATAAAAGTTTAAAACATTCTATTCGCACAGTCTAAATTAACTATAAATATTATATTTTGTGAAAAAAAAACATATTCTTAACGTTGTCTCTTTTGTGCAAAACTCTATGGGCTCATTCTGTACATTTGTCTGTAAATAAATTTTTGTCTACTGTCAACAATAGTATATTACGCAACAAGTGGCGAAAGTCAACGGTTTCACGAGTGTGAAGTTAGCTGCACGAGCGAAGCGAGTTGTCCAGGGGCGGAGCCCCGGTCAGGGGGTTCGGTGGGCGAAACCGTCTGACTTCAGCAGAAGTAAATATTTAAAAGAAACAAAACAACTATATTCTATAAATTCGTTTTATTACTAAGAAATGTTGGTCAAAACAGATTTTAATTTTTAAAGAACCATGCAGTTTTCGACGATTTTTATGCCCCCGGGCTAACTTTTGAACCAGTTCGGGTTTCACTTTCGTTTTACCTGCATTGGAAAGGTATCTTGCTCTAGTTTCATGGATATAAGCTCTTTTTTGGCGGGGAACTGCAGGGGGATGGTCAGCTGCCATCTGAGACTATATGATTTTTCCATTGCGTCTAAGGATGCCATCTTAGACGCAATGGAAAAATCATGTCGTCTAAGATGGCAGCTGACCATCCCCTTGCAGTTCCCCGTTAAAATAGAGCTTATATCCATGAAACTAGAACAAAATACCTTTCTAATGCTGGTACAACGAAAGCGAAACCCAAAAGTTAGTCAAGGGGCTTTTTCGTTCATCGTTCTTCCTCTCCTCTGAAATAAAAAATCAACATAACAAAAAATGGAAATCGGCAAACTTCGCTCGTGCAGCTAACTTCACACTCGTTCAGTTTTATTCGCAAATTTTGGGTTAGAAGCATATATGGCAGTACTGCTTACTCTAGTGTTTTCTGCCTATGAAGTTTGTCTTCTGTATTTTGTGGTATTCTGTGGTACGAGAAACACGTCGCGAAAACGCAACTTTCGGCCCGCTACGGAGGCATCGAAAGGCATATTTTCGATGTATGTGTTATGAAAATAAAATTATTTTGTAATTGAAAAAAATTATTTGGCCTACAAATTTCTCTTATTTATTTTTGGTTTTGGTTTTGGTTTTGGTTTCCACGCAAAAACCGTCAAGAAGCCTGAATAAAAAAATCCTAAAATCCTTTGCCTCAGATATTTAGAAATTAAAACGTAACTTGTGACTAGACATTGGCATAAGGAATTCCCAGGAATTTTATGAATAATTAAGTAAACGTTTCCCGGAAATTTTAATTTAATGATTTTCAAGAATTCCCGTTTTCCGGGAAAAAAACCGAGAATTTCCTTGGAATTTGAGGTTCAAAGCAGTATTCCTTTTTTATTTATAAGTAAAAATTGTATTTCTTTATTTCTATTTTTAAACGCCTTTATTTAGCTTGCCTTCGGATCTGCCTGTTTGTTTGTCTGTCTGTCAGGATGAAATCTTGCAATCAAATTTTGGCCGACTTCCAGGCATTCGATTGAAATTTTGCACACATACGTAAGTCCGATAACAATACAATATTTTTACTACTTTGTCCTTGTAAGGATAATGCAAGGTTCTGTAAGGACACTGCAAATTTCCCGTAAAAAATCTCATCCAGGCGTTTTCAGGATCCATGAATCTGATTCTGTAGACAAAAAGTCCGTAAGGATATCTTCCTTCCAACCCCCCCCCCCCCCCCCCCCCGCAATACCATAGGATATATCCCTCCCAAAAAACCCTCCCAAAAAACCCTCCCAAAAAACCCTCCCAAAAACCATCCCAAAAAACCCTCCCAAAAAACTCTCCCAAAAAACTTTAAATTAAATTTGTCGTTCATGGAAAGAAGATTTAACAAACGTTTCAATTTTCAGAGGACTCGTAACACAAGAAAGGGTCAAGGAATCGGCAAAAATTAGAAAAGGGTCAAGGAATCGGCGTAAATTTACGGTATGACGCCGAATTTTTTGTGTTGCTTGGGATATTTACGCCTAGGCAAAATTTTCCGATATTATACGTACAAATTTTTGTTTTGTATTTTTTTTTTTTGTCACCAATCATAGATAGCAAAATATACAGATATATACACTAAAGTAATAAATAAGCATAAATATAAGCCAATACAACATAATAATGAGCATAAGTCGAGAATTGTATACTCCCATAAGTTACAAAAGTCAACAACTAAATGGAAAGACAAAATTTCACTGGTTTGTCATTTGAACATGGATTAGGAATAGATGGGTATCATTCTTCTTGTTTAACGTGATGTGGACATCCTAACTGATTTAAGTCTGTATCTCAACGTAACTATTATTTATATATCAACAGTGATATTTTTAAGATGCGTAAATTCGAATATACGCACTTCAGATTTTAGCAAATTATGCGAGTGTGTGTCTGTCAACATTTTTAGCTTCTTGACTTTTTGCCAGTCGTAGATAATCTATCCGTAGGTAGACATATCTATTTTTCTCAGTAAAACATTCTTATGTGATGGGAAAAATTAACTTCCCGAATAATTCTACTCAGTGTATGATTGTGTGTAGAATGTCTGTTTCATCGCCTAACAAGTGGTATTCTCATTAACAGAGATTTATGGCATTAGAATTGATGTCATATACGAAAGGAAATTAAAAAGATCAAGATCCCCAATATTCCAGTCATTCTGTTGAAAATGTCTAATAAAAGGAGAATTTACAAAGATTAGAAATGGATTCATTTCAAAGTACTTTGTCAGCTTTAATTATCTGAAAATACGTAAGTATCGGAGTTTGATTAAGTTATTTTTGGACACATAATAGTATAATGAAATTTCCAAGAAAAAAAATTAATAAAGGTCTGGCGAGATTAATTAAATATGGAAAACTTGGAGTAAGTTTTCTTGAATAAAGGTTTATGTGATTAAAGATTTGGTTAGATTGTTACTACACCCTCTGCTTTTGCTAGGTATCAGCACCTTACAAATGTTGAGCTCCTATTTCGTATAAACCTGTAAAACTCCTACAGCAGAGAAGCTTAAGATTTTTCTTGTGATTTTTTAAAGATTCCAGCACCAATTGTTAAATCTCTCTCTCGACTCTACAACCGGTTTCCAGTTTTGGCCTACCGCAATTTCTCTCGCCAGAGGTCCCGGTCACGTGCCGACGTCCTCCAGTTTAGCATCCAGTGACGTTTCTTCTAAGGTGCGAGGGTGTTCACTGCACACCCTACTGAAATCCAATATGTATCGGAAATCTATTGTTAATTAATTTCTTTTTTTTGTGCCAATTCTTTCGACAATTTACCAATGGCAATGGTTGCCTAAAGCACCCGCACCCTACATTACCAACCTGTTTCTTTATCTTTCGACCAACCAAGTGTTCTCCACTTTACAGCGAACCAAAGTAAAAATTGCTTGTGGCCTTCTTTCCTACTCGCCCCTTAGCAAAACACACTCGAAACGCAATACCGACTCTTTCGGTCGTTCGACCGACTCGAGTGTTCTCCACTTTACAGCGAACCAAAGTAAAAATTGCTTGTAGCCTTCTTTCCTACTCGCCCCTTAGCAAAACACACTCGAAACGCAATACCGACTCTTTCGGTCGTTCGACCGACTTGAGTGTTCTTCAATTTACAGCGCACCAAAGCAAAGTAAAAACACATATGACTAAGTAAAAGTCTATAATAAAAAACGTTTCACCACACACAAAGTTCACAAGAAGCAACCGCACACAACGATGAATTTGGGTGCTCCAGAAAAAGCCGCACGGCGAACCGATGCGATGTTGCTTGCTGCTGGCCGCGATGCTGCGAAACCCGACAATAGAAAACCGACCATCGTATGGCCGTTCGGCTGACGTGCTGATGCGTGTGGGTGTGTGTGCCAAGCAAAACAGCAATATTGCTTGCTCATCAGCTCAGTCGGTTTCTGATTTTACAGGTGTTCAGTTGGCTTTTGTGTATGAGAAATAATTAATTTAATATTATGGCTTGTGGATGCGGATGCGCAATCGAAAAATTGTTTGAGAAACCATTTTCTCAATTAAATATCGAGGAAAAATTGGAAATTATAAATTCAGGTAAGCCGACACCGGCACTTCCCGACTTAACTTGCAAAGTAGTATCGAAAGGAAAATCTTTTAGTAGACATTTTCAGCCTTCTTCTTATGAATCAAAATGCTGGCTATGCGGTTGCTCTGCTATTAATAAATTATTTTGTTGGTCATGTTTACTTTTTTCAAGTAATCAAGAAAAGGGTGTTTGGACTACAGGATACAATGATTTAAATCATTTAACTGCCGCAATAACAAAACATACCGTCTCCCAAGTGCACATTAATAATAGCGTTACATTAAAAACTTATGGAAATACACGCGTTGATTTATTACTCGACAAAGAAAAAAATAACAAAAAATACAAAAACAAAAAAAATTTAAAAAAAATTAAAAAAGAAAAAAATTGGATCTTCGTCTATCACGTCCCCGACGTGATCCTGGATAAAACTAAGAGTAGACGTCTATCATTTAACAGAAACTTAATATTGAACACCCTACTGAAAGCAGCACGCCACGTCACTGTTAGCATCCCAATTCTCTTCGCGTCCTGGTCAAAGCCGACTTGCCATCTGAGGTTGGGTCTTCCTCGTCGTCTTGTTGTTAATAACCTCCTTAAATCGTCCATAAAAAATCTCTTCAAATTCAAAGAGCAGCAAGAAATGGGTTAAGTTTTGGACTTTGCACTTAGGGTTGCCATGATAAATTATAGAAAATCAGGACTACTGAGCGAAAAACTTCGACCACGCTTAAAATATTAAATAAAATTACTTAGCTTCAATCGCATAGAGGAAATTAACCCCATTTATTTGATTACTAGAGGCTGCGCCCCGAACTGCTTGGCGGTTCATCCACCACCCATCCCCCGCCTCGAATCATAAGCTACCTCCACCCAGTTAAAAACATCGAAAAAAAAAATTCAAAAGAGATTTTGAAACAATAAGATGATTGACCATAATACAAAAACATTATAAAAATACATGCAAATTTCAAATCAGACAATAATGTCGATAAGGCCATGTACTATCGCGCCAAGTCTTCCTTGCAGTGGGATATGGGGAGTATTCAGAGTGTGAATGAATTACATGAATGGTTGATTGAATGATGTCTAGAGCTGTGCTTCGGCAGTAGAGGCAATTTGCCTAAGCTCCTGGCATAAATATAAAAAAAATAATAGAGTCTGCGCCCCTGGATGGACCAACCACGCCTTACGGCCTAGGTAGTTAGAATCTTTAATTCTTAATTTAAAAGTTTTTTTTTTTTAAATACCGATAGCTTGAAAGAAATTTGCAAAGGTCTAATTTTTCACATTTTATATCTCGTTAACCGTAAAATTAAAATTGAATGCGCAAAAAATTGCCTTGATGAATGGCCTCTCCAATGAAGAAAACTTGATCCAAATGCCTTCTGAATTGTAAAAGATAGCGGGAGAGGGGTTTACTGAAGGGAGCTGACAGCTCCGAGCTGCCCCCTCCCTAATTTCTTCTTGAGAGCCAACCCCTCCAATGGTGAAAACTGAATCCGAATCCCTTCAGGATTACAGAATATTGCAGGTGAGGTACTTCACAGAGAGGGAAGAGAATAGATATTAGTAAGCGAAAATCTTTGATAATGGATGACTTCTGTAATTGTGGAAGCCGCATCCTAATCGATTGAACGCTTCAAAAGTTATCTGGAGAGGGGCATCGAAGGAGAGGGGGAAGGTCAATAAAAGGTATCTTATCGTTTATTCTGCAAGTAACTGTAACTGCGTGCAAAGTTTCGTCGAAATAGGTTGGGCCGTTTTCACGTGATGCCGGAACAAACATTCAGACAGACAGACAAAATTTTTAAAAATATTTGTTTGGTATCAGTACGATAAAATCCATCGATGTATATTGAAATTTCTAAGAAAATCCAAAATTTAAAAAAAATACCACCCTTAGACCATGTTTACACACAGATTGGGCATGAACATGAGACTGAACGAAAATGTCGAAATGATGATAAAGCGAAGAACGGGGACAATATTGGGGTACTGAACCAGAAAACAAAGATTTTCCATTTTCAGCGTTCCGTGCATGTGGTTCTGATTGGTTGGTATTTTTCAGTGCGTATTTTTCTCGTTCCACTGTCATTTGCGTTCCAGTGCTGAAATAATTCGGATCTCGCAAGCAAAAATGTCTACATGGAATAAACTCTAACATAAAACATGCCTGCTGCTGCCAGAAACTTTTTATTATCCATTTCAAAAAATTTTTAGTTTATTCTGACGAATATTAATTGAAAATAATTTTCCTTTAACTATTCAATGAAAAAATTCAATTACGTTTCGTTTCCAATTGTTTCCTGGCAAACTGAGAGTAGCGTTCAGTTCCAATCTGTGTGTAAACATGAGCAACATTTTTGTTTCAGTCCCATGTTCATGCCCAATCTGTGTGTAAACATAGTCTTACAGTTTTATTATATGTATAGATAGATAATAAACGTATTGAATAGACATCTGTTCTTATACCGTTTTTTCTTTGAGTTGATTATGAAACAATTTTTTAAAGCAAAATATGTTATGTAAACAAAATTAAAGAGAGAAAAATGCACCGCAGACAATTTTTTTAATGAAAAATATGCGTCATAGTTAGAATATTCTGAATAAATGCGCCGCAGACTGAAATTTTGGCATATTGAGATCAAATATACCTTTGAATTGAAAGTCTCACACTTGTAAAAGAAGAGTAACTCCATATATTTTCCAATCGAATACATTAATCCAATCGAATAGTTCAGGCCAATCGAATACGCCATAAGGTGATGTGAAAAACACTAAATTTTAAAGATTTAAAGTCCATGTAACAAGCCAGGTTAAAAATTTATTTTTTGAAGTAGTACAAGGGTATGGTCCTATATTTTGGACACTTAAAGAACGATGCACGAAAATGCCCCTTGACTAACTTTTGGGTTTCACATTCGTTGTACCTGCGTTGGAAAGGTAATTTGCTCAACTGGTTTAAAAGTTAGCCCGGGGGCATAAAAAACGTCGAAGACTGTATGGAAAAATCATTGCGTCTAACATGGCAACTGACCATCCCCCTGCAGTTTCCCGCCAAAAAAGAGCTTGTGTCCATGAAACTAGAGTAAATTACCTCTCCAAAACAGGTACAACGAAAGTGAAACCCCAACTGATTTAAAAGTTAGCCCAAGGGCATAAAAAACATCGAATCCTGCATGGTTCTTTTGACGTTTTCGATTCACCCCAGTTTTCTAAGAATTTTGGAGTTTCAAAGAAGAAAATTTCATTCCGCGGACTACAGAATCGAACCACGTACGCCAGGACTGTCGTAACAAACGAAAAAAAAATTGTTTTCCCTGTTACCGGACCCATGGAATTTCATTTAAACTATTAGCAACACGTTTTAAGTAAAAATCATGAGAAAACAACGCAAAAAATGGTCAATACGACCGAAAAACTTTACTTCTTTTTATAGGAAACCTTTTTTATTCCCCAAAAATCACCACCACAAATCATTAAAATCATTAATTGCCTCCATACAGCTTAAAATCACCGTCACAAGCAAATACCTTATGGGAAATGACCACAAAAAAAATATTTCCCAAAACTAACTAAATTTTCCGTTCAATGAACTCATGCAATTCCCAAGTACTAATTTATTCCCAGGTAAAGTCTTAATTAAGCCCACGGGAAATCTCCCAAACCCAAAAGAACCAAGAAAAGGACATCGCCAGGACCATGGGGAAAAAGGTCGCTTTGTAGTCATTATTTTACTGCAGAAAACTCTGCCCACGTGTTAGCGTAAATTAGCTAAATTTCCAGAATAAAATTTAATACTTTAATGCGATTGAGAAAGAATTAATGCAATTATTTCTTAATGGCGAATAATAAATATAAATAAATTGATTCTCTTTGGTTTGTAAAATAATGGGGATAGAATTTTATTAAGCCACGAGGATATGGAAATTGTTTATACAACTTTTCTTAAGCACTTTTGAATTATGAATGCAATTAAAGATGTACAACATTTATCGCCTTTTAACATTATTTATTCAGGAAATCTGTCTTGGTACATTAAATTCGAATTGTTGACGCGTTCAGTACGACAAACACAACAATTGAATGTGTTAAGTTTTTGGTGTGATAGACCATTTACTTACTATCTGTCATGTGGATACCCTAACATATGTTAATGGAATCAAGTATCCAACCCTATAAAAAGGATAAATCCCTTTTAGCTCAATTATTAAGCACAATCCATGATGTAATAAAGAAAATTATGTTCGCGTGTAAATTGTTGCTGTATGGCAGAACATCTGCACATATTCTATGCCATCCCACATCAGCGAGACCATTAAAAAAACAGGGCATCCTGGGAAAATGTGAAATTTCGAAACTGGGTTGTGGTGGCTAAAGGGGTGGACGTGGCAGATAGTCCATGCAAAAAAGGACATTCGTGAAAATGTGCAAATGTAAAGTGAATTTTCTTTTTGCCCCTCTCTGCTGGTTGAACGATGGGCTTTCCTCGTGTCTGTAAATTTCAACGCAGCTCGACAACTTTTTTATTTCTTTCATATCTCTTCGTGTTTGCTGTAATTCGACTAACGTTCCCTCGGGAACATCGCCCCCTTTTGCAGGTTTGTGTGTATAATTTTTTATCCCTTTGAATGTGACATAAAAAATCGTACCCGATGCGATAGCGAATACGACTTGGCGGTCCAAAATTTAAGATCTCCCTAAAAAATTTATTACGGTCCGGCCTCATGCAGGAGAGGAGCTTCAAATAAAACGGCAAAACAAAGTGCTGATCATTGATTTTGCTGAATCGAAAGAGATACGATTTATTTGTAAAGTTTTTCCACGATTTGACTTTCAGGCGGGTAAAAAGCCTCATGTTGAAAAAACATACAAAAAAAAATAATTTTTTTTTTCTATTCGCATTTTTTTATTGTATTTCATTTCAGTTAAGATTTCTTTTCGTTTCTGTTATTTTTTAATAGTTGTGAAAAGGGCAAAAAGAAATTTTATTCCAGTAAAAGCTTCGAAGGAAGGATAATTTTTTATTGGTAATGTTTGAGGAACGGAAATTTCTATTCAATTTATTTTTATTATGTTGTAATTAAATGCGCAGTTCCGTGGGTCGGAAAATTTTTCACTCTTTCAAATACCAGTTAGATAAATCTTTGGCAATTACCAGACATAATTTTTATTTCCTTTTTTTTAGAAAATATTAAATACTTCTATGAAGCTTTTTAAGGGGTATTGCCTACCTGCGAACTTGGGAGAAATCGATTTTTTTTTGCATATTCTTAAAGTTTCGAATTTTTTCTCTCAAGATATTAAGTTATTCGAATGAAAACTGCCAAAATTATGCGACTTCAAAGTGGTATCGAAAAATTTATAAAGATGAAAAATGTTTAGAATATGATTTTACATAGCATCAAAATCCAGTTGGACCACTCCTTCCCCCCTCCACCATACAAATTGAAGACTTTCTTTTCTATTTTCTCGAACACGGTGAGTCAGATTCAAAAATTTATAAACCCATAATCTGATTAGAATATGATTTAACATAATCGTCCCATACATCAAAATCCAGTTGGACCATTCCTTCTCTCCTCCATTTTATCTCTCAAGATTTTAAGTTGGTCGAATAAAAACTGCCAAAGTTATGCGACTTTGTCCTTCCGACCATCCTGAGCTATGCTTCGGCATTAAAGGGTCTTCCCCTAAGCTCTGGCTGGAACTATAAAAAAAAGTCATGTGTGCACCCGGATTTGGAACATTTACGAAATAACTTCAAACTTTAATCGTGATTTTCTCAAAACTGCGTTCCCAAAATGGGTAACAACGATTACTCAATAACTCCTCAACCGATTTCTTTGAAAGTTTTCAGAATTATTACGCACTAGTTTATCTGGACGGAGCCTTTTTTTAAAGAATGTTTACAGTAAAAAAAATTTTTCATGCCAATTTTTACCACAAAATCGATACCTAAAAAAGGATGACATTTTATTCTTTTTTAAAATTTCGGCCCGGCCAGGACAGCATTTTGTAATACCGAATAAAAAACTCATTTGATTGTTTTCAGATGAATGACCACGGATCCACAGCTGTCACCACCAATCATTGCCAGAAAGACGTCCTTTCGTATCCTTACAAAAACAGGAACTGATAGTCTATTTCTTTTTAATATAAAAAAATTTGAAACTTAGTTGAACAGGTACTTAATGAAATGCAAAAAACATTCGAAACAAAATAGTTTTATTTAAACAGTATATACAGCCTTGGCCAAAAGTATTGAGCACCCATGATATATGGCAAAATAACCGTTATATTTAGATGGAGTCAAATAAAAATAGTTTTAGTAGATGTTAATCGTTTATTGTATGATAGAAATTTAATATTTTGTGGGGCCACCCTTCGCCTTTATAACGGCAGCGATTTTCTTAGGCATGGATGCGACGAGTTTCTTACATTCTTCGCTGCTTATCGCGCTCCACTCTTCTTGTAGGTGCCTTTTTAAATCTTCTTTTGACGAAATTTGATGTGCCCTCACCTTACGCTTTAGTATAGCCCATAAAAGTTCTATGGGGTTTAAATCCGGAGACTGCGAAGGCCACTCTAAAACATCGACGCAGTTATCTTCAAACCAATTCTATGTTTCTGTGGATTTATGGCATGGTGCGTTGTTTTGCTGAAACTTTACGTCATCCATGTTTGTATCTCCAAAAATGCATGAAAACGACGCCATAAGTGTAGTTTTGAGCACATTTATGTATTTTTTGGAGTTCATTTTGCCTTCACATACGAACATTTCACCAACTCCAGATCCAGCCATGCAGCCCCAAACCATTATACTGCCACCCCCGTATTTTACGGTTGGTACAACACATTCGACATTATACTCTTCGCCTATTCGGCGGCGGACATACGATGCACCGGGTGTCCTGAAAACCTAAAAAATAATGAAAAAATATGATTTGTAAACCGTTGGATTTTAGTACACTACACATATTTATCGGGTCGAAAATAATGTTTTTCTACAGAAAAAGGAATTATTTTACTCATCTGAAAGTTTGATTCGTCCGACCATAGAATATTTGACCAATCGTGCTCGGTTAAACTTTTGTGTTTTAGAGCCCATTGGAAGCGAGCCTTTTTGTTTTTTTTTCGGAAAGCCACGGCTTCTTCCTGGCTTTGCAGCCTTTTAGACCAGCTTTCTGCAGTCTTCTTCGTGTCGTCCTGGCAGATATTGGCTTTTTAATTCTTACTGAAAAATCAGCAGCGAGCTCGAAAGACGTTTTTCTCCTATTTTTCAGTGAATCCCTTACTAATATTCTGTCTTCACGATCTATAGTAAGTCGTTTTCGCCCAGAACTGTGTCTATTTTTATGCGATCCAGTCTTCTCGAACCGTTCGATAACATATTGCACAGCTCGACCCGAACATTTGACGGTTTTAGACATTTGAACTTGGGACTTGCCTTGCTGCTTCAAAAGTTGAATTTCTACCCGCTGTTGCAATGTCAGTTCTCTTTTTTTCGCCATATTTACATTAAAATATTTAATTTATTGAAAAAAAATCATTTCAAGGCACTACACAACTGTATGTCTTCACAGCGAGCTGAGAAAGCGAACTAATCGGATATCAAAAAACACCACAAAACCAAATTTTTAAGGTTCTAGATGTTTTGTTACTAACCAGCCACTTGACTATTGTTTAAATTTTATTTTTTATAAGCCGACAAAACTTTAATAAACAATCCGATTGATTTGGAGCATCAGATTTTGTATATTAGTAAAATTTACAGGGTGCTCAATACTTTTGGCCAAGGCTGTATGTACATAGACAAAAAACACCTTCCCTTCAGTCCTTGCAGGTAGGCATAACCGCTCAATGTGAATCAACGGCGTTTTGTATATGAATTTTTTCTGAACTGCCTAAAAGTAGACCATTTGATAATGGACACTTTTGTATGCAAAACACCTAAGGTTTTTAAGGTGTATTAAAACACATTGAAAATAATAAAGATTAAACAAATTAAGGTAATTCAAGCTTAGACTTTTGTCATATTTCAACTGAAAATTTGATGTTTTATCCGAAATTCAATTCCAATTTGTAAAATGTTGAGGATTTCAAAAATATGATTACCGACCTAAAAAAGGCACATTTTTAATGTACTAAAATCCATACAAAAATTGCAAATCCATACAAAAATTGTAAAAAGCATGACAACGGAGAAGGGAGAGAGGGGGAAGGTTCGAAAACCCTAAAATTAGAGTAACATGTAGTTTTTGATATGCCTTTCTTCAGGCCTCTCGGTATGCTTTTTAATTGCATTTCTTATAGCCGCCACAATTATCTGGCTCGGCGTTTTTTGGGTGGTATTTTTTAGGCAATGGAAAATGACCCAACATGAAATGGCTCTTGTCTCCAACTATCAAGCTTTTAATTCAAAAGGATATTTAGCTTTGCTACAGCAAAAAAAAAATTTAAAATTCTACCTGCGGCGTATTTTTTGAAAAAAGAATTTTTTTCTGCGGCGCAATCCCCGCCTACTAAGAAAATAGCCGACCCGAAGAACGCTAGATTTTTAAATGTAAATAAAACAAGTTGTGTGTGAGATATCCACTCAATTTATTTTTTGTTTGAAAGAATATGTTATGGCATTAAGTATGGAATATAACGTCGTTCAAATGTCCGCCGCGGCTTTGTTTGGTGGCACGTACTCAGGAGGTCCAATTTACGATGACTTTATCGTATAAATCTGGCTGAATTTGCTGAATTTACATCGTTATATTGGCTTTGAGGGCGTCAATTGTTTGCGGTTTATTCGCATAGACCTGCGATTTAAGGTAGCCTCAAAGGAAGAAGTCTAAAGGCGTTAAATCGCACAATCTCGGTGGCCAGTTCACGTGGCCGCCGCGCGAGATAACCATTCGCTGTGTGGCACGTAGCGCCGTCTTGTTGGAACCACATGTTGTCGGTATTCTTATCATTCAGTTTTGGCCACAAGAAGATACTTATCATCGATATGTAGTGCTCGTCGTTGGCGGTTACGCAATGCCAGTTTCGTTTTGGAAGAAGTACGGATCGATAATTCCGCCAGACCAAAAACCTCACCAAACAGCGACTTTCTCGAGATGCATTTGGTGCTGGTGTATCTCGTGTGGATTCATTTCGCCCCAAATTCGACAATTTGGCTTGTTCAAAAATGAGCATCGTCGCTAAAGATGATTTTTTTGGATATACTACAATATAAAAATGTTTGAAAATTTTCATAGTTAATTTACAGTTTAATTCTAATCTCTCAGTTTCAAAACATGGATTAGAATTTTGTACAATTTAATGCGTTAAGCAAATAACGAATTTATCAAGTAAAATTTTCCCTACTAGCATTTTTGGTGTAAAGTACGTATAGTGGCAGGTACGTGCCATAACCAAAAAACGCTAGAAGGACTGCCTTTTCTATATTGCTGCTAATTTTTTCGCGGTTCCAAATGCAACAAATTCTTCAAACACACCGGCAGCAACAGCCAGTCAATGACACCAAAAAGCAAATTGCCAATTCAATCAAATTAATTAATTGCAAGTGTCATTTAATCCTTGATTGGACTTCTAAAGAAATTTGTCTGAAGATACTTAAATTTCCCGTGTCTACTTTATTATATCAGTTTAACCCCTGCCGTCATCAACTAACAAATAACTGAAGTAAGAAACTTGAATAATTCTCTGACTGGCCTCAACCTGATTACGAAATTACTCAAACTTCAGTCGAATTAACCATGAAAAATTTGTGTCACTTCTACTCACCAAACTTGTAAATTACCATCTAAATTCTGGATAAAGAGGGAAAACAGGATCACGATGAAAAATGACAAACTTTCTTGATTTGTATCTTTCTTATTCAAAGATTTTGATGGATTAAAAGAGGTTCCCCAGTGGATAATTTTGCAAGGTTACTTATCAAAAAATAAATGGGTGAGAGGGTTAAAGGGACACTAATGCAAGATTTCTTAGTAAATCCGTTTCGTGTCACGCCACCCCTCAATACTCCAAAGTAAAACAAAAATTGAAGAAAATCACCGTAAAGGTGTCAGACATCGGTTCCAGCAAAAGGACATCGAGTAAAGTTCAAAAAAGTATGAAATCCTTGAATAAATAGCAGTGTCGACATAAATATAAACACCAACCGAAAACAAAGCCAGACAAAATGGTATAAATTTCGGTAAGAAAATTTTAACATGAAAATTCATTTAAGCTAAATGGACGACTTTTAATTAGTTTCCAGCATCCGAAGAGAAATTTCCCTTTTCCCTCTTTAAAGTTATAAAAAGACCCTGTCGTGATTTCATGGATACTCTAAATACCCAAATTATCATTCAACGTTATATGATTTAATGTCCTTGAGACAGATAAAATGGAAAAAAGTCAGATACAACTCCAAGAAAACCGTGGGATTTTTTATTTGTTTGACTTGAGAAAATCTTTGGTATTATTTTTCTTATTTTTCTTGAATTCGCCGGGAATTCGCCGGGAATTCGAGTTCATCTGTGAACCAAAAAATAGCTAAGATTCCAATCTGTTCCCACTATTTGTGGTGAATATCTTTGATTGTTTATGGTTTGAGGGCCGGATTTTTTTTCGCCGCAATTTTAATTGAGATGTTTTATAAAATTTATATAAATATTTATTGAAGCTAGATTCATTTTGATTAAGTCAAAATTTTACCACAAATTTAAAAAAAATTGCAAACTTAATGAAAATCGTATTTGATACAGTTTTTATACTCTATATGATATATCATATAGAAGTATATTAAACTAGCTTGCATACCCGTCGTTGCCGAGTTAAGTTTTTTGTCTAAGTTTTAGAATACAAAGAAAACCGGAAAGAACTTAAAAACTTTTTAATGGGCCTATATTGGGGCTGGACCCCCGACGAACATCTATGCCAAATTTCAGGCCAATCGGTTCAGTAGCTTCCCCGCGAAAGAGTAACATAGCGCAAAAACTAAGTTTCGAAATCACTTTACCCCTCCCCTTACTCCCCCCAAACCTCGCGGAACTTTTCCGTATGCCTATCTTGGAACCAGAACTACCACAGACACTCATGCCAAATTTCAAGTCAATCGGTTCAGAAGTTTTTGCGTGAAAGAGGAACAGACAGACAAACAGACAGACAGACAGACAGACAAACAGACAGACAGACAGACAGACAGACAGACAGACAGACAAACAGACAGACACCAACTCATTTTTATATATTAGTATGATTTAGGATGCCGTTTGTAACCCTTTGTAACCGTTAGTATATCGTTTTCGGCAAACCAATCGTCGGACACAAAAATGAACTACACCAGGGTGTTAGGGATGACCAAAGATTTTGATTTCCGCATGTCTGTCCGTCTATCTGCCCGTCTATCTGTTCGTCTGTCCATCCGTCTGTCTGTCCATCTGTCTGTCCGTCTGTCTGTCCGCCTGTTCGTATGTCCGCCTGTCCGTCTGTGAACACCATAACTTTAGAAAGGATTGAGCTAGAGACCTGAAATTTTGTACAGTTACATTTCTCGTAAATGGCTAGGCTAAGTTCTTGAACGGGCAAAATTGAACCATTCCTTCCCCTCTCCCACAATTTTTTGCAGTTTTCTCGAAAACGCTGAGTCACATCAAAAAATTTATTGAGGTAAAATGTGTTTAAAATATAATTTTACATAAACGTTCCATACATCAAAATCCAATAGGACTTCTGCTTCTCTTTTTAATACAAATGGAATACCTTTTTTCTGTTTTCCCGAAAACTGTGCATGATATCGAAAAATTTATAAAAATGAAAAAAATTTAGAATATGATTTTACATATCTATGCATCAAAATCCAGTTGAACCACTGCTTCCTCCCACCATACAATTTGAATACTTGCTTTTCTATTTCCTCGAAAACGGTGAGTCGTATTGAAAAATTTATAAAGGTAAAATGTGTTCAAAATAGGATTTTACATAACTCGCTGATACATCAAAATCCAATCAGACCACTGTTTCCCCCTCTCCCATACAAATGGAAAACTTCTTTCCTGTATTCTCGAAAACTGTGCATCGTATCGAGAAATCTATAAGGATGAAAAGTGTTTAGAATGTGATTTTACATAACCGTTCCATACATCAAAATCCAATCGGACTACTCCTTTCCTCTCTCCTATGCAAATGGATTTTTTTTTTAAACATTTTGTCTACAGAGTATCTGACGATTAGCCCCTGGCAATTGCAGCTTTACTTAAAAAGATTTAAAAAGCGCAAGATAATTAAAGTACCCTGTTTTTTGGAACAGTTAATTTTAAATTAAAATTTCAAACAGTCCCTAAATGAGATTTTTTCCGCAAAATTTGAGGAAAATTGTATTTCACGTTATCCTTACAGACTTTTTAATATTAGAATCGGATTCAATGACCCCAAAAACCACCAGATTGAATTTTTCCCGGGAAATCTGAAGAAAAGGATAATCACGTTATCCTAAAGGACGAAGTAGTTAAAATGGGCGCATTCACGGTACTCAACGGTTGAGTAAATCTCGATGAGTTCTCGTGAATGCCTCGATACATCAAACGTCAAAATTCTACACTCATCGGTTGAGCAGAAAAGTATCGCAGTAATTTTTCAATACAAAAAATGGCGTCCGATCAGTGGTTATGATGAATAATCTCTCAACTGTGGAGTACCGTGAATGCGCCCAATATTATATTGTCATCTGACTTTCGTATATGTGCAAAATTTCAAAACAACCGAATGAGTGAAAATTAGATTACAAGATTTGACCCTGACGCACAAACAGACAGACAGACTAACAGATACGAAGCCAAGCTTTTAAAAAACCAATTATTACAACTACTTGTAATTTTGTAATACCTGAACTTCATTGAATAAATAAAATTGAAAAAATTCACACACAGTTTAATAAACCGCCAGAATTGTAAAACTCAGAGGATAATCGAATTTAAATGCAGCCCCGTCTGGGGTAAAAATAAATTGCACCTCGTAAACATTTTAAGTCTTATCGACTGACGGTATCACATATAAATATTTAGGCAGTAAACAAACTAACAACAAACAAATCGTTAATGTCGGTGGGAATAATTTATAACCTACACACAAATAAATAAACCCCCAATTCGCATACACACACACACACAAACAAACATTCCGATCTGAAGATCTATACATAAAATTCTTATCAAGAAAATTTAAAGTTTGAATAAATTCCGAGAGCGTTTTTGCCAACATTTCCTATGGCCGTTAAAAATTCATGGCGGCGATAACCTTATGGGATACACTAAAAGGTGTACAGAATTTCTACAGTATGTTGATATACAACTATTTATAAGAGTAAACATTACATTGCTTAGGCACAGTCACCTGGCCAGGTGTAGAGTTAAGATATTTGTGAATTTCACGTGGAATACCGCCAAACCACGCCGGCCGCCTTCAACAATTCAAAACAGATAAGTGAAGTAATGATGATAATATATGCATTAAAAGTGCTTTCCTTTAAGACATCCTTGCTGCTGTAAAATTTACATAAAAATTGAATTTACTCTCACAACAGCCGTAATCGGAACAACTTTCAACTCTTCTCCAACCTTAATTTCTGCGCTATGAATTTTGAAATCTACCAGCGATTCCGAAGCAAAAAAAAACATTTTCCATCATTTGTTATTAATAAACTATATTCCACGTTCATCGCAAAATAGTTCGCTTTAATTTCAGATTTCATGAACATTTAATGTTAGATTATTTCGCTGAACTTTAACTAAGTGCCGGTAAGAGCTAATTGAAAGAAAAAGATAAAGTTCCAATTTAACCAGGCAGCTTTAAAGTAATTTAACAGAAACTTTTCGCACAGTTGAAGATGGAAACGTCTTTGAACAAATGAAACTGTTAAATTGGAAGAGTATTAAAGCTGGAAAATAAATAAATTTCAACAAAGTTTTTAACCACTCCTGGTATACAGTTTGAAAGAACGTCGAAAACCATTAAAACTTTGTACTAAAAGAGAAAAACGACACTGAAATGTAAACTTGGGCAATTTTACTTATCAAAAAAAAGAACTAAAATTTATCCGCACTTAAAAATTTATTTTAGGTTGGAGGATTCAAAGATGCGGATTAGATCAATGGGCTGTTGCAACCATTGTGGTTTTCATTAAAGCAATTCAAAATTGTTTAACAGATTGTCGTTATTCAGAAATATTTAGTGGTTCTTCCAATGTTAACACGGATTTCGCAAGAACTTTTTTAACATGGCATGTAGAGTTGACTTCCATTTTTTTTTATTGATGACTTTCCAGAAACGAGTTCGAATTCCAACACGGAGTTTGGTCTGTCTATCTGTCTTTCTGCACTTAGAGAAATGAAGTAAAGGCTTTAAGCCTGCTGCAGGACTATTTTAGCTACTATCGGCTAAGTTTCCTTATAATAGATATTATGTTTACCTACAGATGGGATCTGTCTGCTTGCTGTAAGTTAAAGCGGAAAAATTTATTTGGAGCAAGTGAAGTTCGCCTGAAATATTACAACACGTTCACCTGGGACAGGGATAACGACGATGTAAGAGATTATAAATATTAGCCTGCCTATAAGAGGTTGTTATGGGACAGTGAACGGGTGAAATCATGGAATACCTTAATTTTTTTCTAAGGATCAAAATCAGTAAATTTATGAAAGCAAATTGGTTCGTTTAATTTAGGATCGACTGTTTTAGATGTTTTAAGCGGAATAATAACTGAGCTCGTTTTGTTTCAATTTGAATATTGTTTAGCGGTCGATATTCTTCGCTATTAATTATTGTTAAGCACCGTAAAATCGTTCAATATTGGAAGAAACAAAAGCAGTTGAATAAATCCGAGTTTCAATTGTAAAATCCAATCCTCAGTACATTTTAGAAATGAGTCCTAGACTCACCAAATTATCTCGACTTGGTCGAATTTAGTATAGTTTTCATTTTTAAAACTAATATTTAAGTTAAAAATAACCTAGTTCGAATAATTTAAAATAGTTTAGCTATTGAAAAATCATAGATTTAGTGGAAAATTTAATTTGAGGTAAGCTAAAAATGTGCTTAAAAAAATGTAGGATCTTCGCTAAATAAAAAACGGGTTCTTTTGTGTAGAGAAAGTTCGGGAAATTGCTGTATAGTATAGAAGGAATACCTGGCGGAAAATTAAAGGGTTCAGTGGCAGTGAAAATTCTGGCAGTGAAAATTCGGGCAGTGAAAATTCTCGATGAGCACATGGCTGTTGGAGCATGGCAGCAAATCTATAAGAAACGCTATCGAAATTGGTGAATTTTCCATGGCCAAATTGATCTTTCCGCTGGAAAACTCCACAGGTTCACTCTCGAAAAAATCCGGGGACGAATTAACTCCGCCTGAAAACATAGCTAAAAGTTTAACACCGTAGCGCGGAGTTATTTTTACATTTGTATTTTACGGAGCTAAATATTCAATTTAACACCGT